>BLBF01000006.1:30902718-30956674 GCA_015471245.1 Laticauda colubrina
ATGATGATGATGATGATGATGATGATGATGATGATGATGATGATGATGATGAAAAAAGTGAGTTGCAATTGTTCCTTTTGCAACATCTCTATGGTCATAGGTTTAAAACTTGGGTGCTTTGCAATTGGCATGTACTTACAATAGTTTCAGAGTCCTGGGGTCCCATGATCATTATTTGCTTCTCAGGGGGATATTAACAAACAAGATCAATGGGTGAAGCTGGATTCACTTAAACTGTATGGTCTGCTTAACAACATAGTGATTCACTTAATGACTAGAGAAAAAATGGGGTGAACTTACTCAAAAATCTCATCAGTTACTGATAGAAGTTCCATTCCCAATTGTTATGGACTACTTGCACTGAAGAATCGATTTCCCAGGATTACCTTAGGTGAGGGATCAATTTTAGGACTTCATATAAGAAAATTAATAATAGATAACAGATTTGATGAATTGCAATTGAAAGAGTTCCTAGCAATCATTCAAAAGCATCTATAAAACTTTCTTAAAAATCATAAAACAAGAAACCAACACAAATTAGTAATCTCCTGAAGTTATACCAATGATATGAAATATATCATTGAAAACTCATTTCTTAGACCAGGGGTCCCCAAACTTGGCAACTTCAAGACTTGTGGACTTCAACTCCCTCTGGGAGTTGAAGTCCACAAGTCTTAAAGTTGCAGGTTTGGAGATCTCTGTCTTAGATTTTCACTTCAAAAAGTTCTTGACTATGTATCAGAATAGTCAAACAAATGGCAACTTCAAATCTCAACAAATACATGCTCTGTCTTACAAATTGGCAAAAAAATAAATAAATCAGAAAATAAAATACAAGCTGAATAGTCAAGTTGATGATCCAAGCTCTATAAAGGAGCTTGGAATACTCATCTCTAATGATCTAAATGCTAGAGCCCACTACATAGCCAAAAAGGCATTAAGAGTTGTTAACCTTATCCTACGTAGCTTTTTCTCTGGTAATATCACACTGCTAACTACAGCATACAAAACATTTGCAAGACCAATACTCGAACACAGCTCATCAGTCTGGAACCCCATTACATATCTGATATTAGCACAGTTGAGAAAGTCCAGAAATATTCCACAAGAAGAGTTCTCCACTACTCTACTCTTCTACTAAGGTATTGTAGAATACCTTATGCTACCAGACTTGAAATTCTAGACCTAGAAAACCTTGAATTATGCCGTCTTCGGTCTGATCTAAGTATGGTATATAAAATCATACACTGCAATGACTTACCTGTCAATTAATACTTCAGCTTCAACCATAACAACACAAGAGCACACAATAGAGACAAACTCAATGTAAACCACACAAAACTTGATTGCAGGAAACAGGACTTCAGCAACAGAGTGGTCGATGTCTGGAATACTCTACCTGACTCTGTGGTTTCTTCCCCACACCCCAAAACTTTAACCTTAGACTGTCTACTATTGACCTCACCCCTTTCCTAAGAGGTCTGTCGGGGGCATGTATAAGCACACCAATGTGCCTACTGTCCCTGTCCTATTTCTTTTATTTTTCTTATATGTACCCATTTCATGTATTCATAACTATGTATATACTTATACCTTTTATCTTGTAAGCAATTGACAAATCAAATAAATAAAATGAATAAAAAATAAATAAACTTGTATTTTTCCCTGACAATCTTGTTACAGCATGTGAACAATTTCACAAGGGCACATCAAACTTGGAGAAGCAGTACCAAGCCAGGTGGGTTGCCGATATGCTGGCTGATTATTGCTGGATCCCCTAGGAGAAAGGTTCCTGAAGTGAAATGAATAAAAAATAAATCAAATAAATCACCACTGCTTCATTTTAGGGATCACTTTGGTGCTTTTAATTAACTTGTAAATGTAGGTCATTATCAAAGTAAAGTTGTGTGTCACTCAATACCTTGCTGTAAAGAAATTCTGAAAACAAATTTAAGCAACTATAAAAAGCAGATAAAACATAGGAAGATGAAGCACTTTTTTTTACACACAGGGTGTTTTTTGTTTTCCAGGTTACCAGTTGGCTTCTGGTTGTTGGCTTTAGTTCAAGGTGTCATTTGTTATTTATAAAGTCTAACATTGTGCAGGACCTGGTAATTTATGGCACCACTTATCACTAATGTTTCAGCCTGTGCTGTGCAATCAGACAGATGGGCAGATGGGCATATTTCAAGTCCAACTGATTAAGTGGTGTCATCTCATGGGATCTTGAAGCCATGACCCTCAGTTGCTGTTCCCTACCTTCTGGAACACAATTCCCTGGAGTTCCATCTGGCCTCCTTTCCATAACTTTAGAAAAGCCCTTTAAAAAAACTCTTCAAAGATGACAGAGATCAGGGTGATTTGTAATCCAGACCACTGGAGGATAGAAAACACATAGGTGCAGCATTCTCCTCCATGCACTATAATAAATAATGGCAGATTTATATCATTTTTAATGCTGTTTTTTATTCTGCATGCCATCTAGAATCTTCAGATTTGACAGCCCATAAAGCTAAATAAACAATACATAGTAATTACACAGGATCCTTATAAAAATGGACTTAGTGTTTTTTTTTCAGAGAGCACTAAAAAAAAAAAAGAGCTAGTGCTATCTTGAAAAAATACTTATCCGATGAACACTGACGATAAATTCAAACTGAAAAAAATTCCAGATTCTGCTGGCTGCACATTATAGGCTCTGATGGCATTATCTATCACTTTTTCCTGCTTCATCCTATGCACTGTACTTCTTATTTGTCTGTGAACTGTTGACTTGACTATTTCTGAACTCTGTTCTAAAAATATTGGTATCATGTTCAGAAATAGTTTGACTGAAGGATTATAGGTATGGAATGATTCCATCTCTCCAATATGTATAATAGCTTAACATTTGCTAAACAAGCACCCACCTACACATCTCCAAGCTTGCTCATTTTACTACGAGCAGGTGATACATGGCAGAAGGAAAACAAAGGGAAGGAACTCTTTTATCACTTTCATTTACTTGTTCCTCAATAATTTCAGACATAATTTTCATCACTATGCCAGAACAGCCTTTCATTATGTTATGCTGACCTATTTTTATGGCTCCTCAAAGATTTCTGTATAACACTTGCATGCAGACAGTTGATTGTGCCCAAAGATTAGCGGTATCATATCTGGAAGGAATCCAAATGACCAATAGATGAAAGAAATGAGATACAGAACATTGTAATATTTTGCTTTTGTCTAGTGGTTATGCTTATCATGATATGATAATTTTAATAGCTGGAGTTTACAAACTAAAAAGAACATGTGCCAGATAGACCATTGTCTGATAGAAGTGTGCTGGCTGCCAGGGGTAAGGATCAGAAATATGATATAATAATTTTCAGGTTCATTGTCAGTTATGCTTTCCAGCTAATCCACATGGAAAGAAATCATACCACAAAGAACAGCTATAGTATTATGGACAATTATAGTATCTTAGAAGGATGCTCAAGAAACTGGAAATCTGGGTGACATTATTTTCCTCCTTTTACTCCATGCAAGACTACAAAGGGAAAAGTCAGAAGACAGCAACTGGATTGAGCAGCTATGCAAATAGTGGTTGACAGGACAAATTTGACTTCTGGGAACCAAGGGCAAGCTTTCTGGATGATGTACTCCTGGCACAAAATGAGTTGTACCTCACAAAGACTGAAAAAATGTATTTCACTGAAACTTGGCAAGCCTGCTTAGGAGGGCTTTAACCTGAATCCTGTGACCAACACTCTGAGAGAAAGGAATGATGTAATGGTGTTTTACATTGGCTCATATATTTCATTACCCACTAGTGCTGCAAGTATAGAAAGTAAACAAAATGAACTTTTCCAGAGAGATAAAACAATTTAATAGGTATTACAGGCACCAAATAGGATGACTCATATGATTGGAATGTAACGATAAAAAGATATAATTTGTTTAAAGAATTCTCCTTTTTTCAAGGTTAGTCCTTTCTGCATTTAATCCTAGATCCCAGGGACACAGTTTCTAAGGTTTCCACATCACGACCAACCTTCCGGTTTTTGGAAGCATTTCTCTAGAGCAAGGGTGTTAAACTCAAGGCCTGTGGGCTGAATCTGGACCCTAGGATCTATCCCATGGGGCCACCTTGGAAATAGTGAAGGACCATGGCCCAGTCCAGGTGGCATGCTGTAGGAGGCCATGGTAGCTGAAAACTGAGATCAGGAGGGCTTCACACAGTTCTTTTTAGCTGACAGAGGATTGGAGAAGGCTGTGGCAACCAAAAATAGATCTACCCAGTATCATCCAGGCCACCACAGGTGTGCCCAACATGAGTGACATTGAGCTGGCCATGCCCATCCTGGCCACATCCACTCCAGGCATGCCCCCTGGTCCCTGAGATCAAACACAACCTTGATTCAGCCCTCAATGAAACTGTGTTTCACACCCACTCTCTGGAGTCTATGCAGTGAAATTCAGGAATTTATCCCTGACCATGGAATCTAAAGGCTAGGTCACACTGGCCGACGGATGCAAAACGGATGCAAAAAGGAAACAGCGGACGAGCAAAATTTCAGAGGTGGCTCCATCTATTGTTATCCGCTCTCAAAAGTGCCCCAAATTTGCAAAAACAGAACAGAAAACAATGGAAAGGAACGGATGTGGGGAGGATGTAGCACGGATGTTAAGCGGATGTTCATAGGAAGCCTAGCGGATGAAAGCGGATGGAAGTGGATGACACATCCGCAGGGCTTCTGGGGGAGAATAGCGAAGCGGACACGTAACGAAGGAGCAGATGCGTAGCAGATGATGCGGATGCATCAAGGACGCCAAGAGGATGCATAGCGTATGCCTAGCGGATGCATAGTGGATGCAAAGCGTTCACTGTGCATGTGGGGAGGATGAATTGCGTCAGCTCCGCAGATATAAAAGGATGCAGCTCGCAAGCAGTCACCATTCAGAGGGAAGACCTGCTGCCAGACACATCTTGAGAGAACACCATGGGGAAGAAGAGGAAGCCTATGCCTACTCCTGACAGCCCTGGCAAGAAGGACAGAACCACCATCCCCCCTCCCAGCACTGACTCTGAAGCTGCTGCTGCTGCTGCTGCTCCTGGTGCTCCTGGTGTTGCTGCTGCTGGTGCTTCTCCTGCTGCTGGTGGTGGTGGTGGTTCTACTGCTGGTACTGCTGGTGCTTCTCCTGCTGGTATTGCTGGTGCTGCTGGTGCTTCTCCTGCTGGTGCTGCTAGTGCTGCTGGTGCTTCTCCTGCTGCTGCTGGTGCTTCTCCTGCTGCTGCTGGTGCTTCTCCTGCTGCTGCTGCTGTGGTGAACCAGCCCCAAAGCCCTCAAAGCCCTGCTGCTGAAGACCCTGAAGCCCCTGACAGAGGGAGGAAGAGGCAAGGCAAGGAGAAGGGAGAGAGGAAATAGTGCTCCATTTCCGAAGACCATGAGGAGGAGGTGCTGGAATGACTGAGGGAGAATGAGTACCTGTGGAGGAAGGGCCACAGGCTCTATCGCGACACCAAGAGAAAGCAGGCAGCTTGGAGAGAGAAGGCAGAGAGCCTGGGCTACACTTCAGATGTCTTCCTGGGGTGGTGGAAGCACATGCACACCTGGTATGGCAAGCTGCACCTGAAAAAATCCGGGCAGGCCGCTGTCAAGCTCACTGACTGGGAGACCTATGTCATGGCCATGTGCAGCTTCCTGGAGGGTGAGATCCACCACCGAGAAGCAGCCCCTCTGTCAATCCTCTCCCTCAGACAGCCCACAGAGAGCCACTCCTCTTCCAGCCAGGAGACAGCTACAGTGTCCAGGCAGGTGTCTTTGGAGGGCCCCACGACAGAGATCCCCCCCGACAGCTGCACTCCCCGTGCCGGAGGACGTGGAGGATCCCCTGTCTCATATGGAGCAAGAAGAAGCAGCCACCAGAAACCAACCCACACCCACAGCCAGCTCCACCTCCACAGAAAGCAGGCAGAGAGGCAGACCAGAGGGACAGAGCCACACTGTCCTCTTGGAGATCAGGGACACAATCAAAGCCAGCACAGATCTTCTCTCCCAGCTGGTCCACTTCGACATATCATCCTCAAACCGCAAGCCCTTCATCACATACGTGAGCCAGACCCTCATGAACATGCCCGAGGCCCAGTACCAGGTGATGAAGGAGAGGATCACAGCTTTTCTGCACCACCCTCCAGGCCCAGCTGAACCTGCTCCTACCCACTCCATGTCTGCTCTTCCACCCCAGGTGATGTCACAGCCCTTCCACAGATTTCAACAGCCCCTCACCTACCAAGCCTACCATTACCAGGACTTCCCACAGCAGAGGCAACCCTTCCCAGTCCAGACCCAGATTCATCAGATGCCGCAGACGCCACATATGCCTCACCTGACCCAGCTGCAGACCAGACAGACCCACTACACTCCTCCTTCCTCCACCCCACAGCCAAGCCCTTCCTCAGAGCAACTGTCATCAGTCTTGGGCCTCACATCCCAGGTACTTGATGAAGGGCCTCTCAACCTCATGGGACTGAGTCAGCTCTCTGAGAGCTTCCTGCACACACCATCTCCTGTTGTACTCTCAGGGCCAGGCACCCCAATGTTGCCTCAGACCAGCACTCCAGCAACAGCCGCCTCCATAGTCCCTGGCCCTTTTACATCTGAGACCATGGGAATGCCTCAGAGTGACTGAGAAGAGTGCCAGAGACTGAGTTGTTACCTGTTCACTTTATCTTTGCTTAAGATACTTTACTTGGGTTATTTTGCTTTTTAATAAAGTCATACAGTTTGTTATTAATCTTTGCTTCACACACTTGGTTCATTTTTTTTGTTTAATAAAGTGTTGGGGAAAACTTTGAAAAAAGGGTTAAGCCTTTGCATGCTTGTTGGATGAGTAAGAATAGCTGTGGGATGGATAGCTGTTGGATGGATAAGGATAGCTGTGGGATGAATAGATGTGGGATGGGTAATGATAGCTGTGGGATTGGTAAGGATAGCTGTGGGATGGGTAAGGATAGTTGTGGGATGGGTAAGGATAGTTGTGGGATAGATGTTTATCTATCCAGTGCAAGCATAGTGGGACTGTATGGTCCACCCTCCCAGCTGCCACATATATGGCCCTTTATTATCAATAACAATTTTATTCATTGATCAACACTTCAAAATAAACAAATCTCTTTATTAATGCCCTATTCATTGTAGGGCCACTGAACATACATGGGACAATCTCATCAGTGTTATGAGACAGGCTCAAGGGAGCATCCATTAAGCATCTACCATCCTGTCTTGCTACTCCACTGCTCCAGCTGGGGAGTTGCACCAGTGTTTCAGGAGGTTGCGCTGCTTCTTCCCTTCACATGAAGCTCTGTTGGGGCCTTGCACATCCACAGTGTCTGTCAGGTTTGGTCCTTGCCTCCATTCACCAGGCTCCATGTCCCCATTGCCTTGTTGATGGTCCACAAGCCTGTTCTGCAACACTGGGTAGCGGGTGCACATGAGATTGTGCAGGATGCAGCAAGCTTTCACGATGCTCGTCACAGTCTGTGAGCGATACTGCATGGTGGTGAAGTACCTGGAACCTGTTGGCCAGGATGCCAAAAGCATTCTCCACCACCCTGGACAGCCTGTAGTTGAAGATCCTCTCTTCACAGGTGAGGTATCTTGAAGTGTAGGTAGGTTCTGAGGGAGAACACATCATCACCAATGATGAAGTTGGGCACATCTTGTGTCATTGGGTAGGGAGTCTGAATCTGGAAAACCCATGATGAAGTTGCATTCCAGCCCATCCTTGAGGTCATTGGCGTTGTTTATCTGGGCATCTGAAGCTGACCCATAGCCTGAAGCATCGATGTACATGAACTTGTAGTCAGCATCAACCATGGCAAAGAGGATGATGCTGAAGAAGCCCTTGTAGTTGTAATAATTGGACCCTGAGTTGGCTGGAGCTTTGCAGGCCACGTGCTTCCCATCTATGGTTCCAGCGGTGTGGGGAAAGTTCCACCTCTGATACCACTGCTCTGCAACTTTCCTCCAGCCTTCTTCAGTGGTGGGACACTGGAGGAGCTCCTCCACATATTCTTTGATGATGGCCTGCACCACTTCTCTGACCACAATGCTGATGGTGTTGTGTGACACCCTCCAGGCATACTGCATGTTTCTGTACGTGGTCCCAGAGGACAGGTGGTGCAGAGTCAGTGCCACCTTCAGTCCAGGTTCCAGGCTGGGATGGAAGTTGGTGTTTGCCTTGGTCAACCTGGGTCTCAGATGCTCCACAACTTCGTCAAACATGGCTGGTGGCATCCTCATGAAGTGCTGGAATGCACAAGGGTCTTCATTCCTCAGCTCCACCATCAGTTTGTCATAGAGTCCAAACTCCACTCTTTTCCCGATCCATCTTTGGACCCAGACAGCTCTTGGACGTCTCCTTCTTCTCTTTGCGTAGAAAAGGTGAAACAGTCTGAACAAGGCTTAGTTCTGGTGTTGAATGATGGCGGATACCAAAAGGAGTGTGCAATGATCCATGGTGGAAATCAATGGATGATGTGGAAGAGCAAGAGCAAGGCTGAAGCGGTCTGTACACCACAGCTGCTGGACTGATAGTGAGATCCAGGTTATTTCCTCCCCCTTTTTATACGAAATGTCAGTTTTCCGCTAGGTGTCCTTCCACATACTCTAGACATCCTTCAGACATCCTAAATATCCGAGATACATCCCATATACAAACGTTTTGCCTGTTTTAATGCTTTATATCCGAGCTGCATCTGCTTTCATCCTTTCTATGTCCGTGATACTAACGCTGCATGGACGTTCTGCGTACCTTTTGCTTCCTCCCTCTTTCTGCTTTCCTCTGGAGCGGATGTGAGTTGAGGGGATGGCCAGACGATGCCGAGAGGATACATCGGACGTGTAATGGATGACAACAGACGTAGAACGTTTGTTGCCCAAATGTGTCACGGATGTAGATCATACGTGGCAGAAAGTTCATCTGCTCAAAAAGTTTTGTGCAGCTCAAAACTTTTTGAGTGGATGAATTAGCAGTAGATGGATGTTTGACAAATAGAGCGCATGAAAGACGTACGCAGTGAGTACACAATGGATGCATCGCGTTTTCCAATGGATGGCAAGCGTTTTTCTCCATTTTACATCCTCTTTGCCTCCGTTGGTGCAGTGTGACATGGGCTTAAGATCTGCTGCCCTCATCCAGTTGCTATGGACAACTTGATTTTAGTCATCTTTTGATTTCTCCGTCAGAGTCTTTCTTGCTATGCAACTCCTTGCTAATGTCTTTTAGGCAACTCCTAAGACCTTAGGAGTTAGTTTGGTCTCCTTTTTAAGTCTTGTACCTCTTTTTGACTGCCAATACCAAGTCTTGTGTCCGCATCCAACCTGTTATACTTAACATCCATAAGATCCTTGCTGGCACTCATTGACAGTAACTCAAACTCAGGAATCACTTATTCTGAAGTGATGGCACTTATGAAGATCTAAAAGCAGAGAGCTGAACTTCACAGATGCTCTCGAGTGTGAACAAGAAAGCAGATTCTGCAGCTAATATTTCAGGAATCTCAATTGTGCACCATTGGAAGCTCAAGATGGCTGCTGTAATTTCTTGTGAGTTCTCAGCTTTAGATGCTGATGAGAACAACTTCCAGTAGAAGTTGTAACTTATAAAAGAAATAACTTGAGCAATAGTTCTCAAAACTTCAGCTCTTGCCGATCTTCATTACTATGTTTTGGTCTTGAATTTCTTCTGCCCTTGTCTCTTGCTTATCTTCTGGGTCCACTGCCTGATTTACAGCTTACCACTGTAAATGCCTGCTGGACCACAAGAACAGTCTGACTGCAGAAATGAAGGCTGTTTTACTCTAGCTACCTGCTATAAAGCTTGAGCATGCTTATCTCTAGCCCAAGGCAGATTTATAGCCTGCTAATTTGCTTCCTGGCAGAAAGCCATGCTGGCATGGAAATTCCACTCTGGATGGCAGCACCTCCATTTCAATCACACTTCTGTTAATGACATAAACCACTTTTCAAATTCTTGTTTGTTTTGTTTCTGTATCTCTTGATGGAGGAAGCCCAGCTCCTCCTTAAAGAGCAGGTTCTCATTTTTTCAGAACATATGTATTAAAGAGGTACAGATGCAAATAAAGTTCTATCAAATAAGGCAACTTTTTAAAGATCGGCCGTAATGATAGAAATGTGGATTGTCATAGAAACTGCAAACCATTAGAGAAATATAAAATGCTAAAAACAAAATGTTTTCCATTACCTTATGACAATAATAAAACTTAAATATACAAACATATGAATAAAATATAGAAAATCAGGTGCTTTATCTTTAGGGAACAAAATGTTTCCAACCTGTTTGATTATTCTGCTATTCTAGATTGCTTTCAGTCTTCAAATAACAAATATGAATTTTTGTTATATTTACCTAAAGATACCAGAAATTGAACTAGCAACCTTTCACAGAAAACACATATTCAACCTCTCAAACCAGCTTTCTGGCCATTAGTTAATAATGGACAGAAACATTGTTATCTCTGAGAGGTTGTATTTTTTTAAAACACATTAAAATGGTTGTGTTAATTTTAGGTGTGCTCCCTCAAACAAAATAAGTTAAATGTCATTATTATATTGAATAATGGTATTATTGTATTGAATAATGTCTATCCTACTAAATATAATCAAACTCTTTTGTTCTTCTTTTTGCAATTATTTTCCCTTTTTAAAAGGTAGCAAAAGAATTCACATTGTTAAAGTTAATTGCTGGATTAAATTGCCATTTGTCAATAGTGGTGTAATTTATAATATAAATTATAGCAGTGAGTTTCAAGCACATTTTATCAATTGATATCAAAGCATTTAATAACAATATTTTTACAAAATAAACAAGCTTTCCCTTCTTCTTTGGTGCTCATAAAAAAAAACCTGAAGATTTTAGTTGGTGCAGAAGCCAGCTCTGCAAAATTCCAAGTAAATAAATTATCACCAGGAGTCTTAAAATCCATTACCATAAAAAAGCCATTTTTCCCTCCCTAATCGATTGCCTGCTGTGCAGTTGCTAATGGGACTGTACACACATGTTGCATAGAGAGAATTCATTTGCAGGCTCTTAGTTTTATTTTTCTGATTTTTACCCCCATAGAGTTCTCACTAACATTCACAAATTAGTTGGTACATAAAATAAGCACTTTGCTGTGAACACATTGGGGGTTTGGAGGTGTTAGAAGAGAATTTTCTATTCTAATAATAGGCAAAACAGGAAAAAAAGAGAAATTTTTGTGGCTTGAAATTTGTTCAATTATTAAAAGTTATAACACAGATCCTTTGAGAACATTATCCTTGAGGACATTATCAAGATTCCAACTTACTGGTCAATTGGAATGAATATGTCTTATCTAAACTTTGGAGGTCCTGATTTTTCCGATTTGCTACATACTCAAAAATACATTATGAACTTGAATCTTTATATTACTTTCAGTGTTAACACTTTCAGTGTTTTGAGATGCATATACAGTGGTTTTTAATTTTAGTTGGTTGTCAGTTACATTAGTGTCTTGTTAAAGTTGAATAAAACCTTCCAATGTCCAGCGGTGTTGTCAGAATTTTGATATGATCTAACATACCTAGGAACTGTCAGATTGAGGAACATTGCTTTAGTGAAATACACATGCAAACACATACATAAGTAGGTATTGTATGAGTATTTCAGGTATTATTTTTAATCTTTCCACATTTTAAATGGCAAGTTACACATGCCCATATTACATCTTCATATAAAAAGAAAGCTTGCTATTATATTTTTTTCTTCAATATAAGTTGTTTATATTATTGATAAATTGAGGAAATGCTAGCTATATGTTTATAAGTTTTGATATGTTTATACATTGTCCCTTGTCTCTTGGTGCTTGTATTACTTTTTCAGACTTGCTATAATCTGTCACATCTATCTGAAGTTTATGAGTGTCCATATTGTAGAATGCTTCCTCAAAAAACAATAATAATAGCAATTAGAAAAATGGTTCTTTCTTCCTTGATCTCATAACTCTATTGGATTAAAATGTAAAAAAAATTCTTAAATAAATTATATTAATTATACATTACATCTGTTTTGAAAAGGACCTTATATATATTTTTCCAAGGTCTCAGATGCAACCTCAAGAGCTTCCAAATTTTTGTGGCAATCTGTAAATTTTGATGTGATAGAAGGAGGAAAATTATAAATTAATGTGAAGTAATTTGTCATGGGTGAAAGTTAAGGTCCAAACGTGAAGGTCTGATTAAACTGACATATTACTGATCATGGTAATGCACAGCAAGCTTCTCAACTAGCATTAGCATCTTCTTTGGATCAGATGAGGTAAATGGAATTTAAGGAAGGTTGGACTTAGTTCACTTGTGGCTACTTAGGGATTCAAGACTGATTCCTCTTTTAACTTCACCCAGATTCTGCACCACCTGCTACTTAATTTCATAAATAGTTTGATTTAGCATTAATTTAAAGGCTCAATTAAAATAAAATAAAATAAAGACAAATTATTCTGTAATGTGACTTGTTTCTAGTTACATCTTTACCAAAGACTCACTCCCCTTTTTAAGAAGAGATCCAAGGAAGCTTATTATTGAAAGATGACAGGAGGCCACATTCTTAAAACTGTTTCATTCCTTGGAAAAAGTAACACTGACATTCTTTTCTATTTTGTTTTTTTTTCTAGGTAAGTGTCTAATTTATTTATATAACATTTGGGAAAGAAGTACCGCAAAATACAAATCTTTTCATGTTCAATATTCTTCAGATGGACTCATGATACAAAAAAAAGTGTGGTAAGTTTTCATTTACCATTGGCTATTCAGGCACAAAACAAAAGGATCTCACATGTCTTTTCAATTAGTGGCTTTTCCTGTTGCTGAGATGTTTCAAGCAAATGGTGACAACTTTGCTATATGATGCAAGAACATGATTTTAAAACTTGTAAATAGGTGATCCACTTTTCATCTCCCTAAGAAATGACATTTGTTGAAATCTAAGCTTAGATGGGTGCTTTGCAATATATTTAACAAAATATTTCTCAGGAGGGCATCTTACTGTACCCTCTGTGCACAAATTCTCCAAGAATCCCTATTACTTTGCTGACCACCCATACAAAGTTTGGTTCTGCAAAAGGATTCTGTCTTAAAATTTACTACTTCCTGGCAGTCAACAAAAGAATCCCTTAAATGAACCATTCTCAGGAGTGAACTGTCTTGACAGATTTCTCTATGATGATTAAAGACTAGCCCTTTTAAAGTGTTTCGTGGTGTTAATTAAGAAATCTTCTGCTCAACTGTTCTCGCATACTTTTTGAAATGCCTTTCTGTGGAATGTATAACACAACAGACTTGATATCATTATCACTGTTAATTTTTTTTATTATGAGCTTGCCATTCTTATTAAAGGGACAATTTAAAAAAAAATCCAGGAACATTAGGGGTTCTACACACACACACAGGTTTCTCTTATTAATTACAATTTGAAACAAATCATTTTTAAAGCACTATGTTTGCTTGTATAATATTCCCAGTCAAATATTGTATTGACCAATTTTAGTTTCAAAGGTTTTATTGATGGGTAGATTGCACGTGCTGGCTAGCTGTTTGGTTCCCCCATATATATATTTTTCTTTTCTTTATTCAACTTGGTTAAGTGTATGTGTATGTATGTCTGTGTGTATGTATGTGTGTGTGTGTGCCCCTGTGTATTAATCTGTCTGTGTATTAAAAGAAAATCATAAATGAAAACTTTAACATGTGATGGTCATTTAAAAAAGAACCAAATAAAAATATTTAATATTTAGATCCTGTCACACAAATCATAGAACCTTAGATATATCAAAATGATTAATTCAAAAGCTTTAGAAAACTTACACATAACGCCACCTGTTTTCTCACTCTCTTCAATCACCATCAAGAAGACACAGCTCATTTGCTTCCTGTTGTCTTTATTCGCAAAATTTCCCTACTGTTCTACATCTTCATTTGAGGGGATCTGGCCTGAAAAATACAGCAGATGCTGAAAAAAAAATTCAGACTTAAAAATACCCTATTGGACAAAATGTCATATTATGAACTACCATTGACTGAACTCACCAAACACAAGACATTTGTTTCACTATGGACTTTAATGTAGAAAACTATTTCTTTTTGATCTTCACTCTTTTTTCTGTCCATGTAACTGTACTTTTCCAAATATTCTTAGAACCTCACAGTCATAAAGAATCACAGCTTTATAAGTCATGAAATGTGATAACTAGCCTAGCAAATAACCCAAATTAAAATATCTCTAAAAGCTAGCTGGCTTCTGTTTCAAGACAGCCATTAAAGGAAAGTTTAACATCTTTCTAGATCTTGGTCATGGTTATAGATTTTCATTGTTGAACTGTCTTGCTATTAGGACATTTTCCTTATCATTCAGAATTAATATTAGAATAATTTAACGTCATTATACTCAGGAATAAAATATAATAGCCACTTTTTGTATAATAGTTCTTAGATAAATGCTAACTTAACTCCCTTTATTATCACATCTCCTCCCAGGGTAAACTACTGTCATTTATTCATCTGACTCTTATTTATTTCAACACCCTTGACTATTCTTATTGCCCTTCTCTCAAATCATTCTTATTTGTTTCAGAGCTATTTAGGACATAGTATTTGGCATGGAATTTAAACTAATGCTCAGAGATCTCTATATTGTGATTTTTTGTTCTTTGGCAAACAAAGCTAATATGAAATTATTATGAATCTAACTTCTGCTAGATTCCATTGCCATAACTAATTTATTGAATTGGGTAATAACCATAATTGCAACAGCCATTTCAGATAAGTGAATTATCATAAAGACATAAAGGAAAAGGGGAGAATATGTTGAATGGGACTAACAACACTACAGGAAAAAAGGTAAATAACAATTTTATAGGTTGTAAGCTGGATCAGCCTTCACAAGGGACAAGGGAAAAAGAATGACAATTTAAATGTATTGATCTCTTTTCATATGTTTGATAGTAATAGTGCAAGTATCTTCAAGAGGAATGTGACAGAAGCCAGCTAATGCACACAAATGACTACAAGGACCATTGTGAATTTTATAAACAAGACAACCCATTAAACAGCTTCAGTATGAGTCACGAAGGATTTTTTTTTGCTTATTGTGGCAATTGTAGCTTCCATATTAACACTCCTACAGAAAACCCACCCATATAAAAATATTCAGAAGAAAATTACATTTTGAGTGTCACAGATTTTTGTTAAAAAATGTAATATATCCAAAAGTTTTCCCAAGTAGATTTCTCCTATAATCAATAATAAAATTTGAAGGCTGAACAAAAGCTTTCTGATACTTAATGGACAAAAAGTTGTGCTGGAGTCTGGTAAATTGTTTGGCTTCTCCCTAAATGCAGCATTTAAAAGATTATTTACAGTCCTGAGTGAAGCCACTTCCAATTAATGCTATGGGTTCAGAGTCTAATGCATGGTATTTGTGGTATTGGATTATGTAGTTCTTCCATTAATAAATGTTTTTAATGTGCCCAGCTTTCTACTTAAAATAGTACTGTGTTGAAGGTCAAAATGAAGACTTAAATTGATGGAATTGATTTTGAGGTATTACAAAACAATGAAATGTTAGGTAAGAGAGCAGACATGAAAGAAATCTAGAAGAGCAGTTATTGGGCAAGAAAAAAGATTTGTCTAAATACAATATGTGAAAAATTGAAGTAATGAATTTGCTAACACAATTAGGTGTCCACGTCAGGCAAAAGCTTACATATAACTAGACCAAGGTGCATATGCGCACGTGTGTGTGTGTGGAAATGAGTTGTGTTTGAATCAGGAGATTTTTAGTTTTTTAATTTGACAACTTATCCTTCCCAAATGATGGTGCTGGTAAATGTCACAGCAAACAGCTGGCCAATAGGTGATGTATTCAGTGATATTGGCATCATGGGAAAGCCTGTGTGGATGGCCAGTAAATCTGCTCTGGCTTAATGATGAGTCAGAAGAAAAATGTTATTAATACTTGAAAGTGCAAGCCAAATGTCAGCCAACTGTGAGTAGTTGCAAATCATGTGGGGCAGCAAATTTCAGCAGACTCAGTGCAGGATGTTATATCTTCCTCCTTATCATCATTTTTCACACTTCATTTTTACTGCATTTTTTTTCACTGATGGAGACAATATTCTGAGTCAGAATGAATCTTTTTATTTCTCTAGTAAATCAACACTCTACTAAATGCAGCATGGGGTTCAGGCAATTTGAGCTGTTCACAGCTATTCCCTCTATTGTGAAACTTTGTCTTTTGATATTTCCCAGTATTAATGTTAATATTGGGAAGACCTGAATAATAATAGGGTTTATCCCAAAATACATGCAGGAATTTGTATAACAATAGAGAATTTCTACTTATACACTAAAAGAGTGTTTTTCACAGAAGATCTAAATGAACATTGATGTGTAAGGAAGAGCCACACTTTTACTAAATTAATGCCTCAGTTTGGCAATCATTTACCTGTATTTGAGCTTCTTTACAGATTTAATCTATGAATTCACATTTGTGTATAGGTCTCAATCCAAATAAATAAACATTTGAAGCACCTCTGATTTGTTTCATCATAGTTCTAGTCAGAAACCAATGGAATCAATAGATCTTTTTTGAAAAAAGGCTTTTTTCTCATTTTCTGTCTACCAATCTTATGTTAATAAAGAGCCATCAAAAGACCTTTGAAGTACTTTCCCCTTGTCTATAACTATTTGCATTCATAAATAGAGAAAGTCCTAAATAATCATCTGATTTTCTTTCCTAGAATCATGTTTAATGTGAAGAAATGGCTCTGCCTTGATATTTTAGTATAAGATGGGTTGGAGAGAATAGGCTTTTGAGAGTTAAGAGTTTTTATTTACCCTAGACCAATAAAGAGCATTTATGGAACCTTACCTTGCCGGTTTCTTTTTTTTTTTTTCCTAAAGTTTTATTGATTTTTAAGGACAAACAAAAATAAACAAAACATAAAAACATCTAGCTTTCTTCCATAAGTATACAAACAGTGTGTCGGTTGGTTTACAAATTTTTTGTACATTGATTTCATAGTCTCAATTACAGTTACATAATAACTCATATTATCAGAAATTAAATATCCTAGTATTATTATGAATCAATCATTTAACTATAATTTTATTCATTCATACTTTGCAAGATAGCTATACTTAGTTTATTTTATAACAATTCATATAGTTCTTCCAAATCTATCTTAAAAACATTTTATATATGTAATAATAATAATTAAAAAAAAGAAATACATCTTTATGTATTCATTATTTTCTATAATTCTACATATTCTATTACTATATTTTATTGTCTAACTATTGATAGAAAAAGTTCCAATTTTTGTAATATTGTTTATCCTCTTGTTCTCTAATTTCAAATGTCATTCTAATCATTTCAGCACATTCCAGTATTTTCTTAATAATTTCCTCCTGCAATGGTATTTTCTCATTTTTCCAATTTTTAGCAAATACAATCCTACCTGCTGTTAATATGTTTACAATCAAATATTTTAAATCTTTGCTGTATGTATCAGATAGAATTCCCAATAAAAATATCTTTGGTTTTAAATAGGTATGCTTTTTAATCATTTTTTCCAACCACGTGTGGATTTTAGTCCAATATTTTTTTGCATCTGCACAAGTCCACCACATATGGTAATATGAGCCAGGTATCTGATGACATTTCCAACATCTTTCAGATTTATTATTGAACATTCTTGCTATTCTTGTCAGGAGAAAATGCCACCTGTAAAACATCTCATACAGATTTTCTTTAAATGCTGTTTTAAATGACATTGTCATTTTATAATTTTGAAACCATAATTTTTGCCATTTCTCTAGATCAATCCCATATCCAAAATTCTTCCCCCAAACAATCATAGTTTCTTTAACTTGTTCTTCTTCTAGTTTAATTTCTAATAAATATCCATACAATTTTTTAATCACCTTTTCATCAGTACCTGTCAAAATTATCTAAATCAGTCAATTTTAGAAACCTTCTGTTTTGAAGTCTTTTTCATACCTTGAATGTATTTGCACGTAAGAAAACCAATTCATCTTTATATCTTGTTCCTCTAGTTTTTGCATCGATTTAAGTTCACCCTTTTCATTCAAAATTTCCCCATATTTAACTGTTTGTTCCTTCTTATATGTTATAGGATAAGAAAATGCATCAATAGTCGATAACCAGACTGGAATTTTCAAATAACATTGTCTTTTAATCTTCTCCTAATTTAACCACAGAGACTCCCGTACATGATGTCTTCTAAAATAACCCTGTATTTTAGTTCCTTTATACCATAAAAAGGCATGCCACCCCAGCAACAGATCATGTCCTTCTAATGTTAACAATCTAGTATTTCTTAATGTTCATTCCTTAAGCCATGTCAAGTTTGTAGCTTGGTAGTACAACTCCCAATTAGGCAAAACCAAATCCTCCTCTAATTCTAGCATCTTGTAAATTTTTTAACTTTATTCTCGCTTTCTTACCTTGCCATATATATTTCAACACAATTTTGTTTCAATCTTCAAAGTAGTCCTTTCCAAGCCTAATTGGTATTGTTCGAAACAAGTATAGAATTCTGGGTAAAATATTCATTTTGATTGTTGAAATTCTCCCTATTAGTGACAATTGTAGGTTTTCCCATTTTGTCAAGTCTAGTGCTATCTGTTGTTTAAGTTTAATGTAATTGTTCTCTTTTAATGTACTACATCTTGCTGTCAAATGAATTCCCAAGTACTTAATCTTATTCGTAACTTGAATTTTCAATACATCTGCCAATTCTTCTTTTTGTCTTAGTAACATGTTCTTTGTCAAAATCTTTGTTTTGTCTTTGTTTATTTTCAAGCCAGCCACCTTACCATATGCCTCTATCTTTTCCAAAAGTTTTGGTGCTGTTTCTAGAGGATCTTCTAAAATAAAAGCCAAGTCATCCGCAAAAGCTTGCAATTTAAATTCTTCCTTTTTAATTTTCATTCCTTTTATACTCTTTTCATCTCTAATGTTTCTATTTAATACTTCCAGAGTTAATATGAAGAGCAAGGGTGATAGTGGGCAACTTTGTCTTGTATCTTTTCTTGTATTGATAGAGTCTGTTAGTTCTCCCTCTATCATTACCTTTGCCATTTGCTTATAATATATGGCTTGTATTGCTTGAATAAATTTTCAGGCAAAGCCCATCTGTTCTAATAATAATAACATGAATCTCCAGTTCACATTATCAAATGCCTTTTGTGCATCTAAAAATATCAAAGCCATTTGTTTTTCAGGGTGAGCCTCATAATATTCCAAAGTGTCCAGTATTACTCTCATATTGTCTTTAATTTGTCTCTTTGGCAGGAATCCATTTTGGTCAGAATGAATAAAATTATTTAGATATTTTTTGAGTCTCTCTGCCAATATTGAAACAAATATTTTATAATCTGCATCTAATAAAGAAATAGGTCTATAATTCTTAATTTGTAATGGATCAATCTCTTCTTTTGGAACAAATGTAATATAGGCTTCTGACCCTGTTTTAGGTATCTTCTTCTTTAGCATAACTTCATTCATGACTTCTAGCAATGGAAAGTTCAGCGATTCTTGCAATGTTTTAAAGAATTCTGCTGGAAGTCCATCTGGGCCTGGTGCCTTCCCATTGTTTTGTTTCTTAAGTGCTTCGGTTAACTCCATCATGATTGTGTTGCTTTCTAACATTTTTTCAGTCTCTTTTGGTATCTTAGGTAGATTAGCATTCTGTAAATACTGTTTAATTCTTTCCTCATCAATATTCTCTTGCTCATATAATTTCCCATAGAAGTCTTGAATGTTTTCCTTCTTCTCTTTATTGCCATGACAAACCTGACCTTGATCATCTATTAACTGTGGTATTTTCCTTGATTCTTTTTCCATTCTCAATTTGTATGCTAACCATCTACCTGGTTTGTTTGCATTCTCAAAATAATTCTGTTTAGCACTTCTGATTTTCTGTGCTAATTTTTCTTTCTCTATTAAACTTATTTTATGTTTAATTGTATCCAGTTTTAGCTTAATGTCTTTTTTCTGTGGCATTTTCTGGAATTCTTTTTCGAGTCTTTTATACTCATCTTCTAAAGCTTCCGTGGCTTGCCTTTTCCTAATGTTCCTTTTCCTTGTATAGTCTATTATCAAGCCTCTAGCATATGCCTTCATTGTGTCCCATACATTCTGAATTGAAGTGTCTTCTTTTTTATTTTCTCTAAAGAAAAAAAACAATTCTTTCTCCATCCGCTGTATAAAATCCTTCTCCTTTAGAATAGTATTATTTAACGTCCATCTCGATCTTCTTTTTTGTCCTTTCCATTTAATTGTCATTGGATTATGGTTTGCCCAAGTACTTGTTTCAATATTTGTTTCTTGAATATTAGATATTAATTCTGTTGAAGTCCAAATCATATCTATTCTGGACCATGTTAAATGTCTATTTGAGTAAAAAGTGTATTGTTTGGTTTTAACATTTCTTTCTCTCCATATATCTTTTAAATTTATTTCCTCTATCATTTTAAATAAGGATTTGGGGAGAGTCTTCCTATTTTGCTTTGTTGATGTTGTTATATAGTCCAGTTATTGTCTAAAATTCCATTAAAATCTCCCATCATAACTATATTGACATAGTCCAGTTCAATTATTTTCATGTGTAATTTTTTATAAAATTCTTCTTGTTTATCATTCAGAGCATAAATTGCAATCAAGAGTGTTTTTGTATTATTATCCATTATTTCCACCATTAATACTCTTCCGTCTTCATCAGTATAAATCAATTTTGCTGAAATGGTCTCTTTGATATATAAAACCACTCCTCTTTTCTTACATTGAGTCAAAGAAGTAAATATTTTCCCTAATTTTGGCTGTATCAACAATTGTTCATATTTTTTTTAATATGTACTTCTTGAAGACAAATTATATCAACTTTTAGTTTCTCTAATTTGTGAAAAATTTTCCTTCTTTTAACAGCTGAATTAAGTCCATTTATATTCATTGTAATCAGTTTTTTCTTTTTCATAATTATGCTTTATAATTAGGTTTGGCAGCTTTTGTAGATCTTGGTTCACGTTGTAGATCTTGGTCCACCGATCCACCTACTGTGCCTTCTTTTTCAGTCTCCATTTGGTCATCTTGGAATTCAATTAGTGAAATCTCTTTTTCTGCCTCCTCTCTCCTTCCAAAAAATTCTGCATAGAATAATTCTGCTTTCTCAATTGAATCAATTCTATATCTCTGTTCTTGCCATGTAAACATTAACCCTTCTGGAATTAGCCATCTATAATTCACCTCTTTTTTCAACAGCATTTTAGTCAAAAATTAGTATAAGATGGGTTGGAGAGAATAGGCTTTTGAGAGTTAAGAGTTTTTATTTACCTTAGACCAATAAAGAGCATTTATGGAACCTTACCTTACCTGTTTCTTAACCTTTCCTATTTCAAAGGGCTGACATCAATCAGAGATTTTCAAGGTTGATGTCAGCCTTTGGAAGTAAGCAAGCAACAAACATAGCAAGGGTGTCAGAAATATTTCTTATCTTATTCTGAGTGCCTTTCTCGTATTTTTCTTTTTCTCAAAACTATGTCACCTTTTCTGAAAATTCACTTTTAAAACTACCCTCATTCCCCCCCCCCCCATCTACATTCCTTCATATATATTCTCCTCTATCCCACTAATTTTGTGTACATAATGTAACGTCAGAATAAAATGTGGTACTTGTGGCTATGGAAACAAAAATGCCAAATATTTACTTTTGTGTACATAATGTAACATCAGAATAAAATGTGGTACTTGTGGCTATGGAAACAAAAATGCCAAATATTTACTTTTAATTTTTAACATGACATTATAGTTTTGATTTGTGGGTTCTTCCTTTCTTCCCTCATTTTTTTTAAAATAAACATGAAATGAATATTCATGTTTATCCATTTTCTATCATGGTTTGCTTTACGTGTGGTCAGGCTTAACTAAGTCTTATAATGTTTGCATTACTGTGGAATAAAATAGATTCCCAATTATCCGACACTGTTAATTTTCTCTCCTAGGATCCTGTCAAGGCTTTGACGCTTCTTTCTCTTTCTCTCTCTCTTTTTTACTGGCTTCAACATAACAAAACCAAGATGCATAATCTTCTTCTTTTTCAAAATGCTGCTGATGGTTACTTTACAAAGAAAGGATCATAATATATGTGACCCAATGCATATCTCTGTTTGAACATATTGCAGAAATATCAGTCTCCTATTATGAACTATTCATGATCCACTAAAGGATGAGCGATCAAGTAAAATGTTAATCTTGAATTCTCTTTCAGTTTCCTTTCCTATAAAATTAATTTTACAACATTTCTTATGAGAAGATCAAAGTGTGCAAAATTTGTTCTATTTACAGAGGACAAGTCCTTTGTTAGAAATATTGTTGGGCTCATTCTCTTTTGGGAGAAGTACAACTTTAGTCTAAAAATAAAGCATATTAATGAAGAGGACCAGATAGTGATAATAAAGACATCCATCAACAGTCAATACTTTCTGGACAAAACATACTAATTATTTTTACATTTTCACTTCTATATCTAAATTATAAAAAGAAAATGTTAAAAATCCATAATATATTTTGTCTTGTTTGTGCTATGTATGAACTGGCTTGAATCTAGATCATAGGGAGGATGAATTGTAATGTCTGGAATAAGCTTTAAATTATTAAAATGGAGTCTAACTAAACTCCTTCTATCCTGTAGGCAATATGCTATGAACTCCCAGTGTGAAGTTAGAAACTGCTTTTTAAAAGAAGCTGACTTTTAAATGCAGATTAAATTGTATTAGTGTCTGTTAATGACCATCAAGGGAAAAAAAAGGAAAGGAAATATAAAATCAAGTGTAAAATATGTCATTAATAACAAAACAAAATAATGTGTGTAATACAACAGTGCACGCTATTAGAATTATATAATTATTATTGTAAAAAATTATATCTACATATAAAATGAAGTAAATATTTATCCAAACAAATAATTTGACAGTATAAACATTAATCATTCTAAAAATTTAAAAATATGGAATACCAATATATACCAAGCACATTATTAGGTTGGAGTCCATTTGTACCCACAAGTAATGTAAGTTCAGTCCTCCTTGAATTTCATTGACTTTTATCTTACTGGCAATTCACCTTGACCCTTAATGGTTCAAATTGCTGTAGAGCAGGGGCATCAAACTCAATTTCATTTAGGCCTCATCAAGGTTGTGTTTGATCTGAGGTGGCCAGGATGGTCATGGACAGCTCGACGTCACTTCTGGCTCGGGCACTCTGCCAGTGAAAACAGGCTCCTGAGCTCCATTTTCAGCTGTGACAGCTTCCTGCAACACTCTGCCAGCAAAAATGGAGCTTGGAATGGCCTCCTGCAGCCCACCTGACCTCTGTTTTCACTAGCAGAGGCACCATGGGTTAGTATTTCACTGTTTGCAGGGTGATCTAAGCACTCTGAGGGCCGGATCCAGTTAGTGGGCCTTGCATTTGTTACACTTGCTGTAGAGAGAGAGCAAGCAATGAACTTGTACTCATTTGAAAAGTCTTGGTTTCTGATTTCTTGTGCCTGACATACCAATTGTCCATATTACAGTTGTTTTACCTGGCTACAGTTATGCAGTATATGTTAGGGCTTTTGCTATGTGATACAGGAAAGTCTGCACAAAATTTCCCTGGTCAACCTGGAGTACCTGATGGCAGAGAAGTGATTATCTTTCTTCATCTATTGATATAAAATGAGCATTGTATGAAGAATCAATTCATCTAAACTCTTGTAACTCTCGCTACAAGAATAGGTTCAACTAACTAGAGGAACTTTATAAAATTACATGTACAAGCACTAAGGGCTTATAGAATTTGGCCCTAAAAAGAATCATAACTGTGATGTAGAAATTAAAGACTATATATAATATGCTATTTTCCCTTTTTATTGCATAATTTTTAAAATGACAAAGAATTTGTTTGAGCCAATAAGACCACAGAGTAGGTTTGTGCACTCTGTGACCCTATGTCTTGAAAGTCAGTCTTCTGAATCTTTAATGTGAAACTTTCTCTCTCTGGCCACAATCTGGAACCATAAAACTACAAAAGAAAATGGATCAGTCAGCAATTGTTTGGAAGGCATAAATCTACTTTAAGCACTGATGCCTGCTTTTATAATTTAAAATTAGGGATTAAAAAATAAAAAAGCACTCATTCATCTGAAAAAAAAATAATCAGAAAATATCAGTCCAAAATTTAAGTCCCTTTCTTTATATTGATGATCTAATTGAATAACAAAGCAGGTTGGCATTACTCTAGGTAAAGGCAAAAATACTTACAAATATCTTGGTAAAAAAAGGAATATATGAGATCAAATACTGGTCGAATGCTCCAGTACTTCTGCTCAATTCTCTTCCGCCACATCAGCAAGAAGTTACTGGAATTAAATACTGTATGTAGTGTTTGATATATTATAATCTTCAAAATAACCCTACTACCCATGATCAATCTCAGAGAGTGGTCTTTTCTTTCTTCACATTATATGAAATTTGCAATGAAATTTGCTTTCCAGCATATATATCCTGTCTTTGTGGGTTTTTGATTTGGGAGATTGTTTGCCATGGCTTTCCTCAAAGCCATGACTGTGCAATTTATTCTCACTGAACCTTATTTGAAAACAGAATAATAAATAATAATAAACTCAACCTCAAAGGTTGATGTTGATATATAGTATGTAACTGTGTTAAAGAACCATTGATTAACACATTCTGATTTCTACTAATTTATTTTTTTAGCTAACTGATTGCATCATTACACTTGGAAAAAAAAACCAAAGTATGATCCATACATTGTGGTTCATTGTGCATGAAATTAAAGCTATTTTCTATTTTCCCTGGAATTCACAAAGATGCATTCCCAACTTAAATCATGCTTCCTAAAGCAAATGTCCTCGACTACCAGTCATACCAGGTGAGAAAAGGAGCAGGAAATAACTTCAAAGCACAGCTGTTTAACAGCAGGAATGCAATTTAGGTGTAATGTACTAGAAACAAGTAAACAACACATTCTAAGTGATTCCTGCTTTTAGTCAGTAGGCAATGAATGAGTCAATATGGGAATGTTTTCATTACTTTTTCACCCTATCTTTAACAAATTATACTCTTAAAAAGGTAGCATAGATGATGATGTGGTAGATGTGGGCCTGCTGGTATTGACAAGAGTTGAAGTAAATATTAAAGTGTCACCTTTAGCAGTTTAAAGACAAAATTGTATCCAGCGTTCACAGAATTGTATACATGCAAAAGACCACAAGTCTTTCAAAATTGTTTGGAGGAGCTTTATTACTTAAAAAATATTGCTGCATATGGAATCTGAAATACTTTTATTTGAAGTAAGAGTTAGGATTTCCTGCAACATTCTATACATCTGTGTTTTGAAGGCTACTTAGAAATTGCAGTATTTGTAAAGTCTAGCAGTCCGTTTGTTGGTAGCTGAAAGCTGCTACACATAGATTAATATTAGTGGTGCAGACTCTGTACTAACTGCCAATGCAGACTTCTCATTTTGCCTTGTAAAGTCCTCTCTGTGTTGGCAATTGTGTACATGCAAGACTATCTGCTTTAAGTTGAGTTTATTCATCCACCCACATGAAGATGTAGAAGGTTTTGTCCAAGTATCCATAGTAGATTCATGGAAAGGTAAGAAATGTGTGTTTTTCTGTTCCAGTCCACTTGAAGGACCATCTCATCCTCCTGGAATTGGCCTGCCACACCCATGACAGTAGAGGAGACATGTTGTGGATCCTGTTGGCCTGAGTATTCCGGTTCATAGGTCCAGGAAAAGGGCTTTCTCTGCCATTGATCTTGCCCCCTGGCATGAGGTTGGCTCCAATCCTCATGACCTTCCATAAGATCCTAAAGACCTGGCAGTGGAAGTGGTTGATTGATTAACAACAGATCACCAATCCATGCTCCTGCTCCTACCCTTCCCATCTTTTAACTTGGACTACTGTTTTTGGTTGTATTTGTAATTGTAAGCAGCCAGAGTTACCCTGTGTTAAGTTGGGCAGCCAATAATTTTTATTTATAAATAAATAAATAATAGCTTGTTTTTTTAATTGTAGATCCATATGTTCTCTTCACCCTTCATATTTGGGAAGATTGTGTAAAAGGATTTGGAAATGCATAATTGTGATTATGACATAATATATAATTGATATTAACAGTGATTAATGGCTAATATGTGGTATGTTTTGAATTGTGTTGTGATAAATAACTTATTTAAACAGCTCTTGAGTTTTAGTAGTGTATTATAATATCAACAACAGAGTAAATAAATGGTCTTTGGTATTGGACTTTCTGGTTTAAACATGTCTTTGCAAATTGATCCCAAGGCACTCTAGTTCTTCAAAATAGATTTTAATTGAAGGGAAGGGAAAGGGAAGGGAAGGGAAGGGAAGGAAAAGTCTCATAGTATGATATTTCCATCCTAGCATGATCATTTTGGATCTAGAAAAATCAAATGTTGATTTGAGCATTGTTTATTGATTGTCAGAAGAATATAATATTCCTTACTTAAATGGGAAATTAGTATAACACCTTTTAAACTTTTAATCATTTACAAAGATATGGTGGAACGTTTTCCATAGCAAGATTAAATCCATTGCCCTCCAAGGTATTTGAGGGAAAATAGCACAGTATTCTAAGAACTAAGCAAAGTGTTCATCGAGATTAAATAAATTAGAAACATTAGACTGTGAGTTTATTTATTATAAATTTCATTTTGTACTTAAAAATGTTCAATACATCTGCTCATTGTTCATACCAGAGGCAGAGTATGTGATTTTCTTATTGGAGGGATTAGTTTCCATTTGCATCAAAGAATGTGAAACTTTTTTTTAAAATTATTGTTTAGACTTGCTTTAAAGCATGGACAATCAAATATTTCATGATCTAATAGTTGCATGCTTATTTTACTTTAAAAATCTTTTCTAAATAAATTTTCTTGTTTTTAATCTAGGTTGATATTTCTTCATAAAATAAAATTGATTGGTGCTGAAATATTTAAATATTTTTCTGTAAAATTTGGAAAAATTATAATACATATATCAGGAAGAACTACAGTAAATGTAAAATGTAACTAAGTATCAATATATGATTAAATACCAATTTATAAAAAGTAAAATTGGTGCACATTAAATATATATTTATCCAGGATGCTGATTTTCATATTTTCTTAATAATACCTTGATTTTTGGTTAAGACTGGGTGGCACAGTGGCTCAGCAGTTAAGACATTGGGCTTGTCAGCTGGAAACACTGGGCTTATCAGCCCAGGTTAAAGACCCAAACATCGCACATCCTAGCTCCTGCCAACCCAACAGTTCAAAGAATACAAATGGAAGTAGATAAATAGATACCACTTCAGTGGGAAGGTAATATCACTCTGTGACATCATGCTGACTACATGACTGCAGAAATGTCTTCTGATAGTGCTGGTCCTTGAAACAGAGATGAACATGGGGCCCTGCTGAAAATCTGCAGAGACTCTTTTACCTTATTTTATGGTTAAGACTATAGCATTTGAATCAATATAAAAGAGACTCCTGTAATCTGGCAGCTGTTCACTAAGCAGAAAGCCAATTTTAGTTCTATCACAATTGGTGGCCTACCTACACTTACATCACTAGATTTACGTGAGATGCAAAAGAAATAAATAAAGAAATCACTGTCACTTTTCCTCCTTGCTTTCCCAAAAGCTGGAGCTGCTGGGAAGGATGAATAATGATGGCAGTATTGTGGCAAATCAGACAGCAAAAACTCTCCAAGCTTGCTATAATCAATTAAAGGCTTTCCTATATACCAAGATTCATTGTCAGGTATCTGTATGAATCTACCTGAAATGAAGCTTTCATCTAAAGCACATATCAGCTATTGAGAAAGCTTTAGAATATATATTGTGAGATTGATGCACAGATTTGTCTGATGTGATCAGACAATTTAAGCTTGCTACAGCATGTGCTAGTTTGGTTTTTACAGTTTCAGCTGCTTCAACAGTTTCTAAGAGAGAGCGTTCTGAAGCAAGATTAATTTCATGCAAAAAACTTGTATTACTGTGAATATCTCTGTGCCATAGGTCCAAAGAATGTTATTGTATTATACTTTACCTTTAATTTGTTATTGCTGCTTTTGCTCTTTTTATTATTGTTTTCTTTCTAATTTGGTAAATGTCCTACATTTTTATCAGTTGTTAAATTTACTATTTTAACTGTATTGTAAATCAGTTTAAGGATATTTTTAATGGTACGTAAAATACAGGTGCTTTCAAGGGACCTTGAATTGAGCTCATGATCATACGAGGGCTATCCACAAAATATATTATGTTTTCATCTGTAGCAAGAAGGGGCGGAGCTAGCATGGCCATCTTTGGTCTGTGTGTCTGCCGCTTAGTCTGCATCTAGTCATGCTAGTGGGAGGTTCGTATTGTTGCCTGTTATTTCACAGGAAACGTTTGAAATGTGTGCTGCAATTGAAAATCCCATGAGTTGTGAGGTGCGGATCAGTGATAAGGTTTTTGTTGGCAAAAAATCATAAACTGATTGAAATTTTTCGGCAACTGTGTGAAGTGTACAGAGACAACTTCATCACTGAAGGTGGAGTGCGCCAATGGTGCATTAAGTTTAAAAATGGACGAACTAACATTCATGATGAACAGCAGAATGGATGTCCGAGGATTGTGACTGATGAACTGGTCACGAAAGTCGATGACAAGATTCGTGAAAACTGCCGTTTCACAGTAATGGAACTTTTGCTTAGTTTTCCACAAATTTCACACAGTTTGTTGAATGAAATTGTTGCACAAAAGCTAGGCTACCACAAATTTTGTGCAAGATGGGTGCCAAAAATCCTGATAGAAAACCACAAGAGTAGCATATGGCTGCATCATTGACATTTCTATACTCTTACAACAAAGATGGAGATTCATTTCTTGATCGAATCATAACTGGAGACGAGACTTGGGTCAAACATGTGAACAGCGAGACCAAATAGCAGTCTATGGAGTGGGGGCACACAAATTCCCCCCAAAAGAAAATGTTTGCAAACGTTCTCTGCAAGGAAGATTATGGCGACTGTTTTTGCGGATAGGCAAGGTATGCTTCTTATCGATTTTCGGGAACGTGGTGCAACAATAAACTCTGTGAGGTATTGTAAAATGTTGCAAAAACTAAGAAAAGCAATTCAGAACAAGCGTAGAGGAAAGTTAAGCTCAAAAATTTTGTTTTTGCATGACAATGCCCGACCACACATAGCAAATCGCACTCAAGAAGTCCTGAAAGCTTTCAAGTGGGAGATTTTTCTTCATCTACCCTAAAGCCCCGATTCTGCATCAAGCGACTACCACTTGTTTCCAAGGATGAAGACCTGGCTTGGAACACAGTGCTTTAATGACGACACGGAACTGCGGGTGGGCGTGACTGACTGGCTCAAATCTCAGGCGGCTGAATTTTATGACAATGGAATTACAAAGCTTGTTCACCGCTATGATAAATGCCTCAATTTGTTCAGTTAATATGTTGAAAAGTAATATTTAAGTGTCACTTTCAAGTGTATATAATAAAAAAAAAATCCTACACTTTGTTTTTTTTCTATCGCAAAACGTAATCTATTTTGTGGATAGTCCTCGTAGAACAGAAGAAAAAGGAGGAACAATATGCCCCTTTCTTTTAATCCTATTGAGACCAGGATTTTCGGTTTTGTTTTAACATCACAAGCATCAGAAGATATGGATGAGATGCCAGTAGGGACGGAATCCACAATTCTGTGGATTAAAATCTGGATGTTTTTTAGGAATGGGATCTAAATTTTCCCCAAATCTTTCTTTTTTGTCTGTGTCAAAGCAAACAAACCCATGAATGGTGAATGTCTGTGTTGTAATGCCGCTCTTGTACTTATTTTGTATCCTGTATGTAGTTAACTAAGCCAATACTGGACTTTACATTTAATTTAAATATAATGAATTTCAATTAGGGTTTGCTCTCTTTCAAGGTTGACTCATTTCTCAGCAAGTTAACATGCAGAACAGAAGATTTTATATTCCATTGTCAACTTTTACCTAATCCATCCATCTGTTTCCTCCATTTTTCGGTCTTGAATACTTTTCCTTATTAAGCATCATAAATAAGAAGTGAGGGTAGTTTACAGAATGAGTTATACAGTGATGAGAGCACATTGGCTGTATAATTAACTTGAACCTAGAAGATTACAAGAAAATGAAACAAATATTATTTTAAGTATTAGAGAACTTTTCTTGTACTGTCATGTATCCTGATCATCCTTCTCTTTGGAGATCTGAAGGCTTTTTTATTTTTTGTCTTATCGGTTATTTTCTTCAATTTTTTCAATATTTCTCAAGCATTTAAATTACAGGTTGTCCTTGACTTATGACAATTGAGCCCCAAAGTTATGTTAGTGAGGCATTTGTTAAGTGAGTTTTGCTCCATTTTATGACATTTCTTTCCACAGTTGTTAAGTGAATCACCACAATTGTTAAATTAATAACAGGATTGTTCAGTCAATCTGGCTTCCTCATTGACTCTGCTTGTCAGAAGGTTGCAAAAGGTGATCACATGACCCAGGGACACTGCAACAGCCATAAATATGAGTCAGTTTCCAAGCATCTGAATTTTGATCACATGATGATGGTGAGCTGCAATGGTCATGTGAACAATTGTCACTTTTTTCAGTACCATCCAGTCACTAAATGAACTATTGTAAGTTGAGGACTGCTTGTAAATTATACTGTTTAATTATTATTAAAATGTTATTTAAAACTCCACACTAAATAGACAATTATAATAATAATGATAATGGTGATAATGTTGCTTGCCCTAATTATTTCATGATTGCTGTGATATGTTGTGGGAGGTAATCTGAAAAACAGTCCAAAATCTATTAAATGCAATTAATGTAGCAGTTGATTCTAACCCACAAAGTCCTAAAATACTTCGGTTTTAAGTTTTTGTTCAGGGGTGTTTCAAGAAACAATGAACTAACCAGTAAAGTACTGGGCAATATTATTCTATTTGGAGAAAAAGAAATAAATTAAATAAATATAAATTACTTAACTTCACAAGCATCAGTACAATTTTAGCTTCTAATTAAAGTTTGGTGTATATATATATATATATATATATATATATATATATATATATATATATATATATATATATATATATATATATATATATATATATATATATATATATATATATATATATATATTTTAACCTGCTATTTGACCTTCAGATAAAACATGTGAAAAGTTTGTGTGCTGATAAAGAGACAATAAATTTGTAAACTGGAGCTATACCTGTACCTTGCTTAATTGGTTGAACTATGACAATGAGCAATCATGAAACAACATGTCTCTTCTTTCTGAGTTAAGCATACCTATATGCCCAAGAATTGAAACCAGGACAATAGCAGAAACAGAGATGGCAATGACAAAAACAAAACTAGGACTGTTTTTTATTATGCAAAATTTGTAAGCTACTTCAAACTGGCAGCAGAGTTTGAATAAGAGAAGTAAAGAACAATAATTAATAATAAATGCTTCAGATATTGGAGCTTAAGCTAAAATGAAAATATAGCTATGAAATTATTCTATGTATCTCATCTCTTTTTGGAGGAAATGGGGAGAGGAGAAGATAGGAGGGAGAGAGAACTTAATATTTTCTGGTTTTGATTCAAGAAATCTCAGTTTCAAAGCAACTTTGAAAATTAGTTTCTATGCTTTTTCTTCACATAGTAATAAAATATTAAAGGGCTGATAATCAATTTTAGTCTTTGATCTTCAGTGAGTGTAATAGGAATTTTTGTTTCAAATTAAGTAGTATTTTAACAGAAAAAACCCATTACTCAGAAAGGAATAAATTCTACTGATAACAGCTTAACATATAAACATACACTAGAAGATATTTCTGGTTGTCTTGCCTACACATTGCCTAACAAATAAAGTAAGGACAAAGATTAGACAGTTTAATCAGGATTACTCTATGTCAGTTCTACTAAGAATGTAAATTGTGACAATATAATCTCTAGAAAACAGAAAAAGAATGTTGGTTAAAAAATTAAAAAGGACCAATATGTTATTTTTAAAATGTAAATGTTATAAAACATTTACATAGTAAATGTAAATAATAATAAAACTATTTTCTTCACATATAAAATATGAACTAAGCTAGAAAGATACATAGTGATTGAAGTGATTGAAGATATCTAATTTACATAAGATTAGCGTTTTTCCACAACTTCTCTGATTCAAAAGTGCAAATGAGCAAGACTGGAAATTTCTTGGATGCATTCATACAGTTTCCCTGGCAATAATACCAAAGTAGCTTTTCACTGGTATCTTCTGGGAGGTTTTTTTTTTTTCAATCAAGCCTAGAACTTTGTTATTTTTCTGGCAATCCTTCTTTGTTTTATATAACAGAAGAAAAAAGAAAACTTTTCTTTCTTAACAAAAAAAGTTAAGAAACATCCACATGGTTTCCAACCTTCTTTTCAATAGATAATTCCATTCTCATTGTCCCTCTTCCCTCTTAGTATTTTATCTTTATGTCTTCATTTTGTTCTTGTTTTTCTCAATGTTTAATCCATAAATCAATTCATTTTTCCTCCTTATTTCCTGGTCATCTTCTATTGAAGTAGTAACCAGAACTGATTATGATTAATTATTATTATGATTATGACTGACTTTTGAAATCAGTCAAGATTGACTGGATTATTATAAATGAACTATAATATTTTCTAATATATAATATTAGATTTTTTGTGTGCAGTAGTGACTCAGAATTAGACAACCAGCTACAGTTCTCTATTTGTAGGTGTGTAAAAATAATTCTGCAGTTGAAAGCATATCCAAACCCAAGTTCATAACAGATTGTTTCAGAAAAAATATTAACAGCACCAATCAGCTATTTAAAAGTAGAATCTAGGTGAGACACTTTAAGTAATATATCAAAGAATATATATATAAGCAAGATGCATAAGATTAGGTTTTTTATGTACCAACAAAATCTTTTTTCTTCATTATCAGTTATATCTCACATTGATAATTGGCAATAGATGGTAAAAATGATTGCACTGTTACATAGAGAAGTCACTGTTAGAATAAAGAAACAGTAACTTCACTTATGTTGTGGACGAGTAGAATGGCTACAACATGGAAGAATTTTGACATGAAAAATAAAGTTAAAAGATGCAGAGCTGCTTTCAAATGATATGGGAGAGAGATATGTTATATTCAGCTCAAAATGATCACTGTGCACTAGTTCCATTGGCATTTATGATCAGGGTCTTAATTGGTATAAATGATGACAAATGCACTTTTTCCAAGAATTCAAGGCTGCAAATTAAGTGCTAAAAAATGCATTATAGTATATTTTCAGAAAACCAGTTGCATGAAAGAATAAAATGCAAATAATGAATAATCACTACTGCACGTATTCCCAGCAAAATGCAAGAACAGCAGAACTATAATTCTCAGAGTCGAAGAAAACCCAAAAGGGGAAAAATGGGAAAGGAGTACTTTCCATTCATGTAATGTGAATTTAAAAACTGTAACTAGCATCACAATAAATGTTTGATTCGTAGATTAAAAAAAAAATATTTCTGTGAAATGTTTGCCTGAGGCTATTTTTCTCAAAATGTTCAGCTTAGCATCATATTCTGGAAAAGGTATGCCCATATTCTATTGGGCAAATCAATCTTAATCCAGAATTATTGATTGCAGCAAACCTACAGGCAAAAAACATAACCGGAGATTGTTTTGAGGCAATCTTCCCTTTTAACATTGCACTTTTTTTTTCAATCTTATTATCAAGCTTTCTTAGCTGGGGGGTCTGCAAAACATGTTTTATATGCTTGATTTGAAATGCAAAGAATTCCTCTTCCCATACAGAGCCAGAAACACATGTACCCATACTTTATATGGATAAAATGATCAAACTACCAACTGAGGGACTTGGAACATGCAGTACTGTTTTCAACCATTTAGTATTTATATTATTATCAGAGTTATTATCCCCAAATAATATGATTCTTCCTGTTGCACTGTGTGCATATCCATTTGCAATTTTCATAACCCAAAGAGATTGCCCTAATATATAATTGTTCCTAAAGTAATTCATTAGATTTTTTTTTCAAATAAAAATTGTTCTGTTCCCAATATTATTGTCCCTTTGTAAAGTTTTTCAAAGTCCAATTTAAACTCTCCTTTATGTATGCAGCTTTTAGAAAGATATATTCATTTTTGAAAGAAAATGACAATCCAAATTCTTTTCAATATTGTCACATTGTTACAAAGAAATGCATCTTGCAAAGAAAGGCATCTTGCAAAACTGCCATCAAAATCTGTGGTTGTTTCTCTTTATATCCATTGAACCAAATATATCCTCCAATTCCCCAATTCTGAGATTAGTCTCTGACAATGTATTCCTTTTCTTCCTTTACAAAAGCCATATGATTCATGCTTACACGAAGTCACATAAAGTTTGGAATATATCCAGATCCAGTATATAGCTATACAATTATAAATAATTGTTTAGTTTTGTTTAGTGTACTTTTATTGTCATTGCACCTCATACAATAAAATTAAATACCATCTTCAGTGTACAGTATAACTTTGAAAATAATCACAAACACACATCCTTCACATTCTATAGTTTGAATTGAAAACCCCGAATATTGCATTAATATTGCACTAACATTGCAAGAAACAAAATATTCAGTTTCTTCAACCATATGAAAATATTGAATTTGGAGTCAAGCACTGCCTAAATTAAAATATATTAAATTAAATTGTTAAATATAATAGGAAGAAATTGTTATAATATTGCATATATCAGATGAAATATATAGAAACAAAGTTTTCAACAGTTTTTAAACAAAGGATTTCAAAATTGATGTGCAAATATGGTAGGACAAATTTATTTTGATGAAAATGTTTATAGTACAGATTATCTGTCTATCATCTATATATATCATATTTTTATATTTCTCTAACTTTAGCAAGTCAAAGTAATTTACAGAATCCAAAAAATTAAAGAAATAACAATAAAAAAATTATATGAACAACCAAGTTCCCTGTCCATCCCAAACTAAAGTTAATATTGCATACTCTCATAAAGTAATCCTTCAAGCACACAATAGCAATCCATTTGAGGCTCTAAAGGTTAGAAACAGCTTTTAATGGAACCAAGAAACCTGCTGATCAGGTGTAGCAACCACAGGATACATTTCATTGGTGAACCTGCTTAGTCCCATTATGTCATGCCCATATCGGAGCCTGAATCTGTGGGGAAAGATGAGCTGGAATTGGAGCAGACAGAGATCAAGTGGGCGGCTTTTTTGGCTTTGGAGGAGAATGGGGAGGAGCAAGCCCAGTCAGGCCAAGGTCTTTCAGGATTGGGACAGCTTGTAGGCAGGGAGGCTAAGCCGTGAACATGAAAAACAGAGTTCAGGTGATGAGCAAGGACTACCCCCTCTTGATCCTTGAGCACGGAGAGTGGAGAAAAGGTGAGAACAGTGCAGACTGACCCAGCTATTCCCACCACTCTCATTGCCTGAACTCTGTCTCTCATGTTCACTGCTTAGCCTCTTTTGGTCACCCTGACCTAGTGGCTTACATGTAGATACACATTCATCAAATCCTTCTTCCAGCATGCCTGTCCTATTGTAGTGTCAAACCAACTCTATTTTTCCTTATTGTGAATGCGGAGCTTCAGTTATTGGCTAAACAAAAGCAAAAAGTGAAAATAATAAAGCAAAGTACAGGCTTCTGTGGTTGCTATGAGACTCCCTTTTCACCTCTCCAGTCACAAACAGTATCTCCCATCCCAAAGTGGCAGATCTGAGAGATTTAAAAGAATGTATACGCAGCAAAATAAGCCAGTGTTTGTATTTGATTAAAGAATAAAACTCAGTTTGATTCAGAGAAACTTATTTTCAAGGAATGACCTTAGACCTGAATCAATAACTGACTTTATGAGCATCTTGGAAGAATTGTCCTTTTTTGTTCAAAATTGCACTATATCTACAGGATTAAAAAAGGTGTTAAAAATCTCTGAGTTAATTTTACAAGTTATAATAAGCAGGTTGCAGGATAGGTGTGATGGCAGAAACACAAATGCTATAAAACTGCCACTGTATCTCAGAGCTCTTTCTATCTTCTAACCTAGGAAAAATAGCAATTTTCTATGTTACAAATCCTTATCCACAAAAGTGAATAACAAGTTTTCAGAAAGCAGAACTAAACAACTGTAGAGATTTTATGGAGATGATTATCAATTTCAAATTATGTCTCTTATTCAACAATACAGATAACTCTCTAACTGATATCATGCAAATTTCAGTAACTGCAATGAAAAATTTCTTTAATTGAGAATCACTTTTTTAGTTTAATTTAACATAGTTTGTTCAATTTATTTGGGGGATTTATATCTAGTAACCTCAGTTATTTGTTCAAGCTATGTAGTAATGATTTTCTTAAATCTGCTATATGTTCCTGTCACTTGCCCACTTGCTTTTTATTGTAGACTGCTAAGAGAAATATATCGCATACCAAGCTAAATAAATATATTATACACTCTCACACCTAAAGTTACAAGAATGGAAAATCCTGTTAGGGGGACATTTTTGCTTCTTCTTTCTTGTTAGACTGTTGGATATTGGTAGCTTATAAAAATACACTTACCTTTGAATTTAATTTCTGAAATATTGACTTTTTTTCAAATGGAAACACATTGAACTGTTGTAAAGAATATCAGTGAGAATCTATTTTTCCTCCCTTCTTCATTTTCCAATATACCATAAAGCAGTGTAAAATGTCTTCCCACTTTTAAAAAGTATGGAAGACCCCAAAAGAGCTTTTGTTTGTATGGGTTGTATTTATTAATATTTAAAAATTTAAAATGACTTATTCATTACTGCTACCATTATATCAGCTTACAATTCTTCAATGAGATTTTAATATTGTATTATTCTAAATAGTATTTTAAATACATATATATTTTAATAAGCTGACATTGACATTTTAATAAACACAGCCATAAATCTATTCCAGGATCTTAAAATGTTTATATCCTTCTAGTATCTGTGAAGCGTAATGAAAGGGTAGATTTTGGAAATTGTATTAATTTTTCTTCATGTTCGCTATTTTCTTTAATCACCAAACTAGAAAATACTATTTTCTATCCACCTCAACACACAAACATACACAAGAGGCATTTCTTGTCCAAATTATTGTATTTTCAGATAAGCTGGAAACACAATCAGCACTACTTAACTCTGTGATGTGACTTTTATCCTCACTAATGAGAGGTCAGCTCTCTATGGAGTCACGGAAGTAACAATATTTTGCTATCTTGCGAGTGTCTTTTTTCTTTTAATTCCATACCCCCTGAATATAAGACACTAAAATTTTATAGGTTAAAGCAGGCTTTTTAAAAATAAGTATTTGTTTTATTTCAATATTGACTAGCCAAATATTGTTAGGAAACTGATAGATAAAGGCATACTACAGTATTTACCAGTCATTAAGAAGCAAATGGAAACCAGGGACACATTTTAGATATAGAGATACTGATAATCGGGGGTTCGCTGCTGGGGGTTCGCAGGGGTTCAGGAGAGCTCCAAGCTAAGTTTCTGTGCACTTTGGAGAACCCGCAAATCCCACTCCTGGCTGGCCCCAACCACTACATTCCAGCATGGACTCTTCCAGCAGTCCCCACGCAGCCCATTCTGGATATAGGTAAGTGCAGAGTGTGCATAGAGGCTTGGGGAGGGTGAAAAATGGGCCTCCTGGAAATTTGAAAAGGCTGGAAATTGGCCCGTTTCCAGCTTCCAAGTAGCCTCTGGAAGCCGGGGAGGTTGTTTTCACCCTCCTGGAGGCTCGAGGAAAGCCTCCGGAGCTCAGGAAGGCAAGAACACCCTGTACCTCGCTGTGGTGCAGGAGGCTGACTAGGCCACACCCACCATGGCCACACCTACCCAGCAACTGGGCAGAGAACGCTTTGCTAAAATTTTTGAAGCATACTCCTGCTGATAGTGACATAGATATATGGATATAGATATATAGATAGCATAGATCAGTTCTCTCAAACATTAAGTGTTCCAGATAGCAACTTCCAGAATTCCCATTAACATGCCATATCAATCATTTTTGATGTTGCAATCCCATCTGTTTGTGAGGATTTCAAATTGGGAGAAGGTTGTCATTTATACCATAAGAACTAAACTCAAATCCTTGTTTTTTTTTTCTTTTTATGTCTAATAGTTAATTTGCCCACACAAACACATACATCCCTCATTAATTTCTTTAAATTACTTGGTATTGAAACAATGAAGCATTTTGTTCCTATTACATTTATTGTGAAATTTTCATGTTCTCATTTCAATAATCTGTATATAGTGTAATTCTTGGGCCATATGGCTTATTGTGTGGATAGGGGCCAAATAAACCACACAAGACAACAATCTATCCAGAGGGCAATTTTACAAAGCCTAGAATTGAAATTGCTTCTGATATTAATAACTTTTCAGTTTGGGGTATCCATCATACATAATGGTATGTGGGAAAGACTTTGGGCAAAGAGATCCTGCAAAAGGAATAGTCAAATAAAAGACAGTATAGCCTGCTGCTAGACAATGTAAAGAACAAGAGTCTTGGGTTTCATAATGAAGGCCCTGTCACATTGGCCGACGGATGCAAAACATTTGTAAAAAGGACACAGCGGACGAGAAAATTTCCATCCGTTGTTATCCGCTCTCAAAAGTGCCCCGAATTTGCATAAACAGAGCGGACAAACAATGGAAAGGAACGGATGGGGGGAGGATGTAGAGGGGATGGAAAGCGGATGCTCCATGGAAGCCTAGGGGATGGAAGCGGATGGGAGTGGATGGCACATCCGCAGGGCTTCCGGGGGAGCACAGCGAAGCGGACACGTAGCGGAAGGAGCGGATGCAGAGCGGATGCAGAGCGGATGAAGCGGATGTAGAGCGGAAGCTGAGCGGAAACCTAGTGGAAGCCTAGCGGATGCACAGCGTTCACTGTGCATGTGGGGAGGATGCAGTACGTCAGCCCCGTGGATATAAAGGGAAGCAGCTCGCAAGCAGGTAACCATTCAGAGGAAAGACCTGCTTCCAGACACAGCTGTCCAGCCAGCCAGCCAGCCAGCCAACCAGCCAGCCAGAAAGCCAACAAGCCAACAAGCCAACAACCATGGGGAAGAAGAGAAAGCCTTAGCCATCTGCTGCCAGCCCTGGCAAGAGGGACAGGGCCACCATCCCACCCCCTGTCCCTGACTCTGCTTCTGCTGGGACTTCTGCTGCTCAGGCTTGCTCTTTTGGTGCTGGAGCTTCTGCTGGCGCTCCTCCTGGTGCTGGTGCTTCTGCTGGTGCTTACTCTGCTGGCACTGTTCCTGGTGCAGGTGCTTCTGCTGGTGCTTACTCTGCTGGCGCTGCTCCTGGTCCTGCTGGTGCTCCTGGTGCTGCTGGTGCTCCTGGTCCTGCTGGTGGTGCTGGTGCTCCTGGTGCTGCTGGTGCTGCTGGTGCTGCTGGTGCTGCTGGTGCTGCTGGTGCTGCTGGTGCTGCTGGTGCTGCTGGTGCTGCTGGTGCTGGTGCTGCTGGTGCTGCTGGTGCTGCTGGTGCTGCTGGTGCTGGTCCTGCTTTTGCTGCTACTGTTGTTGTTGCTGCTGCTGGTGGTGGTGGTGTGGAGGAGCAGCCCCTACAACCTCGAAGCCCCTCTGATGAGGGCACATATGGCCCTGCCAGAGGAAGGAAGAGGCAGACACGTGAATGGGAGAGGAGGCAATACACAATCGAAGAGGAACATGAGGAGGAGGTGCTGGAGTGGCTGAGGGAGATTGAATATCTTTGGCGGAAGGGACACAGGATCTATCGAGACACCAAGAGGAAGCAGGCTGCTTGGAGAGAGAAGGTGGAGAGCCTGGGCTACACTTCGGAGGTGCTCCTCGGCTGGTGGAAGCACATGCACACCTGGTACGGGAAGCTGCACCTCAAGAAATCTGGCCAGGCCGCGGTTAAGCTGATGGACAGAGAGACCTACGTGATGGCCAAGTGCAGCTTCCTGGAGGGTGAGATCCGCCACCGAGGAGCAGCCCCTCTCACAACACTCTCTCTCAGGCAGCCCGCAGAGAGCCAGTCCTCTTCTGGCCAAGAGTCAGCTCCTGTGTCCAGGCAGGTATCTGTAGAGCGTGCCACAATGGAGACCCTCCCGACAACTGCACTACCCATGGCGGAGCGCGTGGAGGACCCCCTGACGCAGTGGGAGAAAGGAGAGGGCACTTCCACCACAGCCCAACCCACATCCACCCCCAGCTCCACCTCCACAGAAAGGCAGAGAGGCAGACCGGAGGGGCAGACCCACACTGTCCTGCTGGAGATCAGGGACACCATCAGAAGCAGTGTAGATCTCTTCTCTCAGCTAGTACACACCGACGTCCCATCCTCCAACCGCAAACCCTTCCTCACCTACGTCAACCAGACCCTCATGAACATGTCGGAAACACAGTACCACGTGGTGAAGGACAGGATCACCAATCTTCTTCACAACCCTCCAGACCAAGCTGAACCTGCTCCCACCCAGTCCAGGCCTGATCCTCCACCCCAGGTGATGTCACTGCCCTTCCAAGGCTTTCCACAGGCCCTCACCTACCAAGGCTACGGCTACCAGGAGTTCCAGCAGCACAGGCAGCCCTTCCCAGTCCAGGCACAGGTACATTGGATGCCACCGGTGCCACTGCTGCTACCGATGCCACCCATGCCACATATGCCACCGATGCCTCACCTTGCTCAGCTGCAGACCAGACATCCCCATTACACTGCTCCTTCCTCCATCTCACATCCAAGCCCGGTCTCAGAACATCTGTCATCGGTATTGGGGCTGACACCCCATGTCATGGAGGAAGGGGCTCTCAACATCATGGGACTGAGCCAGCTGTCTGAGAGCTTCCTTCACACACCATCCCCGGTTGTCCTCTCGGGGCCAGGCACCCCAATGGTGCCTCAGACCAGCACTCCAGCAGCAGCCACCTCCACAGCACCTGGACCCTTCACCCCTGAGACTGGGCATGCCTCAGAGTGACCAAGAAGAGTGCCAGAGACTGGGTGGCTACCTGTTGACTTTATTTTTGCTTTGGACACTTGACTTGGGTCATTTTGCTTTTACAGCTTGTTATTAATAAAGATTATCTTTGCTTCACACACTTGCTTCATTTATTTTAATAAATAAAGTCTTGGTGGAAACTTTTAGAAATGGTTTAAGCCTTTGCATGCTTGTGGGATGGGTAATAGCTGTGGGATGGGCAGGGATACATTTGGCATGGGTAATAGCTGTGGGATAGATAAACCTCCAGTGCAAGCTTAGTGGGACTGTATGGTCCACCCTCCCAGCTGTCACACATATGGCCTTTTATTATCAATAACAATTTAATCATTGATCCACACATTTCAACATAAAAAAATCTCTTTATTAATGCCCTGTTCATTGTAGGGCCACTCAACATACATGGCACAATGTCATCAGTGTAATGAGACAGGCTGAAGGAAGCATCCATTAAGCATCTACCATCCTGTCTTGCCACTCCACTGCTCCAGCTGGGGAGTTGCACCAGTGTTTCAGGAGGTTGCGCTGCTTCTTCCCTTCACGTGAAGCTCTGTTGGGGCCTTGCACATCCACAGTGTCTATCAGGTTTTGTCCTTGCCTACATTCACCAGGCTCCATCTCCCCATTGCCTTGTTGATGGTCCACAAGACTGTTCTGCAACACTGGATAGCGGGTGTGCATGAGATTGTGCAGGATGCAGCAAGCTTCCATGATCCTCCTCACAGTCTCTAGGCGATGCTGCATGTTGGTGAGAAGTACCTGGAACCTGTTGGCCAGGATGCCAAAGGTGTTCTCCACCACCCTGGACAGCCTGTAGTTGAAGATCCTGTCTTCACGGGTGAGGTATCTTGAAGTGTAGGGCTTCATGAGGTAGGTTCTGAGGGAGAAGGCATCATCCCCCACGATGAAGTAGGGCACATCTTGTGTGTCGTTGGGCAGGGGATCTGGATCTGGGAAGCCCATGATGAGGTTGCATTCCAGTCCCTCCTTGAGGTGACTGGGGTTGTATACCTGGGCATCTGAAGATGAGCTGTTGCCTGAAGCATCGGTATACATGAACTTGTAGTCAGCATCGACCATGGCGAAGAGGATGATGCTGAAGAAGCCCTTGTAGTTAAAATAAGTGGACCCTGAGTTGGCTGGAGCTTTGCAGGCCACGTGCTTCCCATCTATGGCTCCAACGGTGTAGGGGAAGTTCCACTTCTGATACCACTGTTCTGCAACTTTCTTCCAGCCTTCTTCAGTGGAGGGGCACTGGAGGAGCTCCTCCAGGTATTCTTCGATGATGGCCTGCACCACTTCTCTGACCACAATGCTGATGGTGTTGTGTGGCACCCTCCAGCCGTACTGCATGCTCCTGTACATGGTCCCTGAGGCCAGGTTGCGCAGAGTCAGTGCCACCTTGAGCCCAGGGTCCAGGCTGGGCTGGAAGTTGGCACTCTGCTTGGTCAACCTGGGTCTCAGCCGCTCCACAACTTCGTCAAACATGGCTGGAGGCATCCTCATGAAGTTCTGGAATTCACGAGGGTCTTCGTTCCTCAGCTCCACCATCAGCTTGTTGTACAGTCCGTACTCTGCTCTTCTCCCGATCCATCTTTGGACCCAGACACTTCTTGGCCACCTCCTTTTTTTCCTGTAGAACAGGTGAAAGAGCCTGTAGACGGCTTCGCACTGTTGTAGAACAATGGTGGCTACCAAAAGGAGTGTGTTACCATCCATGGTAGAGATGATTGGATGCTGTGGAAGAGCAAGAGCAAGATGAAGGCTGAAGAGGTCTGCACAGCAGGGCTACTGGACTGAAATTGAGATCCAGGTGAGTTCCTCTCCCTTTTTATAGGAAATATCGGTTTTTTGCTCGGTGTCCTTTTGCATCCTCTAGACATCCTGAAGACATCCTAAATATCCAAGATATGTCCCCTATGCGAATGTTTTTTCCGTTTTAATGCTTTGTATGTGAGCTGCATCCGCTTTCATCCTTTCTATGTCCGTGCTACTAGCGCTTTGTGTCCGTTCCGTGTCCATTTCGCTTCCTCCCTGTGTCCATTTTCTGCTGGAGCGGATGTGAGTTGTGTGGATGCGCAGCGGATGCCTAGCGGATATAGCGGATGCGTAACGGATGACGACGGATGTAGAACGGATGTTCCCCGTATGCATTGCGGATGCAGAACGGACGCGTTGGATACATTTTCCACTCAAAAAGTTTTGAGCAGCTCAAAAGTTTTTGAGCGGATGAAATGTCAGTCGATGGATGCTGGATGGATAGAGAGGATGAAAAACGGAGGCAGTGAGTACAGAACGGAAGCATTGCGTTAACCAACGGATGGCAACGGATGGTTTCTCCCCGTTTTACATCCTCTTTCCATCCGTTGGTGCGGTGTGACATGGGCTTTATCTCTGGCAATTGTTGGAAGAAAAATCTGGCCCAGTTCCAAGCTGGGAGATAGATGCTGGAAATAAAATGAGGGCAGGCTTCAGGAAAGGAAGTCTGTTTATTTGGTAGCCACAAACTTCAGTGACAGCAGAATGTTTCTGGGGTGACTGACAAAATGGGAGTTGAGTAGATGGGCTTTTATACTAATTTATTAACTATATTATTTATTTACTATATTATTTGGGGCTTGAGATGCCTGTTCCTATGTAAGAATATGTCCTTTAATATTTTAATGGCTGTTGCCAGATTCTTGTGGCTTCATGTTGGCTCTACAGGCAAGAAATGGCTCTACAGGCAAGAAATGCAAATCCTAAGTGTGGGTTTTGTTTTTGTTTTTTGTCTGAGCTATTCTTGTCGGTTTAGACTCCTTGCCTATTGTGTTGCTTATTTAGGGTTTCTGGCTACTCTTTGCTTATGAATTGATTGCCCCGGTCTTTCTGAATGGATACAAAATCTCTATTCTGCTCTATTCCTATGGCAGGAAGACTGAGGCTGCTTTCTGTCTTTGTTAAGATTTTCCTCCTCTTTTTCTTTAGGAGAAATATTCTACTGACTCTTTTAATATCTTGTAGAATATTTTGATTCTGGAGAGGGGTGGTTGGGTTCCCTCATTATAAAGGACATGAGAAAAGAAAAGAGTTGTGCTTTTATATTTGCAAGATTCTCTCAATGTGGATTTACAATACAGTAAAATTATTTCATCTGGTGATTCTGCTTTATGAGGCCAACATCATGTCATGCAGAAGGAACAGCAGGCGCTCAAGAGCACACACAGATCTCACCATAATCATTTAATTGTGTCAGATGTGAATTCCTCAGCATGTGAATTGCAAGATTTCTTGAAGGTAGTGCAATGAGATTAGAAAGACTTTCAAGAACAAAAAGGTTGAGAGCTTAATTACATCTATCTTGATGGCTTCTGCCTATCAAGGGCACTTTGAGGTCATTAGTAAAAAGATAAAAGCAATCTTATTAACTGTGTGAGTTTTAAAAAGAGGTTTTACAGTGCTAGTATCTTTTAGAATATGTCAGATTGCAATTCTAAGAGGTTTTGGCCAGCTCGACAAATCTAATCCATCTGGAAAGCACTAGGTTGGGGAAGGAAACTCAAAGTCATAATTAGCCAACTCTGTTACTCAAACTTTTCACAAATGACAAATGTTCTAATGTTCAAGCATTATAGATATGAACAAGTAACAACTGTCTGGAGGAGATTTAATAGTAAAGAACAGATGTCTATGACTCCAACCTCCAATCAAATCAAAGAGTAAATGAGAATATTGCTGTGTTTGTATGACATTTTCAAAATCCTCTATTACTACATGAGCTTCACACCAGGTCATTGTTTTACATAAGAGATGTCTTTGTCTGCCAAACAATTATAGCAGCAATAATGGTGAAAGAATTGCACTTGTAAAAGTGGTGTTAAAAGGCTGTAGTAGATCCTCAATTAACATTTAATCATTCTTTGAACAAGAAACATGCAGCTACTTTAAGTTGCATGTGGATTCTAACTGATCAGACTTCCTCTCCTCATTTATACTGTCTTCAGTAACAGTCTATAGCCATAAGATAAAACCAAGCTATGGTAGAAAAGGCTATTTGCAGACATCATGGCATATTTTGATAATCCTTAATTAGCCCTTTGATCTCCTGGAATGAAATGCCATTGTCCTCTGGGGAGGCCTACTTTGTTTGGAATGAATACAATTGACTGGGTGGGTGGAGAGGTAGAACAAAGCTCAGCATTCTGTATCGATAAAACCTCAACATGTGTTTGTGCACTTACCGGAAGGTCACAGCTGGACTGTAGTAACCCTTACCAATTCATATCAATGTGAAGGTGAGATAAAGTGAAACAGAAGAGCTTCTACTCAGTTTTGTGTTTCACTTGTGGAGTCCAAGAAACTGGCAACTTCAGGCAAAGGAAAGGCTGAATTGTGGTAACATGCTATTTTCTCCCCCTTAAACTTTTAAAATGCTTTGGCCAACACTAAACTTTTCTCAGAAGAGCCACTGTTGGGAAAGTCAATATAAAGTATTGTAAACTACTTATTTTATTTAGTGTATGGCACCTGTTAGCCCTAAGGATTGCCGGGCTGGCTGCCTCTATGATAGGAATTTTTTCAGGCGGTGTTATCTTTACCCGCAGGATGCTTGAACACTGGTAGGCATTTGGAGGAGGCTTCTTTCTTGTCCCTTTGTGGTTTATTTGCTCACGGAAATCAAACCACCAAACTGCCAACCTCAGTGGTGGTCAGGCCCAACATCTTACTACATCAGCCACCGTAGCCTCCGTTGGAAACTATTCCTTATTCCTTACCCAAAATTGTAACTGAAGCAATAGGAAGCTCATAGTTTCATGATTGCAATATATTCCAAATTGAATTGTCCTTGAAGGCCACCTATTTCAGAAGGTGAGAGTAATAATGATAATATGCACCTTGGTATGCCCACATAACACTTCTGCTTTGCAATCTGCACTGTTCTGTATTTGCTTCTGGCTTTGAGTCATGTTGCTGCTCTTTATTTATAAAGCCCTACATGACAAGGGATCTACTTACTTCAGGGTCTGCTTCTCTCCCATATTATCTTCCTGGCTGATCTGACAGGATTGGCTACTCTGAGTTCCATCAATTAAACAACGTTACTATTGGCAGAAGTAGAGTTTGGTCATTTACGACATTTGGTGATTTATGATATGCTTCCCTACATGCTGCTGGCTGCCTGTAAATCGTCATCAGCATGCTGCGTGCAGAGAAGCAGCCCTTCAAAAATCCTTTTTTTCCTGCTTTTTTAACTGTAGCTGTGCCTCACACAGCAGCTGAAGTTGAAAAAATCAGGAAATAAAGGTCAGGTGGGCGGGTGGGTGCACAAAAAAATCAGCAGACATAGAACTGGTTCTATGTCTGCTGCTCTTCAAGGCTACCGGTTCTACAGAGGTGGACAGAACCAGTAGAAACCCACCCCTGCATATTGGGTTCCTGTGTTCCCCTCTTAGAGTTCTGGCAAAAATTCTGAATGCATGACAGATGCTCTTCTAATAACATTCAGAAGAGGAAGAACAGCAGTTAATAAACCCTAATGGTGCATAATCAGGATATAATCATTTGGTGTCAAGGAATACAGTTATAATCATGTACTCTGGGTATATCACTAATAAATATAAATCTGGTTTCAGACCTCTGAGGAAGCAGCTAGAGGAGATGACCTAGAGAAAACATTCTGTTTTGGCATGGATGAAGCAAGTTTGGTATCCAGGAGTGACAGAAATTGTAAAGGATAAGACTTAGAATCTGTTTTCTTCAAAATTGCTTATCCAGTCCTGGTCCTATAATGCTGGAAGTATTTTCTTTCTATGCTTTCACTTCAGCAGCTTAACTTATGTGTGACCATGGTCACATTATCTTTTTTGTCTTTCTTTTTAAATGAGACTATAAATGTGATTCCTATGCCACCTGCTGGCCAAATAAACAATTGCTGTGAGTCTTTAACTGATAAGGAAACGTTCAGAACAGGAAAGTGGGAAATAAAACCATAAAAGCAAAATATCTAAAGGCATTAGGGTACAATCAATCATTTGCCTTGTAATTTCCTCTTCCAAGGTTCAAAATAGCATTCTTCTGCTGGTTGCATCAAATAGGCAAAGTTCCAAATCAATAACGATTTCTAGCAGAACTTGCCCATGATTATTTTTCTTCAACTTCAGAAGAGGTATAATAATGACAAAGCTTTTCTAGAACATTTCATAAAGGAAAAGCTTACAAACAATTGTGGAATTTATCTAATTGTACAGGCATGTAAATGTAAAACACAATCCATTGGACCTCTCTGTCAACATTTTCCATTTACTGCCTTAACCTAATTTCAGAAGATAAATTGGTGCAGGTGTTTGCTCTCTGATACTGCTTTTTTGTACTGGTAAACAACCTCCTCCTGTGCAGTTGTTAAGCAGAAAGGCATTTCAAGGACAGCAGTCGATCAATTCAGACAGCCATCTACTATATTACGACGTATGGCAGGCTACAGATCACTAGCCATCTGCATTTCCCTTTTACATGATGAAGAAAAAATATATTGCTGCACTTCATCACCTGATCAGAAAGTTAGTGAAGCAGGAGATTGGTTGGATAATTTTCAACACTTAACAAGGCAATGCAGACAACTGGGATTATATTGTATGTGCTCCATTGTAAGTTATCACATAAGGTAGTCCTAAAATTGACAGTAACTGCTTCAAGTCTCATCTGGAAAAATGGTTTGTTCATTGTTCCTGGGTGTCCTTGCCCTTGTAAACTATGCTACACTAAACATATAAGACTCGGCAACTTTTCAGGGCACTGGTTAGTTTCAGATAACCCTTTCCAGATATAAAAATAGATATTTGAAAAATGTCAACAGTCTGAACCAAATTTTAAAATCCTTAGAATTTCATAGAATTTTCAAAGAGACTATTTAAATTTCACAATATCTCATGAGATTACATCCATCGATAAATCCTTATTCTCCACACAAGTACAGATACCAAGAGTGGGATTGAGTACATCTGTCAAACCTGTGGTTTGCTCTGTGAATAATATTTTATGTTTCTGCTTTCCTTTTCTATGCTAGGAATATTATGATTAATTGACTTATTCACGGTTAACCCATATTCATCACTTTATGGTCAGCAAGGCAAATTAAGAAAAACTATTCCTAGAACATGCTTTGTTATTTCTACTATCTAAGCAAAATATATCAAATTGTTATTTAGGCCTTTAATTATACCAAAGCCCACATCAGTCAATCTACTGTTTTGGAACGATAAAGTGGAAGAGTTTCTTAAAATAGGGAAATGTTGTTGTTTTTTACCGCAACAAATATAGAAAATATAAATATAAACACATTAAATTTAATTAGATGTGGCAACATTGTGCTTTTAAACATCAACCCATCAATAACTCCCCAACATAGAAATATTATTTTAAGCCAAAATACCTATATAAGAGCAATTGACACCACTATTGGTTTTATCATATTATATCATTTAATACTGTGCAGTTAACAATCCTTTCCATTTAGTAAATTCATGTACTGGCACTTATTGAAATTACATACCTTGTATCACCAATTGCCTTACCTGGAACATATGTTCCAAAATTAGTCATATCTAAAAATCACCATAGCTCTAGTTTATTCCTGGAGTTTGTTAAATTAACAATAGCTTCAATCTTGAGGTAAAGTATCATACCGTTAGAAGTCAGCATACCTTAGTAAATACCTTAAATACCTTAGTAAATCCAAAATTCTACTTCTATTTATTTGATTTCAAATGTCTTATACATCATCCAATTTTTTTTTTGCTCTTATTCTCTTCCTGTTTAATCTTACCCCATAACAGTATATTGTAAATAAAACATCATACTCCATCAAAACCTTTCAGGATCTGATATATTGTTTCTGATATATATCTGAACTTGAAATTATTTAAACAAGTACCTTCGAAAGTTCAAAAATATTTTAAAAATATACAATTCTGAATCCTGTTATCTAATTGAACTTGCTAAAAACTATTACTGCTATATAAAATAATCAATTTGAACTTCCTCTAAATTTTTAATATTATTGGTATACATAAATGTTCTCTTAAAATAATTTAATTTAAACTTCTAGGATCCTAACATATTCTTATTTGCTTCCTCCCTGGTTTCTCCACTAGGCTGTTTGGTTTACCATATAGTAAGCTTATCTACCTTTATTGCAGTTCCATTCTATTCCATTCTATACATTTTTGATTATCAAGACTGTAGAAATTTTCCTTGGAGGACACTCTACTGATGATGCCTGTGAAATCAATTTAATGGAATAACATCCTCATAAGCATCCCAATCCTACAAATACATCTTTAAATTAATTGATGAGATTCGCAATATTTAACACATGTACTGACTATATAATATTTAAATCAGCTTCCGCTCCAATATATGTGTGTTTGTGTATGTTTACATTTGAGACAAAGAAATACTTGAGCAGAAAAAAAATGAACACTGGTAATAGCAATAGCCCTTAGACTTATATAGCACTTCACAGTGCTTTACAGCCCTCTCTAAGAGGTTTACAGAGTTAGCATATTGCCCCCAATAATCTGGTGCTCATTTTATTCACCTCCAAAGGATGGAAGACTGAGTTAACCTTCAGTCTGGTGAGATTCTAACTGCCAAATTGCTAGCAGCCAGCAGTCAGCAGAAGTAGCCTGCAGTACTGCATTCTAACCACTGTGTCACCATGGCTCTTAATGAATATAATGAAATAAAAACAGAACTACACGTTGTCTCTCTATACAGACATATACATACACACATGCATAAACACTCACAAACGCAACACACAACCAAAAACATACATATGGGAAGAGTGAGAACTTTATGTACCAATCTTTCCCACTCTGTAGATCACATAATTTTGTTTTGTACTTCTTGATTTACACCTGCTAGCATTTAAATCTTCTCTGTAGCTTTAAATCAATGGTTATTTCATCTGATATTTCATTTTATTTGTTTCCTATTTAGCAGACGTTCTGATGCCTCTCTTTACTTCAGAGGTCCCTAACTTGGCAACTTTAAGACTTGTGGACTTCAACTCCCAGAATTCCTCAGACACCAATGCTGGGAATTAAAATTCACAAGTCTTAAAGTTGCCAAGTTTGAGAACCCTCTGCTTTCCTTTCTATTGGAGTCAGTTCCCAAATACATTATCTCTCTACAAATATTTTAATTATTTTCTAATTCCATTTGTAAAGGGTTTTCATATAGTCTTTTCATTTTCTTTGTACTTTCTTTGCTGTTACAAGTTTTCTTCCAAGATTATTCTTGAATATTCCTAATTTAACTGCATTTTTATTATGTACTAATTTTCTTAAACATACTTTTCATCTTCCTTATTATTTTTATCTATTTGTTGACTGTGTGTGGGAGTGTGTGTGTGTGTGTATGTGTGTGTGTAGATCTAGGTGTGTTCGGGTCTTTTCCCAAGTAAGATTAAGAGTATCTTGGAGAAGTTTCAGTGAGGTTCCACTCGCAATCCTCAGGCTGGTGCTTAATTATCAGAATTATCAAAACCCCAGCCACAGAATTATCAAAGAAGCCATGGAGATTGAAAAAAGACCTGAAAACATGAATAGAACAGATGATTCCATCAGACTGTCAATCATTTGGAAGCCTGCACTCACAAACAAAAAAAATCTTGGTAAGGACCTGCAAAAACTTAAAACACACACACACACACACACACACACACACATAAATAAATATATATGTTTTTTTTAAGTGTTCGCGGGTACTTACATGAATGCAGTTCAGCTTCCTTCGGGTATTATCCCACGTCATTGCAGTGCTTTTAAAGTTGTAGCAATGTTTCAGCAGTATCTCATCTGCCATCATCAGGCTTCTGTATTGAGTATGTATGTAGGTCAGGGTCTCACAGCCGTTGGTTTTAAATTTGAGGCTAGCCTATTATTGTGGCAGGATGTTTTTTTCTGCATCCTGTTTGGTTGGGAGTCTTGGTCTGTGTTTATTGGACTTGGAGTTTGTTTGATTGGTGTTTCTGGTTTCTTCTGTCTGTTTTGTGGCTTTGATTGGCTGGCAACACTCTGTTCCTGTATTGGAGGCTTTCAGTGCAGCTTGGCTTCGCGTGAAAGGACGGCTATTATCTATTAGAAAGCTAGGTTTCATCTGGGTGCCTGGTTGGGGTATATTTGAACTGGAGGTATCAGAGGGAGTCTGTTTGTGCCCAGGTATTTGCCTGGCTTGTGGTGTGGAGATCTTTCTATTTGAGAGTGCAGGCATCCAAATGATTGACAGTCTGGTGGAATCATCTCTTCTATTCATACTTTCAGGTCTTTTTTCAATCTCTATAACTTCTCTGATGATTCTGTGGCTGGGGTTTTCTATAGTGGCTAGAGTTTTAGTGCCATTGAAGTTGATATTGTGACCTGTGGTTTTAATGTGTTGGACTAGTGAGGAGGTGTGTTCCAGCTTTTTTAATGCAGTAAAATATATATATATATCTATGCAGTTCAGCTTCCTTTGGGTATTATTCCATATCATTGTAATGCTTTTAAAGTTGTAGCAACATTTCAGCAGAATATCATCTGCCGTCATCAGGCTTCTGGACTGAGTTTGTACAATACAGAAGCCTGATGATGGAAGATGAGATTCTGCTGAAACATTGCTACAACTTTGAAAGCATTACAATGATGTGGAATAATACCCGAAGGAAGCTGAACTGTATATATATATTTGGAAGCCTGCACTCTCAAATAGAAAGATCTCCATGCCACAAGCCAGGCAAACACCTGGGCAAAAACAGACTCCCTCTGATAGCTCCAACCTAACCCCCCCACCAGGCACCCAGGTGAAACCCAGCTTGCTAATAAAGAGCAGCCGTCCCTTCACACGCAGCCAAGCTGCACTGAAAGCCTCCAACACAAGAACAGACTGTTGCCAGCCAATCAAAGCCACAAAACAGACAGAAGAAACCAGGAACACCAATCAATCAAACTCCAAGTCCAATGAAATAGGTCCAGGCTCCCAGCCAATCAGAATGAACCAGCCTCAAATTTAAAAACCAGGAGCTGTAAGACCCACATCCATACAGAAGCCTGATGATGGCAGATGAGATTCTGCTGAAACGTTGCTACAACTTTAACAGAACTACAATGACGTGGGATAATACCCGAAGGAAGCTGAACAGCACACATGTAAGTACCCGCGATAACTTAAAAAAACATATATATATGTGTGTGTGTGTGTGTGTGTGTGTGTGTGTGTGTGTGTGTTTTCTTAGGTTTTCGCGGGTACTTACATGTGTGCTGTTTAGCTTCCTTCGGGTATTATCCCACGTCATTGTAGTTCTGTTAAAGTTGTAGCAACGTTTCAGCAGAATCTCATCTGCCATCATCAGGCTTCTGTATGGATATGGGTCTTACAGCTCCTGGTTTTAAATTATCTTTGGTTATTCGGGTTTTCTCCCACGTAGAATTGGAAGTATCTAGGCAACGTTTCGATGAAGTCTCATTCATCATCTTCAGGCTTGTTTCTTCAGCTCTGTGCTTCTCAGAGTAATGTGAGCTTGCAGCTGCTTCTTCCTTTTAACTGCTAGTGGGGGTGTGACTTGATTGGGTGGGGGTTTGGCTGTGTTCTGATTGGTAGGGGGGTTGGCTGTGTTCTGATTGGCTGGGGGTGTGTTCTGCTTAGGTGGGGGCTTGGTTGTGCTCAGGTTAGTCTTAGTTACTGGGGGATTTGAGCTGGTGAGCTGTGATTTTGTTGTTTGTCTTCGTGTTCGTGGTCGTGCCACATCTTCATGGTGGGTGTCAGTTTGCTTCTTGTATGGGTCAGAGGGGTTTGAAGCGGGTAGTGGTGCAGCTGCAGTATGGTTTCTGGTTCGTGGTCGTGTCTCCTCTTCTGTGTGGGTGTGAGTCTTTTTTCTGTGTGGAAGTGTGGTGGTAGCATCTTGTGTGGCACTTGCGGGTGTGGGTCTGGTATCATTCTTCAACTTAGTTACTCGTTTATTAATGAGGGCAGGTTTCCAAATGGTTGGTAGGCGGGAGGTATCATCTCGTCTATTCATGCTGTGTGGGCGTTTCTCTATCTCAATGGCTTCTCTGATTATTCTGTTGTTGAAGTATTTGGTTTTGGCGATAGTTCTGGTATTTTTAAAGTCAATTTCATGTCCTGTGGCTTTGAGGTGTTGGACCAGGGAAGAGGTCAGTTCTTCTTTTTTGATTGAGTTTTTGTGTTCTTCAATGCGTGCACTAATTCTTCTGTTAGTTTGTCCTATGTATGTGCTGGGGCAGGCAGTGCAAGGGATTTCGTATACTCCTTGGTTTTCCAACTCGATTTTGTCCTTAGGGTTTCTCAGGATGGTGGACATTTTTCTGTTTGTGCAGAATGCTGTTTTAATGTTGTGTTTTTGGAGGATCTTGCTGATTTTGTCTGTAGTGCCTTTTATATATGGGAGGAGGGCTTTGCCATTCGCTTGTTCTCTGTCTTGGCTTTTGGTTGGGGTTTCTTTTTGGATTAGGTGGGTAATCTTCTCTTTTGGAAATCCATTGGCTGTAAGTACATTAGTGAGGGTGTGTAGTTCGGTTTTTAAGTGTTGTTCATCGGCTAAGCATTTTGTTCTGGAGATGAGTGTCTTGGCTACGGAATTGATCTGTGCTGGGTGGTGGTGTGAGAGTGCATGTAGATAGTGGTTTGTATGTGTTTTCTTCTGGTAGATGGTGTGTCCTAGGGAGCCA
>BLBF01000006.1:30961674-30987697 GCA_015471245.1 Laticauda colubrina
TATATATATATATATATATATATATATATATATATATATATATATATCTCCTTTCTTGTTTGACATTGAAAGTTTGCATTCAGTTATTGTATATCCTTCTGATTTCCAAGGCTTTCATCTTCATTTTTTCCACGCTTGTTCTCATGGTACGTAGCTTGTTCTAAATCCACATGAAAACATGTCTCATAATTGTGATTTTTTTTTTCTTGCTTCTGTTGTCATAATAATATTTTCTCTTTTCCCAAGGCTTCCCATGTTTTCTCTGGGAATATTAAATACATTTAATCTTTTTTTTTGGTTCTATATACTTTATTATATTTATAACTGGACAATCAAACATGTACAAAATGGAAGATCACACTACCTGAAGCAGAAGACGATGGAGCATTTCAATTGACCCAAGAGCTTTTAGTAGAAGAAAGAATAAACTGATTGGGCAAAAGAAAGATGGGAGGAGAAGGGAAGAGAAAAGGAAGAGGAGGAAAGATTGCTGGCCAATTTTTAATCAAAGGATAACTCCTTTGAACATTACTGATCAAATCAGTGTCTCCTCAGTTATGTGTCTAATTTTTGGGGAGGGCAAGTGCAGGGATTGTGTTTTAAAGAGAGAAAAGGTACTGGCTTTGTCAGCTATCCTCAGTGCTCCAAGGAAGTTACCTTTTAAGGCTGTGAAAAATTCTTTGCTTTTCTCACCATCCATGATAACAACCCTCAGACATTTTTAGTCACAAACCTTTCTCGACCTATAGGAGAAATTAATGAGGAATACTCCCACTTTTGCCACACAACAACTGCAACAGCAAGAGCCAAATAGGAGCCAGAATTAATACAAGGGTTGTCCAGTCTATGATTTCTTGCCTAGTCTACTGATACATATACACAAGGATTTCCAATACTCCTTTTTGTATGTATATTAAATGCATTTAATCTTACAGTTATATTATGATTGTATATATCCTAAAATCAAGTCTTATTGGCAACCAATACTTTAATTTTCTAAGGTTATCCAGATAATTAATACCTTTAATTCATTGGTTCTCCCATACCCTGAACTAAGAAGTATCCTGGCTGACTAGATTGCCTTCGAATTATTGTTTGTAGATACTCAATTTAACTATTTCAGTAAGTTTGAATTCCTCTGTTTCTTGACTTTGGGATTCCAGTTAATATTAATAATGATAATTTCTACTGCCTTCACTAACTCTTACATTTTGAAATGTATTTTGCACTTGCAACTCTAGTTGGGACATAGACTTATATATTGTAACATGAATGTTCCCTGATATCTGCTAATGTCATTCATTAAATGATAGCATATACTGTAGTTACAAATGCCTTTTGTCAGTATTTATTCCTATATAATATATTGCATTACCATCTAGTCATTGTTATTTAAATGGCCTAGTGCAGTCAACTAGTTTTCAGTTTGCTTCATTTCTGCTTTGACAATCTCAAGTTTTCCTAAGTTTATACTTCTCACTTTCAGTGTTGCAATTCTTTTGTTGCTGTTGTTGCCTTTGGATCACTTTTGAATCCTGGCAACTGCCTGGACAAATCTTTGCAGTTTTCTTGGCAAGATTTTGGAAGTGGTTTGCCATTGCCTTCATCCTAGGGTTGAAAGAGAGTGTCTGGCCCAAAATTACCAAGTTCTGGCTTTGTGTCTAAGGCTGGATTAGAATTCATGGTCTCCAGGTTTCCAACTTGATGCCTTAACCACTGTACGAACCTTGCTTTTTGTAAAATGATAAACTTATAAATTATTTCTTTGTGATTTTTATTTAGCCATGTGAAATCTACATCCACTAATCACATTGACATTGTTCTCTGGTAATTAGAGAAGTAACTAGCAAGCATTGTTTTTCAAAATATTTTAACAATATCTTGGAAGCACTAAGAAGGGTGTTCACTATTTCTTTGTGGATTAGATTTTTAATTCCTTCTCTTGGAGGGGCTTAAAAATTGAAAGATAAAAATATATTCAAAAACTTTGAGAAAATAACAAACTCACACCCTAAAATGTATCCTGCGTCATGTAATAAACTACTTCCAAATGATATTTCTCTGAGTCCTTTGCAAGATATGGATGCTTTAAAACTATTCTCCTTTAAACCAGCTCCTATGTGATGTTGTGGGTGGCTCCATTCCAACTGGGAAGAATCTGAAACTAAATTATAAAGTAGCACCCTTTGTTTACCTGGTACAATTGCAGCTAGTTCAAGTTAAGGACAATCCTGCAGTTGTCTTTATTTTGCTGGACTGCACGATAGTGGATTGGATTGACAAAATTAGCAATAGAGTGGATCAATTGTCCCTTGCTTCCTGCCCAACTGATCTGTCCCACTGTCTTACTTTAGAAGATTGAAAAAGAAAATTATCTTAACTGCCAGAATTAGGTATGCAAGAAGGACAGCCATAAAATTCTCTAAAACAGTGCTTCTTAACCTTGGCCCTTTTAAGAAGTATGGACTTCAACCTGGAGCATTCTCCAACCTGATTAAAAGGAGCAAGATTGGAAACATTGTTCTAAACAAACAAACTCATCCTTTTAAAATGGAAACTGGGTAGAGAAAAAAAAACCTATTGAATATTTGCTTGTTACACATATGAAAACAACAGAAATAGTAATATTGTAGGCAAAGGACGGGGACAGGCAGAATGCAGCTTCATACATAATCCATAACAAAATTTCAAAATCAATTGAAGATTTCTGTTGATACATCTTAAATATATGTTACTGTTATGGTTTGTTTTGCATATTTGTCATTTCCAATCTTGGAAATTTTACAACAGTCATTAATTAGTTTTACTTAATTCTTGTTTGCTTTATTGGAGAAGAAGCCACTAATTTACATTAATGGGCATTCATACCTGCTCAGTTGCTGCTAAACACAAAGCTTTCTGAATTCCAGAATCCATATTTCTTATAAAGGTCTCATGATTAAACTTTAGCTGAATTGTCCTGTACATAAATATACAACCCAGCAGAGGGAGCGCAGACATCATAATTGGAACTAAAAGGAGTAAGGTTTTTTCCCCCTTTCCTTGCTTAACAGATCAGTTTTCAGTCTGAAGAGGTGTACTTAGCAGATTTGGATTCTTAACTGTAAGCAATGGCAAAATTCCTGAGAAGTACGCTTCATGCTGGAAAATACAGTGAGCAACTGCATTCTCTTCGCTGATGATGTAAAGCTATTCAACACCACAGACAATACTGCTACCCTTCAAAAAGACTTCGACTATGTATTAGAATGGTCAAACAAATGGCAACTTCAAATCTCCACAAATTAATGCTCTGTCTGGCAAAAACAAATCAGAAAATAAAATACTGGCTGAATAGCCAAGACCTTGTTGATGATCCAAATTCTGCCGAGGACCTTGGAGTACTCATCTCTAATGATCTAAGTGCTAGAGCTACTGTAACTACATAGCCAGAAAGGCATTAAGAGCTGTTAACCTAATCCTACATAGCTTTTTCTCTGGTTATAACTACTAACTAGAGCATACAAAACATTTGCTTAGGCCAATACTTGGATACAGCTCATCAGTCTAGAACACATTACATATTGGAGGAAGTCCAGAAATATTTCACTAGAAGAGTTCTCCTCTATTAATTGCAGAATACCTTATGCCACCAGACTTGAAATTCTAGACCTAGAAAATCTAGAATATGCTGCCTTCGGTCCAATCTAAATATAGTATATAAAATCATACATTGCAATGCCCTACCTGTCAATGAATACTTCAGCTTCAACCATAATAGATACAAACTCAAAGTAAATTGCACCAAACTTGATTGTAGGAAATACGATTTCAGCAACAGAGTGGTCAATGTTTGGAATACTCTACTTGACTCTGTGGATTCTTCCCCAAATCCCAAAAACTTTAACCTTAGACTGTCTACTATAGACCTCACCCCTTTTTTAAGAGGTCTGTAGGGGGCATTCATAAGCGCACCAACATGCCTGTCCTATTATTTCTTTTTATTTTCTTATATGTATTCATTTCATGTATTCATAACTATGTATATACTTATACTTATTATCTTATAAGAGATTGACAAATCAAATAAATAAATAAATAAAATATAGTTCTGTTGAGAAAATCAACCTTTTAAATTTCACTCCAGCTGAGCATTAAAATGTATATTTCTTTTACCCCTTCTTGAAAAATGTCAGTTTGGGGAAAACTGTGTCTTTAATTCTGCAAAATCATTTTGACATTTCATAACAAAACAGGCAACAAAAAGAACAGTACAATGAAAATAGTTCTTTAAAATAATATCCGGCATGTTAGACTTATAGAATAGAGCCTTTCTAAAACATACCTCATAGAACCTTGAGGTATCCTCATAGAATCTTTCTAAAACAGACCAACTTTGTCTTCCTCAGAGCTGGTAGGGGGTAGATCTGTGAGACACACTATTTCTCAGATATTGTAACTACACCCAGGAATGATAATGATGATGATGACCAAAACTACTCAAAAAAAGAATTCCAACACATATTTTCTGGAGGCAATGGGTGGGCAATCTTTAGGGAATTGTAAAGATTCATATTTAATAGTTTTTAGAGAGATTGAGATTTATTGTGAACTAAGAAAATGGATGGCATTAGCCTTTTCTGTTTTTCCTTAGGTGAGAAGGGAAGTTTAGAAATGTTTAGTTTCTTATTATTATAAGTTTCTATTACATTTTTCATGAATTTCCAATGTCAAAATGGGGAAATTACATGAATAGTTTTCAGCAAAAATGGTTATAGAAAGCAATCGGAACCATATGCAGGTTTAGACCCTTGATCCCTCATCTATACACAAAAAGCCATAGAATTCTGCAGAAGAAAAGATGACTGACATAAAAGCTTAGTCAACAGATGAAAAGGAATTGATTTTTGTTTTGTTTAAAAAATAAAATGCTGGGTTAGTTTCACTACGTTACACTCCCCGCCATCTTATAATGTCAGAACGAATCAGTCTTTGTCAAAGTTTTTCTTCTTTTATTTTGTAAAATCATATATCAAAATGATTGTCTCCCATACTGCATATTTTAGTTATCTAAAATACAATATAAGATTCCTGATACAGAACTAAATCTATGGTTTTCATGCTTCATTAGTTTGTAACAACAACTACAACTGCTTTTTAATACTAGTCATAATACTGGCTGATAATAAAGTCCAGTAAATCAATATTAATAAAAGTAACTTACTGTATGCTGTGACAGCCAAGAAAGCAATCAACTGATCATCTAATAAATCAATCTGGGGGTTCTCATTGAAGGCAAAAATGACCAGGCTAAAATTTTCCTGCATATTACATATATGGAGAAGGCACAAATACTGGGAAAGGCAAAAGCAAAGACAAGAAAAGGATGATCGGAAGGAAGGTGAATCTACTCAGTTACAATGAAGATAAGAGCCTTGTTGGGAGACCTAAATGTCTAAATCTCCACTTCTGTTGTTCACCTCTTCTTGAAATGAATGAGATGTGAACAAAAGAAGTAGGCTCTTATTTTGTCTTCTTTGTCTACACCATGATAAAGGTTGTACCACTTTATACAACCTGTGTGGTGCTTACAATAAGTTGTATGGCAAGAAAGAAAAGGCGTAAGACTAGTCCAAGACCACATTCAACATGGAGTACTCCAGGATGAATGCAGTTTATGAGGAAAATTGGGGGAGGCATCTAGATATATTATCTTGAAGTTTCTGGATAAACACTAGGGTATAAACATAGCGAAACAAACAGACAAACATAAAAATAGGTTGCATAAAATGACAGAGAAGAAAGATTCATTTGTAGAAGGAATTAGGTGCTGAATAAGTAATTTGATACAGAACAATATTTTGAAAAATGAGGTGCATTTGATTGATTTATGGAGAGAAGGAAGAATATTATTAAAAATTATTTAAAAAAAATATTTAAACTAATAATTTAAATATAGCATCTTTTATTATATCTAACTGAATAGATTCTGTATTCAAAGTATTACTATAGTGAAATGGATCTTAAAATTAAATTCAATGGATTGACAAAACACATACTGAACTAACCAGTGGTCTTGATAGCCAGTCAAACCTGGGCCAAGTAATTTCAAGTTTATGATTCCAAAACAAGGCACTGATTAAAATGTATTCTTTTGTCTCAGTATTATTTATCAAAAAGATAGGCAAATCAGAGAAGAGGAAATAAATATGCTTCACTACAAATCTAATATGAAATACAGACCTTCTCAACAGCCTGCCTGGAATTTGTTGCATTCAGACACCAATGATTTGGAAAGAAGAATAAATTTAAGAAATTAATCTAATGAAACATTCACTACACATTATTTTCCCATCTTTTTCTTATAACCAAGAGTGAAATGATTAAATGAATCAGAAAATGGAGCTGAATCATTGCAATATTCTTCTTGACAAAGCCATGTCTCTGATAATCAAAGATTTTTTATCAAGGGACCCTAAAATATTTTAAAAAATCAGATTTTCCCATAGTATATCAAATGCATTATAAGGAAATTACAGAAAGAGCCTAAAAACTTTTTTTTTTACTATGTCTTCCTATGAGGTCATTTCAGGGGTAGGATTCAGTTTTTTTAACAACTGGTTCTGTGGGCGTGGCTTAGTTGGTGGGTGTGGCTTGGTGGTCATGTGACTGTGTGGGCATGGCCAACTCGACATCACTCATGTCAAGGGGTGCTCCACCTGGCTTCTCTTAACAGTGGGAATGCTGCAATGATCATAAGTGTGGAAAATGGTCCTAAGTCACTTTTTTCAGTGCCATTGTAACTTTGACTGGTCACTAAATGAATTTTTGTAAGTCAAGGATTACCTGTACAAAAATACAAATAGCTTCTTTGCTTGCAAAAAGCTTCCCTAAATACCAATCATTAGATTAAAAATACCAAGCCAGAGTGACAAATAAGGCAGGGTGCCAGAGCACCTTGAGGAATGAAAATAGTTAAAATGCAGTGATAACTATCAAGCAGCCATCTCTTGCTCATAAAGTGAAACCCTTTAGCAGAGAAGTCATTTAAGCTCTCCAGTAAAAGCACACCCAAGAAAAGCAATCCTTAGATCCATTTACACCACTTAAAGATACAAGCTACTCTTACTCACCTCACAAGATATCCTAAGGAAATCATCCAGATTTAAAGAAAGATCACATGCCCCCCAGAAAGGCAGTAAAAAAAAAATCAGTGCCAAGCTTGCATCCTGCCTCTTGGAAGTATACCCCAAAAGGACAGTGCCAGATAGTACTAGAAGACTCCTCCCCAGATAGAAAAAGAAACCATGAGGCAAGAAAACATTCAAACACAATACAAATAATTAAATCACAACAGTAGCTCTTGCTTGCTGAAGGTGAATAGAGAAAATTATCCCATCAGTGAACACAGGATTAAACGTCACCAAACACAGAATTAACCTTCACCAAAAACCAGCTTTAGACCAAAACTCAGAAGGGGTATGGAAACTCATGTTTGAATGTCAATCTTTCCAGCAAGCCAAGAAGCCTTGCTGAATGTCACTCATCTTGGTTCCCTGTCACTAAAAGTTTTGCTTCATTATTCAATTATATTTCTTCAAAACGCTGATTATCCAGATAAGTATTTCCTCCCAACAGCAATGTAAAAATCTTAAAACAATCCTTCCCTTTTAAGAAAGCCAAGTCTCAGAAGCTCAGGAAGTCTAGGCGTTCTGGCAAGAATGTAATTCGGGTGGGGAAAAAAAAGCAAAAGGAGATTGCTTCTAACTACCAGTTCTCCGAACTGCTTAGAAAGTTAACAAGGGGTTCTATAGAACTGGATAGAACCAGTAGAATCTAGAGAAAAATATATGATTGCTCACAATGCTGATTCTGGTATGAGGGTTGAATGAAAAGCGATCCTTTCACTCCAAGCTCTTTTGTTACCTCTGTTATTTCTCCACATAATCAGTGCTTGTTGCTACACACTGCCAATAATGAAGAAACTTCCTAAAGTTGAATTAAAGACCACTTTTTCTTTTCAACCAGTTACTGATTTTCCTTTCCGCTGACTTGTTTGCAAGTCAAATGGGTGTGCATGAAGGTGTTCCTTCAACTTTAGGGTAGGTGGAAATGTTATGGTGCCAATTCTGGACTGAATAGGGATGAGGTTAGCTTGTGAAATGAAGGTTCGCAATTGTCTCTTGGGTGGCTTGTAAAATGTGAAGTCTACTTTGTTATGTTTCCATAATATTTCTTTCTTGTGCTTCTGAATGTTGTCTAATAATTGTTTCAAAATTTTGAGTATTGCAATATTATACTTTGAATTAATTCTGATGCCAGATTCAAAATAGTTTCTACAAACACTATCTGTATTCCAAAAACTGTACCTTGAGTTTTCTTGCCAAAGAAAATTGGGTTGAGCAATACTTTGTTTCCAAGTCATAAAAATGAGCCCATATTTCATTGATGGTCATGATGTTGTGAAGAAGTTACATACCTTCATTTTCATGTGATAACAGCTCTTGGCTAATATGAATTGCCAAAACTTTCATCTCTACCATTAGTAGGTGAAAAAGCCATCATGTACAAACTCAAATATTGAACAGCATCAATTAAGTAACCCACATGTTCCAGATGCTTGACAGCAATTTCCTTCAGATCTAATCTGCTGAATGTCCTTAATCAGTTCATCAACCTTTCTTCCATAAAACTTTTCATTTGCTGTCACAGGTTGTTCTTGATCACACAAATGAGTCCTTCTAAGTTCACCATCATTACATTTTTCAGCTCAGTGATGCACAGTACTCATATCAACACAGTCATGACCATAAACAATCTAATTTGGACTGATTGCTCTGGTCATCAGAAATTCAATCATGCCCTGTTACTTCAAGTGTATTGATGAGTATGAGTATCACTGTGGACTTCCATTTCATGGACAATAGCAAGAAAATATTTTCTTCATAGCAACTTCCCATTAACTTAAGAAATGATGCTAAAGAATACCTCATTATAACATATAATTACTACCATCTATGGTAGATTCTTATATTAGTGGCATTACTTTTTATTTAGTCTTTGTATATTAGAAATCTGTAGCATAATTTATTCCCTATAGATGTGATATAACACACACATGTATGTGTATAAAATATATTGTGTGCTTTTTCTCAATGAAAGTTATCTTAAATTGGTCAAAAAACTTTGTATTTGCATCCATTGATGTAAGTTGACTCCCTTATATTCATAGAAGAACCAATTGTACGGATTTTTTGGCATGCTGATATCCCAGAAAATAATATTTGACACTGATATTTATGTCTGTTCTAAGCACTTGTTGCTTAGAATTGTTTTTCTAATGTTATGAATTACATAACATTACATTATCATGTAATGGCAGATGCAAATTAATTAATTTCTACTATAAGCTCACTATTCAAATTGGTTTGACTCTGGCAGAATGGTTTTGAAAAGAAACAAAAAGTTTTTCTCAAGGTTGTTGCAAATTATTTCCTCCAATAAAAAAATATGCTCTTTGAGTAATTTACTCTGTTAAATTAATAATGAAATTAATATGCTTGCATCAGAAAAGTTTTTTTTAATATAAGTTTTTTATTGGTCATGTATTTTGTTTGGTCTTCTTTTAAAAAAAAATACATAGTTCACATATCACATTGGTTTCTGTTCAGAGGGCCTTGGAGATCAGAGTCAAGTTCTGCCATGTCACATTTCTCCTTTTGTCACTTTCAGAAGAAATAATTGCTAGGTAGGTTTAACAGATCCTTCAAAATCAGCACTGACCTTTATGGAAATACAGGCTTAGAAAAAGGGGAAACAAGATTATGAAAAGGACACTTTAGCAAGGATTTAGAAGAGATAAAAAGGAGAAAGTATGTAAATGCCAGGATTCTCAAGAACAGTAACAAAAGAGACAGATTCATCTGTGGTTCTCTGGAGACACTATAATAAGGCATGACTGAATAAAGCATTCTGCGTTCATGCTAATAAGATATTATATAAATGTTGGATAGTGATGGGTAACTTCCTCTGACCCTATTTGAGAATTTATCAAACCAAGCTTTTAGAGTAGAGTAGTATCTATTCTAATCTACCATTTATTTATCCGTTCATTTTTTTATTTATTAAATTTGTAAGCAACACTGGGAAAAATGTTTATTTATTAAATATTGTTGCAAAATAGCTTATTGTTTTTTTCGCCTTAAAATCTAATTCTAAAACTCCTATCATGGCCAGCACAAGCACAAACAAGAGAGTGGAAGTTTCAGTAGATACCTTTCACCTCTGTTTTATGTATTTTGCAATAGTTCAGTCTTAAATTTATGAGAAATGCAGATTATCTTCTGTAAATTATGTTTTTAGATGTTATAGAAATACATGTGTCTGAAGCCTTTAAGGGAAGAAGGGAAGGTGATAACAGTTGTGAATTTATAATTTGAAATTTAAAAAAAAAGAATTTGGGACAAGAAAAAGTGTGCTTAATTCAGCTGCAGGACAAAATTATAATCTGAGATAGACTTATTCCAGTGACATTATTAAAGTTGGTCTTTTTGTCACCTTTGTTCATATCATTAACAGTGTAGTTTAACTGCTGACATTTTCACAGTTGCTCCTTAGTTGTGAATCTAACACAATTTTGAGAAGAATATGAGTAAAGAGGAAAGAAAGGCAGATATTTGTTCCTAACCTGATAGCTTCCAATTGATAAAATGCTCATTGTGATGTCAAAATGCAGACTCTATTTCTTTCATATTTGTCTTCTAAGATTTCACACAAAAATACAGGAGGTGCAACTTCCATGATCATACCCATTTAATAATTTGGGCCCACTTTCTTGTCCTGTAGGTAATTATGGGGAAACTTATTTCCCCTGATTTGTAAACAGCTAAGTTATGGCAGCAAAGATATAATAGTGTGTGTGTGTGTGTGTGTGTGTATTTGTTATTATGCAACTAAATGTATTTGATTCCTGGAAAAAACGTTACTAGAATGCTGAATATTTTATTAAAGAACAACTTATTTGCTTATTATGTTATTACTTCTGTCTATCCTCTTTCCTTTTCCATGTAAGCGGTCTGTCTCTTTGTGTCCTTGAAAATAATTGCAGTGATAATTAGGGGCACAAGTTAAATGTGAAGACAATGAAAAATAAATATGTGTGCATGTATATATGTGTGATTGGGTGTGTGTGTGTGTGTGCGTGTGTGTGTGTCGGGTATAAATCCAGGAGGAAACAATGTTAAAATTATGAGACATAGAAAGCATTATTTTCCCTGTGCTCTCTGAAACATATTTCCTCCTGGGATCCATCAGGTCCCCACCTTCTTAGTCTTCTGCATGGTCACAATGAACAAATTCTTCTTCCAAGCATTGGCAAGAAGAAATTGGAGCCTGGGGATTATTGTGTTGGATGAATTGGAGAAAGATGGCACATCCTTTGTTTTTTTTTTAAATTGCATTTTGATTTTTATTGTTCTTGAGAGCTGTCCAGAGTCATGGTTTTAAGATGGGCAGTCATAGAAGTCTTAAAATAAATAATTCAGACTTTTATATGGAAAAAAACCAATGACACAACAAAGTTCTTCAATGCTTCAGCACTCTTAATCAGGGGATAAAGGACAAAAAACAGGTGACACCAAGAAGCAGAACATCCACAGATCTAAATTAGGCCAGATGTTGTAGCAATGGGCATTCACAGGAGGGGTCAAAGGGCAGCAAATGATAAAACATGCATTGTAAGTCACAGCACAAACCTATCGCCTTAAGTATGTGCATGAAAGGGTATTATTTACATAATAGTATCATGACATACACAGCAGAATTTGGAAATTGTGATAAACTACAGATGCCTATGATTTAGAATCAGTCATAAGGTAGACACTTTAAAGTGTATGGTCAGTATTAAGAATTATATATACCAAATTATCCGTAGCATTCAGTGAGCCTCCTCCACAAGAAAATATAAAGATAATGGCTAAGTCTCCTGAATTCTAAAAACAAATTCTCCTAACTGTAGATAAAGATGAAAAAAGGAAACCAGACTTTCTAAACTTGGGAGTTAACACTGCAGATGATCTTATTACAAGTTCCTATCCCTACAGCATTTAACAACTAAATTAAAATAAAGGATTTCTTGATTCAGGTTTAAGTCCTGGTTATTCTGTGGGCATATCCATTTAGTTTTCTGGAAATAATACAGCCACTTTCTTGTTTTCTCTTTAACAAATGGCAAATTAAAGCAATTTTAAGCAAATTTTGTTTGTAAGACTTTAAAATGAATAACGATATCAAGTGAACTGTATCATGGTGGATTCCAGATGGCCAGCTGTTAGTCCTATGCAAGATCTGAAAATAAGGAGAGTCCAAGAATTAGGCATAATAGCATGCTATCGGGATGATATGTTAATGAGAGATGGCAAAAAGACACAGAAGACACCGTGCAGCTTTTGAGGAACCATCCATCACTGGCTGCTTGTGCTTTATACTCCCAGTGCCAACAGCTGATGACGTCTCATCCATAAAACATTCCCAGGGTGTCACTGTCTGGAAGACACATTGGAGGGTTGTACTCTCCTTGCATGAGAAGTATATTTCAGGAGATGGAAAAGCACATCTGCCATTTTCAAACCTAGTGCCAGTATGAGGAATTTTATTACTTTCACAATTTGGAGGATGCATTGCTCAGTCACCTTAACTGGTATTACTTGTAGCTCCCTGGCTAAAAATGTTTGCATGAGTGTGCTATTTTTAAAAGTTGGTTTTTCAAAAACAAATTACTTTCATAATAGATATAAAACCCTGATACTTTCTCTTTATTTCTTTTCTGGTGTATATATGATTCAAAATATGAAATGAAATTTGGAGAAGACCTTCCTGCTGTGTGCTGTCATTTATACTAATTACTTTCTCCTTTGATTTATAAAGCATGCTCATATTGTGCTTTTGTTGCCATGTACACACACACACACACACACACACACATACACACACACACACTATGGTATAGTGAATCTGAGGATTGTAGGAATAGCATAGAAAAGTGATATTCTTGATTCAGAAAAAGCTGAATAGTATTTCCAAACAGGTGCTTTTAGATGTCAACTTCAGATGTTTTTGGTCTAGATGCTAGGATCACGATGATTTGTCTCTAGGAATGTCATGAGTTGTAGTCTGACACATCTGAAAGAAGTCAAGTTGAGCTAATCTGTTCCACAGTATATTGATATGAGCATGCCCTCAGATGAATACACTTCAGTGCTTAAGCATGCAGAACCTCCTCTATTCCATTAGTTCCAAGATACTTTTTTTTAAAAAATTTTTTATTAATTTTCTACAAATAGACAAGCGTACAAAACATTAAAAACATCTACTCTCATATATACTTCCGGTGTATCGGTTGGTTCATCAGTTTTGTGCATTCATTTTATAGTGTCAATTACAGTTATATTGCATAACCACTCATATTGTCAATCCATATTCTAATATTACTAAAAAAAATAAAAAAATCTTTTTCTGACTATACTTTTAATCATTCATGCTTTGTGAGATAACAATACTTCAAACAGTTTATTCTATAACTTATCATATAATCATAACAAATCAATCCTAAAAACTCTTCATATATATAATACTAATGCTCTATTATTGTATTTTATCATCTAACCATTGATAAAAAAAACCCCAAATTGCATAAAATTGTTTATCTTCTTGTTCTCTAATTTCAAATGTCAATCTACTCATCTCAGCACATTCCAATATTTTCTTAATAATTTCTTCCTGCAATGGTATTTTCTCATTCTTCCAGTTTTTAGCAAATACAATCCTAGCCGCTGTTAATACATTTACAATCAAATATTTCAAGAGAAGAACTGACAGATCTTTTGAAAATTCAAGTTACAAATAAGGTTAAGTATCTGGGGATATATTTGACAGCAAGATGTAGCACATTAAAAGAGAATAATTATATTAAACTCAAACAACAGATAATTACAGATTTGAAGAAATGGGAAAATTTACAACTGTCATTAATAGGGAGAATTTCAACAATTAAGATGAATATTTTACCTAGAATTTTATTTCTCTTTCAAACAATACCAATTAGACTTGGAAAAGACTATTTTGAAGATTTAAATAAAACTATTTTGAAGTTTATATGGCAAGGTAAAAAAGCGAGAATAAAGTTAAAACTTTTGCAAGATGCTAGAAATAGAGGAGGTTTTGGCCTGCCTAATTGGGAACTGTATTATCAAGCTGCAAGTTTGATGTGGGTCAAAGAATGGATAACATTAAGAAAACATAGATTGTTGACATTAGAAGGACATGATTTATTGTTGGGCTGGCATGCTTTTTTATGGTACAAGGGAACTAAAACACAGGGGTATTTCAGAAGACATTATATACGGGAGTCTTTGTGGTTAAATTGGGAGAAGATAAAAAAACAATGTTATTTGAAAATTCCAATTTGGTTATCGACTATTGAAGCATTTTCCTATCCTATGATCTATAAAAAGGAACAAACAGTTAGATATGGGGAACTGTTGGATGAAAAGGGTGGACTTAAAACGATCCAAAATTTAGAGGAACAAGGTATAAGGATGAATTGGTTTTCATATGCGCAAATACACTCAAGATATCTTGAAGATTTTAAAACGGAAGGATTCTATGATAAACAGACTGATTTAGACAAGATATTGATGGGTACTGATGAGAAAGTGATTAAAAAGTTATATGGTTATTTATTGGGAATTAAGCTAGAGGAAGAACAAGTTAAAGAAACTATGATTGCTTGGGGGAAGAATTTTGGATATGGGATTGATTTAGAGCAATGGCAAAAATTGTGGTCTCAAAATTATAAAATGACAATGTCAATAGCATATAAAGAAAACTTGTATAAGATGTTTTACAGGTGGCACCTTCCCCCGACAAGAATAGCAAGAATGTTCAAGAATAAATCTGAAAAATGTTGGAAATGTCATCAGATACCTGGCTCATACTATCATATGTGGTGGACTTGTGAGAATGCCAGAAAATATTGGACTAAAATTCACATGTGGTTGGAAAAAATGACAAAGAAACACATAGATTTGAAACCAAGATACTTTTTTTAATGAAATCTAAACTTATTACTGCCAATTGATACATCAGGTGGCAGATCAAGGGAAATTGACAAAACATGTGTATTGTATTGTCCTTGTGCTACGAAGTAGACATTTTCTCTGGAATTTGCTACGAAGTAGACATTTTCTCTGGAATTTTCTGCCTCAGTTGTCAAAACTAGATAATAAGACTTAGGGGTGCATGTCTTGATTTGAAAGCTAGAAGATTCAATATGGTATAGAAGCTTACTATACCCTTCAGCAATTTATATCTACATCATCCATTTTGAAACAATGAAAATCCAAGGAGAAATTATTGTTCACCTCAAAGATTAAGCTCTATATCTTTTTACCCCTTATTATTATTTTACCCCTTGATTATCAGTGAGTTAGGAATTCAGCAAAATAATAATATCACAAGAAACTACTTCCATTGAATAAATCCACTGAATTATCCCTAAATATTTAACTCTGGGGAAAAATAATAAATCATTTTTATTCAAGTTCAGAAAAAAAGGAAGAAAAGGGTTGGCAGAGGAAAAACGGAATCTCTGAAGCTTTAATTGCTTGATGATAAATGTATGAGGACAGAGTTGGGTCTTATCATAGGCCGCAGAGTTGAATTGCTGTCTCTTGCTAATGAAAGCTATCATGTGACCAGCTGAGGATTCTTTGATGGACCAGATTGCAGGTCAGCCCATTCTTTTGCTCCATTCTTTACAAATTAATTTAAGAAATAAGCTTTACAGTAGGTACAATGGAGCAAGTTTGCAAGGACACAGGAGCAAATAAAAATTATGTTTATATTTGGAGAGGGAGATAAATAATGAAAAATGTTATTTTTTTAAGAGAATAATTTTGAAAAAAAAGTCTATAAACCATTTGCAGAAAATATCCTCTTTTGTTAACGTCATTGGTTTTAATTGTGCTGACAGCTAAGTGATGTTAAAATAGAATTTAAAGTGCCTTTTCAGTTTGCATGAATGCAAATGTCCACTTTAAAGACCCCAGTAAAAATAATGAACAGCAACGTTGGTGCTACTTCCTGCAGGGAATGTCACCAAAATTCAGTGTTCAGAGGTTAGAAAAAACAGGTTTCACTGTTGGATCCACTATTCAAAGCTTCTGGATTCACTTCTTCCCCCTTGGTGCCATAAGGACTAGAAAAGGTTTCAAAATCATGGCAAAAGTCAGTCCATGCCATACAAAATAGTCATGCTTGTGCACATGCATTTTTCTGAACCAGGTTTGTAAGTAACATAAACATTAAGAGAAAGAAAACTTATACACAGCTAATTTGACGCTGATTTTCTTGAAGTCTTTAGATGTTCCAGGTTGTTATTGTCAATCTATGCATGATAAAATATGCTGCCTCCTTCCAAGAGATGTCTGTAATTTTGAAAGGTAACTTTCAGTTCCAAAAAAAGTATGATGAAAATTTCATAGTTCCTTTCAAATTATTACAATTATGTCAAATAAAAAGCATAGCATAGAAGATCTCATCCCGAGTTAGCAGTTGCCTAGGAAAAAATATCTCATATGTATGTCAAATGTATCTGTTTGAACAACAAATTAGTTATGTAATTATGCATGGCAAAAGGTCGCTGAGAAATGAAGGCTATTTTCAGGGTCAAAAAATACATGGGAACCCTTTGTTATTGAGTTTACAGATAGTCCTTGACGAACAATCACAACTGAGCCCCAGATGTCTGTTATAAAGCAAGAATTTTGTTCGATTTTATGACCTTTCTTGATATAGTTGTTAAGTGAATCAGGGGTGGCCTTCAAACATTGCAGCAACTGGTTCTCTGCCTGGTTTCTGGGTGGGCATGGCCATGGTGGACATATTCTAGTTGGCCTCTTGCACCACAGTGGGGGGATGTTTTTGTCTTCCCCAGGCTCCAGAGGATTTCCTTAAGCCTCTGGAAGGCCCTCTGGAGTTTCTGGCCTTCCAGAACTTCTGGGAGGCCTGTTTTTTGCCTTCTCCAGGCTCCAGAGGCTTTCCTTGAGCCTCAGGGAGGGCTAAAACGCCCTCCCCTCGGCTCCAGAGGCTCTCTGGAGGCCAGAAACAGGCCATTTTCAGTCGACTGGCAGCTCTGGGAGGACTGTTTTTCACTCTCCCTGAGCCTCCGCAGGGGCCCTGCACTTATCTCACATGCAAAATTGGCTGTGTGGAGACTCCTGGGAGGGATGGGAGGATGGGGCCAGAAAAGGTGGAATTTGACAGTTCTCTGAACTGGCCATAACACTAGCTATGGGTTCACCTGAACTCAGGCAAACCCGTAGCAACCTGTCGCTGAAGTAAATCTTGGTTCTCCACTGTTTTTGCTTGAAAGTGATCTTATAACCCCAGGATAAATATGAGTCTCCACTGACTTTGCAAAAGGTGATCATATGGCCCCAGTACAAATATGAGTCAGTTGAGAAGCATTTGAATTCTGATCATGTGACAGTGGAGATGCTGCAAAGTCATAATTGTGAAAAACAGTCATAAGTAACTTTTTCAGTGCTGTTGTAACTTCAAACCACTCCTAAATGAATTGTTGTAAGTCAAGGATTACCTGTAGAAAGTACCTAAGAAAGTTATGGAATATAGGAATACATACAAAACAAGTATAAATTGTCAATAACATTAATAAAATATCTCCAAATGCTGAAGTCTTTTGACATTCATTTTTAGGTGCCAGGAAAGAGTAGAGTTCACTTAACAGGATACACCTAATTATCAGAAGAGATAGCCTCAATAATAGTACAAATTTGTGCTGATTAGCACCATCTAGGGCATGGGTGCCAAAATTGAGGCATCATGTTGATGTCACATGATGTTTCATGACTTTTTTTTCCTTTGCCAAGCAGAGGTGGGTATGGCCTGCACATGAAGGATCCAGCCTGGGGGCTGCCAATTTGACATTCCTGATCTAGGACAGTCCAAACATGTGAGCTAATTGATCTTTAGAATAAGGGGCCAAAGAAGGAGCGTTCACGTCGCGGTCCCTGTCAGGAATTTCTCCTGCGAATCCTTCTACCACACTACACAACTACTAGTTCATTACAATGGCTACCAACGACCGATCTGTTGATGAGCGCCAGCGTCATAAACATGGGTCCTTATCAGGACCGGCCCTGAGCATCATCTCATCCAACATTGAAGGTCTCACAGGTACCAAGCAGGATCTTCTGGCTAACCTGTGTATAAAGAACAATTGTGACATTCTTTGTCTGCAGGAGACACATCGTGGGTCTTCACGTACTCGTCCACGCATCGATGGCATGACCCTCATAGCGGAAATACCACATGACCAGTATGGCAGCGCAATTTTCGCACGCAATGGCCTGATTGTGGATAAGTTCTCTATGTCAGACACGGACAACATTGAAGTCCTAACCATTGGGCTTATGGGGATTTCTGTAAGCTCCATCTATAAACCTCCAACTCAGACTTTCTGCGTACCTCCAGGAGTTACCGATGGCCGTGTTAATGTGGCCATTGGTGATTTCAACAGTCACAACACCATCTGGGGATATGGAGAAACCAACGAAGACGGCGAACTTGTGGAGAACTGGTCTGATGCAAACCAGTTGTCACTTATTCATGATGCAAAACTTCCCTCCTCCTTCAACAGCTGTAGATGGAGACGTGGCTACAACCCTGATCTGGTGTTTGTATCAAACAATATCGCTCAACAGTGTGAGAAGGTTGTGCTTGATCCTATCCCACACACCCAACATCGACCAATCGGGCTGAAGGTGAATGCAGCTATCACTCCCCGCACAGTTCCCCTTCGTAGACGTTTCAACCTGAGGAAAGCAAACTGGGAACAGTTTGCCGTAGACTTGGATTCATATCTTCAGGACCTGCCTGCCCTTCCTACCCACTACGATACCTTTGTAGAGTTGATCAAGAAATCATCAAGGAAAAATATCCCACGAGGATGCCGTACAAGCTATACACCAGGCTTGACAGATGACTCCAAGGTGCTGTACAACGAATACATCAGGCACTTTGAGAATGACCCCTTCAGTACTGACACACTTGAATGTGGGGAAAACTTGACCACTGCCATTATGGATAGCAGACGGAGGAAGTGGCAGGAATTCATTGAATCAACAGATATGACCCACAGCAGCAGGAAAGCTTGGAAAATGATTCGCATCCTTGGGAACGACTCTACGAAATCCCAACCAAGGCCTCAAGTCACTGCTGACCAAGTCGCTCACCAACTCCTTGTGAACAGCCAGGGTAACCCTAACCACCACCCAAGAAGAGCCAAGCTCCCCCAAAATGCTGAGACAGCTTCCCAAGGGCCATCTGACTTCACAAGACCTTTCACCATGAATGATCTGTGTGGTGCTACCAAAGCAATGAAGAGTAATAAGGCAGCTGGGTTAGATGATATCCTCTGTGAGCAGATCAAACATCTTGGACCTGTTGCACTCCAGTGGCTGCTTGACATGCTGAACAAATGTCTGAGTGACAACACCTTGCCAAAGCTATGGAGGAAGTCCAGAGTAGTCGCCTTACTCAAACTAGGCAAAGACCCAGCCAGCCCAAAGAGTTACAGACCTATTTCCCTGCTCTGCCACACGTACAAACTCTTTGAAAGGCTCCTACTCAACCGTATCGCCCCCTTTGTAGATGAGCTCCTCATTCCTGAGCAGGCAGGCTTCAGGCCAGGAAAGTCCTGTACTGGCCAACTGTTGAATCTCACACAGTACATCGAAGATGGGTTTGAGGAAGGGCTGATAACTGGAGCAGCTGTTGTTGACCTCTCTGCGGCCTACGATACAGTGAACCATAGGATTCTTACAAGGAAAGTCTTTGAGATGACCAAGGATGTCAAGCTGACACAATTGATCCAGAACCTGCTTTCAAACCGGCGGTTCTATGTGAATCTGAATGGTACCCACAGCAGATGGCGGAGACAGAAAAACGGTCTCCCGCAAGGAAGCGTCCTTGCCCCGCTTCTTTTCAACATCTACACGAATGACCAACCAATCCATCCAAGTACAAGGAGCTACCTGTATGCCGATGATCTCTGCATTGCCTCACAGAAGCAATCCTTTGAAGAGGTGGAAAAAGCACTCAGTGATGCTCTGGCAGGTCTAACTCCTTACTATGCCGCAAATCACCTACGTGCAAACCCGGAGAAGACTCAACTTAGCGTCTTCCACCTTAAGAACAGAGATGCTAACCGACAACTGAGGGTCAGATGGTATGGAAAATGGCTTAAACACACCAATAAGCCGATCTATCTAGGTGTCACACTGGATCGTTTCCTTACTTACAAGGAGCACATTGCCAAGACAAAGGCGAAAGCTGGAGCAAGGAACAGCATATTGAAGAAGCTTGCTAATACAAGATGGGGAACAGATGCCAAAACTATCCGCACCACAGCTCTTGCTCTATGCTTCTCCACTGCCGAATATGCAGCCCCTGTCTGGTGTAGGTCATCCCATGCTGCAAAGATCGACCCAGTCCTGAATGCAGCTTGCAGAGATATCACTGGATGTCTGCGTCCAACAAGAGTAGATGACCTTTACTTACTGTGTGGTATTGCTCCACCACACATCAGGCGAGAGGTCTCAGCACAGATGGAGAAAACCAAGCAAGAAGTTAACCCTCGCCACCCACTCTACAATCGTGAACCGGCTAAAAAGAGACTCAAATCCAGACGCAGTTTTCTCCATTCAACCGAATCCCTTGATGACACCGCCCACGGTCGAAGGATTACCCTATGGTCCAACCACCTCCAGTCTATGACGCATCAGCTCTCCTATGAACCAAGTGAATCACTTCCTCCGGGTTCAAGTGAGGCATGGCCCATCTGGTCATGCCTGAATCGCCTACGGACAGGAACAGGACGATGCAAAGTCCTCATGCAGAAATGGGGCTACAATAGGGATGGAGAAACTGCTTGCGATTGTGGGCAGGATCAGACAATGCAACATCTTTTGGTCTGCCCCCTCCTACCAGAGCCATGCACTGTCAATGACCTGGAGACTTTCAACACCAAAGCCAGATCCTGCGCTCTGCACTGGACAGGACCTGTGTAGTGACTCGAGAAGAAGAAGAATAAGTCAGAAGGTCCCTTTGAACTCTGTTATTCTGTTACAATATGTAAGAGTCCAAATCATCATCTAGACCAGGACTTTCCAAACTTGGCAACTTTAAGAACTGTGACTTCAACTCCCATAATTCCTCAACCAACTATTCTGGAAGTTGAAGTTTACAAGTCTTTAATTTGCAATCATATTAAGACCAACTGCGTTCTCTTCGCTGATGATGTAAAGGTATTCAACACCACAGAAAAATACTACTATTCTTCAAAAAGACCTCGACTATGTAGCAGAATGGTCAAACAAATGGCAATTTCAAATCTCAACAAAGTGCTCTGACTTACATATTGGCAAAAAAAAAGTCGGAAAATAAAATACAAGCTGAATAGTCAAGACCATGTTAATGATCCAAACTCTGTCAAGGACCTTGGAATACTGATCTCTAATGACCTGAGTGCTAGACCCCACTGTTACTACATAACCAAAAAAGCATTAAGAGTTGTTAATCTAATCCTACATAGCTTCTTCTCTGGTAATATCACACTACTAACTAGAGCTTACAAAACATTTGCTTAGGCTAATACTTGAGTACAGCTCATCAGCCTGCAACCCACATTACATATCAGAGGAAGTCCAGAAATATTTCACTTGAAGAGTTCTCCACTCCTCTACTCATTGCAGAATACCTTATGCCACCAGACTTGAAATTCTAGATCAATAAAATCTAGAACTATGCCACCTTTGGTCTGATCTAAGTATAGTATATAAAATCAAACATTGCAACGTTCAACCTGTCAATGAATATTTCAGCTTCAACCATAATAATACAAGAGCAAACAATAGATACAAATTCAAAGTTAACCGCACCAAACTTGATTGTAGGAAATACGACTTCAGCAACAGAGTGGTCAGTGTCTGGAATACTCTATCTGACTCTGTGGTCAATGTCTGGAATCTCTACCTGACTCTGTGGTTTCTTCCCCAAACCACAAAAACTTTAACCTTAGACTTTCTACTATTGACCTCATCTTTTTCCTAAGAGGTCTGTAGGGGGTATGCGTAAGCGCACCAAAGTGGCTACCATCCCTGTCCTATTGTTTCTTTTATTTTTCTTATAAGTACTCATTTCTTGTATTCATAACTATGTTTATCCTTATACCTATTATCTTGTAAGCGATTGACAAATCAAATAAATAAATAAATAAATTTGCCAAGTTTGGGGAAACCTGATCACTACTCTCGTTCATGAATCTCATAAATATCACAGATATGTTTGGCGAATAGAAAGGCATTATTTGCCAAATAGGAAAGCATTCCATAAGAAGTTTAAAACCTAGGTGCCTGTTTCATAGGAACAAATTATAAACTCTTCTTAAATTCAAGTAAGTAAAAATATGTGCCTTTTTGTGCCATTATAAAAGTTTACACACTGGTAGGGAGATCTTTTATGGTTACAGAATTCAGAACACAAAATCATATATCACTTTCAAACAATCTTCCTTTTTCTTGTTTCAGTAAACTTTATTAGATTTACAGTTAAAATATACAAACATCACACACATAGGTTGGGAAGGAGGGGAAAACAGAAGAGAAAAGAGGTAGACAAAAAAGCGATTACATCATCAACAGTTTGTGGTTCCTTATCTCATTATTTTGTGCCATATTTATAATTAATCTTTAGTGTGAATATCTAATTACTACTATCATCACTATCACTCATTTACAATTGATTATTATTATTATTATCTATGAATTATCTTCAGTCTATCCACTCATACCAACAGTTCTAACTCCCATAGTACTCTGATACTTCTTTATTTTTTAATGCTAATGTTAATTTATCCATTTCTGCACAGCTTGATATTTTCTGAATAATCATTTCCTCTGGTGGGGTACAGGGTTGTTTCCAGCATCTAGTTGCCGTCAGTATATGTAGTATTATATATTTAACTTGGAAGTTATCTGTTGAGAATCCCTAATAGGAAAATTCTGGTTTAAGTTCAGTCTGCTCAGATGTGATTTCCTCTATCCATTTTTTAATTCTCAGCCAATATCTTTGGGTTTCTGTACAAGACCACCACATGTGGAAGAATTTTCATTCTTTCCTTTTACATTTCCAGAATTTAGGGCTCATGTTGGGAGACATCTTCGCCAATATAGAAGGGACTAGATGCCATCTGTAGAACATTTTATAATTGTTTTCTTTATATGATGCTGATTTTGTAATTTTATTGTTTCCATTCCAGATCTTCTCCCATTCTGTTAGGGTGATGCTATGGCCTATATTCCTACTCCAAGCTTTCATATTACCTTTAACCATTTTTTCCTCTAATTCTATTTTTAATAAATATTTATAAAATTTTGTTATAGTTTTTTTATCTGTGCCTAATAACATTTTGTCTATACATGTCCTGTCTATATCTATTCTGGACTTGGAGATATGCCCATCGGCCAATTCGTAACCCTTGTTCCTGGAGCTCTTGCCATAATTTCAAATTTCCTTGTTTATCTAATAAATCTTTATACTTTAACATCTTATTAATGTCCAAACAATCAGGTGGATCATCGCCTCCATTGCTGAGAGCCAGATTGGGACCTTTAAATAATGTTTTTTTTCCTTATTTTATTCCAACTGGTCAATAGAGAGTATGTAATTAAATGTCTATGAAAATATTTTTGTTTGGTTTTCCCCATATTGGATACTGTTGAAGACCATCACAACATATTTTTACTTGAAGTCAAAAGAGTCATCAAACTGTATGTACTAATAACAACTCCCAAAACTAGAAAAAACAGATTACCCAGAGCAATAAGGAAGCTTCAGTCCAAAAAGAGATCACTTTGGCGAAAAAACAAATCTAGTCATGTTGCCAACTTCAAAAGCCAATACAAAAATTTATGCCACCAGATAAAGACTGAATGCATCAGTTATCACATTAAACAAGCAAAAGTAATCCAAATTGTCCAAAACCTCAGTGTGTCAAACTTTCTCTTCCAGCTAGCAACGATATAGCAAGCCTCTCCGATTCAAACAGTCTTCTCTTTTAACTCACTATTGCTAATCTTCTCTTCCGCCTCTCGAGCCCTTTCACTTTCACTCACACTCACATTCTCTTCTTCACCTCTTCTTTCCGGGCTCTGATCAGATTCTTATTGCTTCCATCAACAGATCTTCTTCACCACTCAGCATTCAAACACTAGCGTAAATTTTCTGCACAAACCTTTCTGTTAACCACCACAGTCTGTCACTCACTTGCTTCCTCTCATAGGTGACAGTTCAGACTTCGGGACCGCCATTATGAGCTGACAGACTTTTGCTTGTTGGCTTCTACTGGGTTTCTCTTCATTGCGATGGCAGCTTGAGTCTCCACAGTTTGAGTCTCTCCACACCAGCATGGTTTTCTGCGGGATCCCTGCAACCTGAAGGGTTGTGCCAAACAGCAAAAAGGATTATGAAGGACCACAGATGAGCTTCAGCACCTCTGGTCGTCCTTATGTCATCACCGAAATACTTCCTTTTTCTTCATCATACTGGCTGTAAATGCAGAATAATAAATCATTTCTGTAAATAATCAAGAGATTCCTTAAACAAGGTAATTCTTGTGAAAATATAGAACAGTGGTTCCCAAACTTTTTCAGTCCACCACCCCCTTGGTGCTACAAACTCCTCCTCGGTGCCCCCCACCTAGGGGTGGGATTCAAATTTCTGTGGGCATGGCCTAATTTGAGGGTGTGGCTTGTTGGTCACGTGACTGGGTGAGCATGGCTTGCTGGTCATGTGACCGGGCAGGTGTAGTTTGGTAGTCATGTGACTGGGTGGGCGTGGCCAGGTGACTGGCAAACAAGTGATCCTCACTTAATGGCCAGTTGTTTAGCAAGTGTTCTAATTTATGACTGGCCTCACCAGAGATACTTGACCTGTTTTTGGAGTTTTGACAGCCATGCACACACATACACACACACTCCCTTCTAACCCTTCTAACCCTGCTGGGGCAGGTCATTGGACTAGAGCTGGCAAAGCATCTCTGATCAGATTCTAGTAGTGAATAGAATCTAATCAGAGATGCTTTCCCGATTCTTGTTAATTTGTTTTATTTGTACCTCTATTTTATGTTGTTGAATTGCATTGACATGTGTGTCCCTTCTTGTGCACAGCCCAGAATCTTTTGTGATTCTTCGCAGCAAAAATTACTGACCTCTGGCTTTGCTCTACTTTTCAAATGCTCCGCCACTGCCACGTTCTAGGTGCCGGCCCCGCAGGTCCACCCCATTGAGCCCACTGCATTGGAGGGACCTGCCCAAGCAAGTCAAGTCAATGGGGTGAGCCTGAGAGAGGGAAAGAGAGAGAGAGAAAAGAGAGAGAGAGAGAGAAAGAGAGAAGAAAAGAAAGAGAAAAGGGAAAGAAAGAAAAAGGGACAAAGAAAGAGGGGGGATGGAAGGAAGGGACAGAAAGAAAAAGAAATAAAGGAGGGAGGGAGGAAGGAAGGAGAAATATAATGAGATATCTATTCTAGTCCAAACACCTGCTCCAACAGGGTTAGAAGGGAGTGTGTGTGTGTGTGTGTGTGTGTGTGTGTTCTCCTTGTAATTTATCAGTACATTCTGGTTTTGCCTTCTTCAAAATTGGCACTGTAATACATTGGGGAAAAGTAATTTTAGGGTGGAGGTCTAATGGATCCTGTTTAAAGCCTCAAAAAATGTAAGAGCTTTCTGATAGTCTTGACATGCATAAAACCTTTAATAAAAGCCAAAGATGTTTCAATGTGTTGGCAAAGGTGTTTCAATGTGGAAAAGTGCCTAGTCTAAACTAGGCCTCATTTTAATCTGATGCATCAGGTCTCTCCCTCTCCCTCCCCACCCTCTCTCCCTCTCTCCCTCCCTCTCTCCCCCCC
>BLBF01000006.1:30987707-31012323 GCA_015471245.1 Laticauda colubrina
GAGGGAGAGAAAGATATGATAGATAGGTAGATAGGCAGGTAGATAGGCAGATAGATTTGGAGATTGGGAGATAGGTAGGTAGGTAGGTAGGTAGGTAGGTAGGTAGGTAGGTAGACAGAAAGACAGGCAGTCAATAAAGACTTAGTCAATAAACCATGGCTAAGATCTTCCTGTTCCTTAATACAGCTGCCCCTCTGCCCCTTCTCCAGCCCCCTGTCCCAGTTGTTTCTTTGGCATCCAATATTGCAATGCTCCATTCAGGAGCAGGAAGACATGCAGAAGCAGCCAAGACCAGTGGAGGCAGAGGGAATGATCACTTGGAAAGTAAGCAAACAAGCAAGGTTTCAGTTGGAGGAAATGGGCTGCAAAGGGAGGCTAGGTTCTAGGTTCCAGCCATGTAGAGCTGAACCAAACTGAGCCACACACCTTGGAGAGCCACAGCTGCACCCACCCACATCCTGCACACAAGCCCAGCTGGCTGGAGAGGCGGAGGCCAGGCAGGCGCTGCGTGCTCCCTTGTTCTCCTCCAAGGAAGGGGGCCTTAATGCCGGACCACCCATCCCTTCCAGTGCGCACCTTGGGAGAGTTTTGGTTTCGGGCCTTCTGGCACGCATGCACTGCTTTCACCAGAGAGGGCAGCCAGCAAGCTAAGGTGCCCCCTTTCTGCCACCTCCCACCTCTTCCCCCCCAGGCTTGACAAGGCTCGCTGCCTGCGAGTTCCACATTCGAGGCACCGGCTACAGAGCGATGAAACAGTCAATGGGCTGCATGGCCAGCAGTCAGTGAGCCTGTTGGGCCAGCAATAGAGAATGGTAGTTTCCTTATGGAAACTATGGGAGCAGCATGGTACAGCCATTCATCTTCTGTTTCCATTTATACTGGCAGGTCTAAGATCTTGAATGAATAGATCATATCTATAAGCAATTGCTATTCTGACAGTGAAATTTAATTTTGCTAAATGACAGGAAACTCCACAATATAAGCAGGAATCAACTGTATATCTTATCTGCTTTTTCTGGCTAACACTGGTGGTGGGGAGTCAACTGAGCTCTGTTAATAAGTTTTATTAAGAAAAGAAATAAGGTGACAGCTAAATAATTCTTCAGTGACTACTTTGTTTTCAGATGTGAACCTTATGTAGAGGCAACTTGAGATAGTGGTCTCTTGTTTTCTTTCCTCAGTATTTTCAATGTGGAGAAAAGGAAGCCTGCCTTTTGAGAAGGTGGGATGTACATTGTGTACATAATAGCTTCTAGCCACTCATGCAAGTCTATCATACAATCTCATCCCTTAACTCATTATATAGGTCCACTTTAAATTCATCAATATCATATAGTTATGTTACTGTATTAGTATATGTGTCCTTGAATAATAATTGCATTACATAACTATAGAATTATATCTATTTACGTATAAAATGATATACTTTATTTTTGTTTATTTTTTTAAAAACGTTCTTTTTTTTCTTTTACACAATACATGTATTTTTATCTTCGTGCTTTTTCTGGCACCATTTTAAAAGCAATAAAAGTAAATTTTAAAAAACTGGTCAACTAAAGCCAATTCATTCTAGTCCTTTGCCAAATTCTTGGCATTTGCTTCTCACAAAGTCTTCAGTACAAGACTTACTGAAACAATAACAAGACTTACTGAAACAAAATCCACATTGTTAATATTAGACTAGAATAGAACCAGATTACTTTCTGTTTGTAGTCCAATTTTTTTTTTCATATCATTAAGGCTGATTCCTTTTCAGTTTCTCCATAATGGCTTTTCTGTGAGGCAATGATCTGGCTACTCTCTTCACAGGTAACTGAAGAATGCCAGGAAACTGTTGATTTCAAACTATCTACTGCATTTTTGTCAGGCCATGAAGAGAACATCTATATTTCTAAATTGTTGTTCATAATTAAAATTGTGTAGCTCCATCTGTCAAGAATCCAAGTGTAATTCCATCAAGGAATGGTTTGGAGGAAATTTAGTCAGCCTCAGGAAGGGAAGATCAAAAAACCAAATTAATGTTAAAAAGTTTTAATTTTTTTTCTGCACTTATCTCATTCATATCAGATAGGGAAGGCAGAGCTTAAAATAATACAGTCAAAGTATGGGGTGGGACATTCAGTGAATTGGATTTGTTCCACCTCTACATCCACCAAGTGATTGCTAGAGTCAGTTGATTTCTCTAGGTGTCCATCTGGTTCTGGTGTATATACATTTGATTTTTTATTCTGAAGCAAGGCAATCTCTTCAGCAATCAACCATGTACTAAGAGAAACAGTCGGCATGTTCTGGGTGTCATATATTGAAGCAGGATTGTCTTCCTAATGACTCATCTGAATTAATGTCAGGCCTAGTAATCTGATCTAGAAATTAACTGTTATCTCAGAGTTCTACTATCAAAATAAACAGCACAAGAATGCTGGCTAGTGTTTGACATTCAGATGAGAAACCTGGATGTAGGCAAATTAAGATAGCAAGGTTCTGGTTCTTTTTCTCACAGCCTTACAATGAAAAAGAGAAAAAACTTCTCTCTTCAGAAAGTAAAGCAATCTACACCTGTCATTTGTTTTGAAAATGTCTATTAGACTTCCTATCAAATAATTATCCATTTAATCCCACTGAATTATCCTAGTCATGTTTTCTCATGAAGAGTGATGATCTATGGCATGTGTTACTTCCTTTATCACACACAAACTTACCCATGTGCACATATACTTTCATGTACAGAAGCCAACCAGGGACTGTCTCAGGGACATAAGAGTTGTTTGGTGCTTCAGATCTTTGGACAATGTGGATATTTATGAAACAGATTTGCATCACTCAATATGCACTAATAACTGATATACCATTTAGCCTAATATTAGCAAGCTATAATTGTTCAAAGTAATGCTTTATATAACTCCATGGCAGTCCATGGAAGAAGTTATATGGATCATACTTGCCCAATTCTGTGACTTCCAAGAGTAGTTTTGAAGATAGTTTTATTATATTACATGAAATAATAATACAATATGATTTGTCAAAGAACCCTAAAGAACATGCTCTGCTTTATCACCTACTGAATTCTATTGTTATACTTAACAAGTGTCTAGTAATTGTATATATTTAACACATACTATCTAAACTACAAAAAGTAAACCAATCAAAAGTATAATACTGCATTATAAATTCTAGTATTCCCTAAATTAAGTTCTACCTAAATCATAATTATCATCAGTACAATTTCAATAAGATTATTGTAGTCAAATAAAGGATGACATACTTGAAAAATAATTGATTTTGTAATATTACATTAAATACTATATTAAAGCAAGTTGTAAGATAAGTTTTTACTTTGCTGTATTTTTAATACATTTTTCTCATCCAACTCTTAATAAATATCTGCTATCACTCCAAGATATCTCTTTAATATTGAAAGTTAAATAAAAAATGAAAATCTCCTAAACCCAATGCAGAATATCTGTTGTCCAGGCTGATAAAATATTCTATTGTTAAACTTCTTGAGAGCACCAGATTGAGTAAGACTGGCTGATTTTCATATATCACCTTATTGGAATGTGTGCATGTTAATGTTGCTGAGATTTAAGATCTTTTGAGTTTCTGTGTGGGCATGTGTTCCTGTCTGCTGTAACAAAGAGATTTGTCTTGATTTACATTTATTTAGACCAGGGGTAGTCAAAATTTTATACTTACCACCCATTTTTGTATCTCTGTTAGTAGTAAAATTTTCTAACCACCCACCGGTTCCACAGTAATGGTGATTTATAAAGTAGCGGACAAAACTCCTACCACCCACCATGAAAGCTGGAACGCCCACTAGTGGGCGGTAGGGACCAGGTTGACTACCACCGGTTTAGACGATAGCAATAGTTCCAGAGAAGAGAGCAGGAAAAAGGACATTCAGTATTTACTAAGAAGGCTTCCCTTTGCAGATATTATAGTCTTTTTCTCTTCCTTTTCTCATCTGTCATCTACTTTCATTTCACTTTTTTAATTAAAAAACTTGTTATCTGCTATTTCTGAGATGTTCTTAAACTAGCGACTAAATTTCACCTGAAAATATTGTCAGTTTTTCTCTGAAAGAGAAATAATCTCTATTCTGTAAAATAGCAAGTATTAATAAAATATGCTAGGAGAGTGAAACAGGAGGGATAGAGTTGTTCTCTAATATTAAAGCACTGGTTTAATAAGATCTATTATTAAATGAACAAATCAATATTAATGTAATATGATGGGTCAGATTTGCTGAAATAATATCATATATTCATAGACATGCGGTTACTCCACCTTATTAGATATTTGCCACATAGGTGAGTTAATGTTGCCGTGGAAACTATCAGGACTTAAATTTTTGAGTTTATATATGTAAAATCAATCCCAAGATGTCATGGACATTGCTTGATTTAAAATATTAAAAAATGAGATGTTGTTTAGCTGTAGTTCAATAATTTTATATTATATCTTCAGAATGAATGGTCCTTTAAATGATGGAATTTTATTATAAACATAATAATTGAATTATGTTTTGGTTGCCTTTCTGCATTCTCAGACCAATAGTTCTATATTGTTGACTTCAAAGTTTTAGGTGAAAAGTAATTATAAAATTGGGGTTAAGATAGATTTGGAAAATAGCCTAATTTAAATCAAATCAAGCCAAGTCAATTAAGTCAAGTCCATTTTGATTTGAGATTCAATCCCAAAGCAAAATTTAAACATCGAAGTATTGTGACTCTCACTGACTGCCATTGAAAATCCACAACTGAGTCTGATTTTATTTTTTTAAAACAGAATGGAATTAATTCTGAAGGCATGCTAAATCCTGTTGAATAAAAAACAACCCATCAGCTTAAAAATGCCTATGACTCTTCTGGGATAAAAACAGATGGCATATGTAGGCACATTGCCTTTACTTTGGGGACCAACTGCCCCATTTTATAAAAATTGGCACAGCACATTTAAAGTTTTTTTACATTTCAGGGGAGAGGGTTTCACTAATTACTCTTTCTTGTTTTTCAGCTTTTATGAAACTATAGTCTTTGCAACAACAATAACAAAAAAAACATACTAGATTATCAACAGTGAATTTTTTTTTACATACTTGCAAATCTCTATCTTTATTGCATTTGCTTTTTATCCAAGACCATTTGGACACAAAATATAATATTCAACATTGTTCTTCAATTTGTTTAATAGTGATTAGTCTTCACATGCAATGAATCCCAAAATACTTTGTAGAGTTACAGAATTTGTTCAAAGCTGCTCCATTTGACCTGGTATACAGCCAAATTGTATAGGATGGTGATGCTATCCATTCAATCATATCTGATTCTCACTATTCTGTGGACTAGCTCTCTCCACCTTTTCCTATCTTGTGCAGCTTTTTTTAGTTGTTTAAACTGTGGGTGGTATCAACTTTGATGCTGTCTAACCACTGTTTTTGCTGGCCTCATTCCTTTTTCCCACTGACCTTTCTGAGCATAACTGCCTTGACCAGTGAATTTGATTGCATGACAAAATATGCAAGGTGGAATTTTGTGATTTTTCTTTCCACTGATACGTCTGGTTTTATATATTCCAGTACTTGATTGTCACTCTTGCTGTGCAAGGAATACACAAAAGTCTTCTCCAACCAACATCGCAAACAGCTTGGAGTTCATGAAGGAAGGAACATCAGGAATGCATTTGCACAAAAGGATTCAAACACTGCTCATAAAAGTTAAAGTTAAAAGATTAGTTAAATCTTGATCTTGTTACACAAGGCACACTCAGCTTTAAAACACTATCTACATTTTCCTGCATTTTCTCAACAGTAATTTATAGCTGTTTGAAATACTGCTTTTTAATTTTAGCATTTTACAATTTCTAGCCAATGCACTATATATGAAAATGTAAGGAATTCAGCCAGCTACTTTCTGGAAGAAACATGGTAATTCTCAGCTAGAGACTTCCTTCTCATTTTGTTGTGTGCCTTTCTGAATATATGGCAGCTGCTCATTTCCATCTGATGTTATTCAGAAACACTTAACTCACCAGCTGTGCCCAATATTTATATGCTTGAAAAATGTTTCCCATTTGCAATCAGCAAATGGACTTGAGCATATATGGCCTGACAGTAAAGACGTAATCTCAGTTTTGAAGTATGCAGTAGTAATAGGGGAACTATCACAGCACCACAGATTTAAAACTATGTTGGAAAAGAAAACTGACACCTTCTGAAACTAAAATTACTTTTTAACTCACCCAGCTGTTACAGGTAATGGCAAAATGAGTGGCATGGCAGTGCTTTATAACGAGCTGAATGTAAAGGAGAAGTTATTTTGCTATGGCTTTTCCTATGGCTTTTATCTACCTGTCAATTTCCACATCTCCTTGACAGTTTGGTGTATACACTAAGACCACTCAGTGCTATCTTTATTGTGGTTTTATTATTGTTATTATAAAATTTGGTTTCAGGGCAATTTGAGCAAATATGCGGGGACGTTTTTATAGATGGCATTCTACACGTCCAATGTTATTGAGTGCAATCTTATTTTAGCTATAGTTTTCAGGGACTATGGCAGATCAGATGAAAATATTTTTATTCCAACCTCAAGGGTGGAATGCACACTAGACTCCATAGATCCAATTTATAATTTAACTCTTTTAGATTATACTGCAGCATACATAGCACTGAATTTGTGCTTGTATGTATTATTTCCTTCAAAGGTATGACAAGTATAGTTTTAGGGTAGACAAAAATATTTGCATACAATGCTTTCATATCCAATACTTAAGGCCCTGTCACACTGCCCAATGGATGCAAAACGGACACAACGGACGAGAAAAATGTTCCATCCGTTGTTATCCGCTCTCAGAAGGGGCAAAAATTTGCATAACCGGAGCAGATAACACGGACGCGGGGAGGACGCAGGGCAGATGGAAAGCGGATGCGGAATGGAAGCCCAGCAGATGGAAGCGGATGGGAGCGGATGGCACATCCGCTAGGCTTCCGGGGGACCTCAGCAAAGTGGATGCGGAACGGATACAGCGGATGCAGAGCGGATGCACAGCGGATGAAGCGGATGCACTGTGGATGCACAGCGGAAGCCCAGCTGATGCCGAGCGTTAATTGCGCATGCGGGGAGGATGCATTGCGTCAGCCCCACGGATATAACGGAAGCAGCTCGGAAGCAGGTCACCATTCAGAGGAAAGACTTGCTTCCAGACACATCGACTGCCTTGCCTGTCCTGCTGCAAGCCTTGCTGCCAGCCAGTCTGCCTGCCAGCCTTGGTGCCTGCCTGCCTGCCAGCCTTGCTGTCTGCCTGCCTGCCAGCCTTACTGCCAGCCAGTCTGCCTGCCAGCCTTGGTGCCTGCCTGCCTGCCAGCCTTGGTGGATGCCTGCTTGCCAGCCTTGGTGGATGCCTGCCTGCCAGCCTTCCTGCCAGCCTTGGTGCCTGCCTCCCTGACAGCCTTCCTGCCAGCCTTGGTGCCTGCCTCCCTGCCAGCCTTCCTGCCAGCCTTGGTTCCTGCCAGCCTCCCTGCCAGCCAGCAATCCCACAACCATGCTGAAGCACAGCAAGCCTCAGCCATCTGCTGCCAGCCCTTGCAAGCGGGACAGGGCTATCATCCCGCCCCCTGGCCCTCACTCTGTTTCTGCTGGGGCTTCTGCAGCATGGGCTCGCTCTTCTGCGGCTGGGGTTTCTGCTGCTTCTGCTTTTGGAGGAGCTGATGACAAGCACTCCAGCACCAGCCACCTCCACAGCACCTGGACCCTTCACCCCTGAGACTGAGCGACCAAGAGGAGTGCCAGAGACTCGTTTTTGTTTTATAGCTTCTTGTTAGTAAAGTCTATTTTTGATTCATACATTTGCTTCATTTCTTTTTTTTAAGAAAGTCTTGGTGGAAACTTTTAGAAATGGTTTAAGCCTTTGGATGCTTGTGGGATGGGTTAAGATAGCAGTGGGATGGGCAGGGATACCTTTGGGATGGGTAATAGCTGTGGGATAGTTAAACATCCAGTGCAAGCATAGTGGGACTGTATGGTCCACCCTCCCAGGTGCCACACCTTTGGCCCTTTATTATCAATAACAATGTAATCAATCATCCACACATGTCAACATAAAAACAACTCTTTATTAAATGCCCTGTTCATTGTAGGACCACTCAACATACATGGCCCAAACTCATCCGTGTGATGAGGCAGGTTGAAGGAAGCATCCATTAAGCATCTACCATCCTGTCTTGCCACTCCACTGCTCCAGCTGGGGAGTTGCACCAGTGTTTCAGGAGGTTGCGCTGCTTCTTCCCTTCACGTGAAGCTCTGTTGGGGCCTTTCACATCCTCAGTGTCTATCAGATTTCACCCTTGCCTCCATTCCCCAGGCTCCATGTCCCCATTGCCTTGCTGGAGGTGCATGAGCCTGTTCTGCAAGACTGGGTAGTAGGTGCGCATGAGATTGTGCAGGATGCAGCAAGCTTCCATGATCCTCCTCACGGTCTCTGGGTGATCCTGCATGGTGGTGAGAAGTACCTGGAACCTGTTGGCCAGGATGCCAAAGGCGTTCTCCACCACCCGCCTTGCCCTGGACAGCCTGTAGTTGAAGATCCTCTCTTCACGGATGAGGTATTTGGAGGTGTAGGGCTTCATGAGGTAGGTTGTGAGGGAGAAGGCGTCATCCCCCACGATGAAGTTGGACACATCTTGTGTGTCGTTGGGCAAGGGGTCTGGATCTGGGAAGCCCACCATGAGGTTGCCTTCCAGCTCCTCCTTGAGGTGACTGGCGTTGTATACCTGGGCATCTGAAGATGAGCCGTTGCCTGAAGCATCGATGTACATGAACTTGTAGTCAGCATCGACCATGGCGAAGAGGATGATGCTGAAGAAGCCCTTGTAACTGAAATAAGTGGACCCCGAATTGGCTGGAGCTTTGCAGGCCACGTGCTTGCCATCTATGGCTCCAACGGTGTGGGGGAAGTTCCAATTCTGATACCACTGCTCTGCAACTTTCTTCCATCCTTCTTCAGTGGAGGGGCACTGGAGGAGCTCCTCCTTGTATTCTTTGATGATGGCCTGCACCACTTCTCTGACCACAATGCTGATTGTGTTGGGTGGCACCCTCCAGCTGTACTGCATGCTCCTGTAGGTGGTCCCTGAGGCCAGGTGGCGCAGAGTGAGTGCCACCTTGAGCCCAGGTTCCAGGCTGGGCCGGAAGTTGGTGTTTGCCTTGGTCAACCTGGGTGTCAGCCGCTGCACAACTTCGTCAAACATTGCTGGAGGCATCCTCATGAAGTTCTGGAATGCCCGAGTGTCTTCGTTCCTGAGCTCCACCATCAGCTTGTTGTACAGTCCATCCTCTGCTTTTCTGGCGAACCATCTTCGTACCCAGACGCTTCTTGGCCACCCCTTTTTCTTCCCGTAGTAGAGTTCACAGAGCCTGTAGATGGCTTCACACTGTTGCAGAAGGATGGTGGCTGCCAAAAGGACTGTGTTACGATCCACGGTGGACATGACTGGATGCTGTGGAAGAGCAAGAGTCAGATGAAGGCTGCAGAGGTCTGCAGCAGGGCTGCTGGTCTGAAAGTGAAATCCAGATATGTTGGTCCCCCTTTTTATAGGCAGTATAGGTGTCCCTTTGCACCCTCTAGGCATCCTCTAGGCATCCTCTAGACATCCTTAATATCCGAGATAGGTCCCCTCTGCGAATGTTTTTTCCATTTTAAACGCTTTGTTTCTGTGCTGCATCCGTTCTGCATCCGTTTTGCATCTGTTCCATGTCCGTTCCGCTTCCTCCCTGCGTCCGAGCGGATGCGAGTTGCGCGGATGCGGAACGGATGCCTAGCGGATATAGCAGATGCGGAACGGATGCAGAACAGATGCGTAGCGGATGCGTAGCGGATGCAGAATGGATGAATTGGATACATTTTCCGTGCAAAAGTTTTGAGCAGCTCAAAACTTTCTGAGCGGATGAAACGTCCATAAACGGATGCTGGACGGATAGAGAGGAAGCAAAATGGAGGCAGTGAGTACATCGTGTTAACCAACGGATGGCAAGCTTTTTTGTCCATTTTACATCCTCTTTGCATCCGTTGGTGCAGTCTGACAGGGGCTTAAAGTTGCATTGCCCTTTATTTCTTTCTGTTATCTTTTTTCACGTACCAAATTAATTCTTGATAAAGTTATCACCAGACATAGAAGATTTTTTTTAATATAGATGTGGTCTTCATCTCCAGAGCACTTAAGAGGCAGTGATCCTATCACTGTTCTAATTCCTTATTCTCTGCCTCTTTCTTGCATGCTGAACATTTGATGCCACTGATGTCCTTGAAGCAACACACACATGTGTTGTGTGTTGCAAAAGAAAAGTAGCTTCATGGACAATGACATCAGCTTGTATCAGAAAAACGTGAGCATTTGTTTTGCTTTGGTGTAGGAATAATCTCTGCTGAACATCAGGAAGACTTTCAGATGTAAACATTTGATTTGGATTTTGACAGAGACAAGAAAGTCAAACAGAGATCAGATCTGAATTGAATGTAAAGGTCAAATTAGATTTGATAATGTTAATGTAGACCTTTCTCTAACCCAGAACTGCATAGACTTCAGGTACGTGAAAAATATTCACTTCCTATTGTCCTAGCAAAAGCATGTAGCAACTGAATAAATTACAATAAAATAGAGCAAAGTTAGACAGTGATGGTTGCATACAAACAAACATAAGCTGATTATAGATAAACAAAGAACTGCACTAAACTAAATCTACATATGAAATAACAGTAGATTATTACGTCTTCCTTTATATTTGATTCCTTAAATGAGAAGGAAACCTCTGCCTGTGAAAATCACAGTCTCTTTTAATCAGAATGCAGCACCTGCTTTATGGGCATTTGCCCTAAAAAAACACTGAGAATGAAGTGAGCATTTTGATAAATGTCCATATTGGGTTTCACAATAAACACAATAAAAAGTCACTATTGAATGAAACAGAGAACACAAAGAGGCAATCAAAATACAAGTTGAAAACATGTTTATTTATTTACTCATTTGATTTATATATTTTTCCAAATAAAACAGAAAGATTTCTGACAATCTTTCTATCTCAGTGTTCATGCTTTCTTGAATTTAAAAGTTCCTGAGGAAATCTGATAGTTTTGTCAAAAGGCCTAACAAGAATTGAAATGCCGTGATGCCTCTTTGATCCTTTGCCTTTACCATATGTCAGGGGTGTCCAACTCACACTGTCATGTCGTTGTCACATGATGTATCACGACTTTTTCCCTCCTCACTAAAATGGGGGTGGGGGGGGCAGCATGTGATGCATCTGGCCCACAGGCCATGAGTTTCACACCCCTGCTCTAGGTGGTCTCTCTTTCCTGTTTTTGAAAGAAGCCTATTTCTTTTAAATGAATTATTTCTTTCAAATGTGGACTCTGCTATCAAATATACTAGAGCAACACAGCAATATGTAGGCTGATCTATCATACATAAGCATAGTAATTGATGTTCCATTGTGAAACACAGCCATCTTTCTAGATTTAGGTTTATTTACAGCACTCCAATTCATGGAAAGTTTGCAAGCACCACTTCACCAAGAATTATATAACAGGTATGTTGGTAGTAATTTTACATTTTATCTTCCATGTGGCCTAGGAATGCCTTAGAGAATAGCCTTGAGCATCTGTGTGAAGCCCTTGAACAAATCCTTTCAACAGTTAGTAATTATCTGATTACTGCTCCTTAACTGCAGCACACTGTCAATTACATGGCAAATTTTCTATAATGACATGGAGATCATACAACTTTCCACAGTCTCTGACGATTCTGTTCTAAAATATTACATATTCATTTTTACAGGCTTCATTCATGATTGGCCCATTCTTCTTCAATGTATGTTTCATCACATTTTATACTGCAGTTCGACTGCTTGGCAATGTCCAGGCCAGTTTTCACATCATAAGCAGGTCATATTATATAAGCATCTATTAATATGATCTTACCAGCAATCATTTCTCTCCTTTAAAAATAATATGCATATAAGCTTCCATTTCTGTTTATATATGAAAACATACAGCATGGAAAATATTTGCAAATGTATAAGTCAGTCAAGTTTTATTAGTTACTCACTGGCTTTATTTAGTCATTAACAAAATTTGACATTTTTTATGAAATAGTGTTACACAAGATCAGTTTTCATAGAACTGTCAGTGTAGGAAATGTATTAGACTATATTTGACAGGGGGGCCATCTGCCTTAACCTTGAAATGAAGCACAAATGAAGCAAGCAGATCCATGATCACATAGTTCAAACAATCAAACTCATGCTTTATTAAATAGCTACTAAAACCCTTAAAATTTCCATGTATAATATAGACAGACCATATTTTATATTTTTTCAAAACTTAAAACTTCTGAGTAGTTCTTCAAATACATTTTTTAATACTGGGTTTAGTATTGGGAAGGAGTGAAAACAGTGCATGACTTTTCAAGTTGCTGGGAAGTAGAATGTAAGTTCAATATTGGTTAGGCAAGACCTGGGTTCAAAACCTATCTTATCCATAATTAGTTGTTGACATCAGTATGTACTTCCAGCTGCTTATTTGTAAAATGCAAATAAATAATGCTCTTTTTTTAGCTTGTGTTTGTGTTCTTTTTGTTGTTTCTGTGCCTGAAATGAAAACAAAAGACTCTAAAATACTTTTAATGTAAAAAATCTACAAATGAAACATTGTTTTAAAAGGAATTCTTAATGAATTACATTGTCCCTTCTGCTGTTGATATTAATGTAGGTTACTGTACAAACACCAATAGGGAAAGAACTTGGATAGCATTTCATTGTATAGCAAGATAAATTTGGCAAAAGTTAATTTTCTCTCTTGAAAACAGCTTGGACATCTGCCTTTGCTGCCTATAGACTGAAGAGGACTTGGACAGCAGCTATAAAAGAATTAAGTGAGCACACATGTAAATCATCCTCCAAATCGTGAGGCCCTATTCTTTCCTTCTAACCTCAGGCCTCAAATACAAAGACACTATTGCAAAATTGCTTTGAGAGATATGATTGCAAATCATTTCCTTTGTTCCATAAATCTTGAAAGCACAGCGTGCCGCCAATTACCTTTGCTTAAAAGAAACCATGAATTCCAACTGGCACATGCTGATTTTCACATAAGCGTTCATTGACCATTATTCATTGCTAGCTATAGTCATCATATATATGTACACATACGAATATGCTTTTATACAGATGCCTACTATTATTTATAAAGACTTGATAAAAGTAGTTCACACATTATATTAAGATTTGGCTCATTTTAAACATTGTTTGCTGTGAAACTATAGAGGGATGATACATAATTCTGTAATGGTTAAGGCACAGGCTAGGAGGCTATGTAGTTCTAGTACTGGCTTAGGCATGAAGTCAGCTGAGAAACTTTGGACCAGACCTATTCTCTTAGCATTGGAAGGCAGGCAGCAGCAAACCACTTCCAAATAACCTTTGCCAAAAAAACAGCAAGGACTTGTTCAGGCCAGTGTGGTATTCTACCAGTTCGGTCCAGTTCTGGTGTACCGGTAGCACCGAAGATCAGCTGGCAGAGAACCAGTTCACTCCAAATCTCTCCAACGCTCTGCAGTTGGGCTCCTAGGTCCTTTTTAACCTCTCAGCTGTTTGGCACAGCAGAGCAGATTGCTATGTTAAACAGCTGAGAGGTGCAGTAGCTTAGTTTTTACTGTTTTAACATATGCGCAAAGCATGCATATGGTGTGCATGCAGATGATCATGCGAGCCATGTGATCCCACCCCTGTAGCCACACTTACCAAGCCACGCCCACAGAAACGGTGGTGGTAACTTTTGAATCCCACCACTGGTTCAGGCAGTCACTAGGAATCAAAAACCCAACTCAAAGACCCCCCCCCCCCAAAAAAAACAAACATTGTCCTATCAACCATGATACTTGCGATCCTAAATCCTACGAGGTAAAGCAAAATAAATTATAATTTAACTTGGTGTACTTGGGGCTAATGAATCAATCTAGTGTAGTGGTTAAGAAAATCTTGCCAAGAAAACAAAGTGCAGGGACGTATCCAAGCAATTGTCAAAAGTCAAGACTGACTTAAAAGCACCATTCCTTCACCCAAAAACCCAGCTAGGGATGATGTAGTGGACAGTGTTTGTTTTAGATTCCACACAAGATACAGATACTTTGAATAGATTATAATATTTACATGAGTAAATACTTCAAATAACCAGCAAAGACGTTTTGCCTTTTATAAAGTTTCTGTGGTTTAAATAACCATTAATGTGAATTTTATTTTTCTCTGTCACAGTCATTTCATGCAGACCTTCAAAACCCAAAAGCAATTAGAGTTGTGTATCAGGAAAATGGGGAAAGGAGAATTGATCTTGTGTCATGCCCTTGTTGGAGTCTGCTTTTGAGGGGGAGATTGAGGAGCTGACAGGGAGTGGAAGTATGGCTCTGGTGGCTGTGGAAGAAATGGAAGAAAGGCACCGTCCAGCTGGGCATTCAGAGGAAGACCCAGGGCCACCTCCTCTTCATCCTAGGGCACGCAGGGAGGAACGGAGAAAGGAGCAACATGGCTTATGGGAGAGAAAAAGGCCCTGATCCCTTTCATTAGTCTATCTCAGAGAAAGTGAAGCAACATTACACCAAAATTATTATTTAAAATGGCATAGATAATTGGGTCACTTCCTTTGTTTGGTATTAAGGAATATTGGATCTTATGTCTCTGGATTCCAGGTTGTTTAAATGATTTGCACTATGCTATACGAGTGAGAAGTATGCCCCCTCCCCACTGTTTTCCCACATTCCAGTGGCTCGAAGGCATTTCTAATTCAATATTCCTTTTAGAGAAACCAAGGAAAATTGGTTTCCATGCCTATATGAAGAGGCGTTGGTAAAATGTTGATGAAATGTACAGAAACTGGTCAGTGCAATTGAAGAAAATAGCATACTTATTGAAGAGGGGTTGGAGAAAAAAATGTCATTGTTTCCTCCCCAACTGGTATATTGGGAGTTTAAAATATTCACCAATTTTATATAAATTCTTTCACCAACAATAGCACCATATTTTTCTTGATCCTTAATAGTACATTGGCTTCTGAAACCTCAGGTTATATTCAGTAGGATTATGCCAATAATAGAACTGTTGAGACTTTTAAAAGATGATAATCCTAAATCTATGTAGCTATTGTCTATTTATCTATCTATGCACCCTACTACCTTCTGATCTTCCTACCTACCTACTTATCAGCTACCTATCTACCAATATTTCTTATATTAGTCAATCTCAATGGGAGGCTACCATAAGCAGCTGGTTTATTTTTGCTGCTGCACTTTTATGAACTGCTGCTAGTTTTTTAGCTAGTGGGTGTGTATCATGTCTGGACAAGATGCTATCCAGCTCTTCATGTTCCTAACTTGCTGTTGAATGTCCACTACTATGATGGTGACTGATTCCTTTTTCTGAGAGATTAGTGTGGTTTGTCCTCAGGCACTGCAACCAGTTTGTACTGGTGTAATGTATCTTATCTTTTTGCAATATATTTTTCTAATACTGTTCAGTTTCTGCTGTTGACTGTCCTGTTACTGTGTTTTTGTACTACACTTGAAAGTACATCTTAGATAGTTGTTGTAACTATGTATAATTTATGTGTTTGCAACTGTATATCAATGCAACTATGTATCATTCAGACATTGCAACATTGTATCATTTCACGTGTAATCATTAAGCTTCTGTCTTCTCAGTGACCTTTTACAGGGCACGTACAGAGACAAGGAGTCAAACATTTGCAGAAATGGTTTATTCACTTGGGATTACATTGTCTGGCATGCAGCTTTGTGAAGAAGTAATATCCTGATCAAATATAATTCTTGCCATCCTGTCTGTCCTGATATCTTGCTTTTGTTTGAGCCATTGTTAAATCTGTATATTCCGTCTGACCTAGTCTTAACCTAGGTTCTGAATAAACAATCACCCCCTTTTGAATGAGCATAATAAAAGAGCGCACTCATCGTGAGGAACTTCGTCTCCTGTCGTTTCTCTCTCCTTCGCTCCCTATCATGAGACGCCCATCTGATGCGGGATAGCAGATACCGCAGATAGTTCTTTGGGCAGCAGAGCATTTATCTTCTTGGCCTCTGCTTCACTAGTGTATTTCCTTCGTTTGGTAGTCAGTGCGATGAACCTTTGTTTAGCAATCTCTATGATTTCAAATTATTTCAGATTTCTATATTTTTTTTCATTAGTCAAGTCTTAAAATTAATTTTCACACCTTTCTGTAAGTCCACTTATTTATTATTTATTTATTAGATGTATTTACCACCCATCTCGCCTTGAGACAATTCTGGGTTTCTTACAACATTAAAATCTATGAAACCATAAAATATAAATATTTTTAAAGAAAATAACATTAGAATTATAATCAAGAGTAAATTACAGTTTAAACTTGGGGAGGGAAGAGCAGGTTGGATTTTCTCTTAACTTATCAACCACTTCTGGTGTGATAGTTGCCCATTGGGAACTCCAGCCAATTGGAAACTTCAGGTTCTTACAAAAGATGAGAAGGATGGGAGCAGATATCACATCAGGAGGGAAGGGGGAGATATTTCAGAGGACAATAGTCATGGCAGAAAAAATTCTCCTGGGCACCACCAGCTAAAACTCTTTGACTGGGTACTGTAGCTTGTTCTGCTGGCAAGGATGGGGCAGGCCAGTCCCTTCAGGTAAGATGGTTTTTCATGTAACCTGGACCTATGTCATGCATGGCTTTAAAGATGATAATTGATGATTGAGCTTAAAAGATGATTAAAAAAACACTTTGAATTGCACCAGAAACAAAACATCAGCCAGTGCAGCTCATAGATCAGTACATGGGCCATTCAAGGGGCATTAAGAACTACAAGCTCTGATGCACTCTACATTAGTTGCAACTTCTGAATATTCTTCAAGTTAACCCCATATAGAGCAAATTGCAGTAGTCCAAGCTCAAAATGAACATGCTTTGGGTGACATACTGACTAACCTCTGAGTTGCCTTGATCTTAGCTAACTTTATTTTCTAACTTTATAGCTGACTTTATTTTCCAAGGGGGTGGTGGGTTTTGATTGTGTTGCCAAGTGTCTCTGGGATTACAGTGGCTATAGCATATGCTAGTTCATTGGTTTGAATGGCATGAGAGTGGTAGGGATTGTTGCAAATCTATTGGCATCTTCCAGTGTAGTAGCAGATGATACTCCTCTACAGACCTTTGTTTACTAGTTTCGAGAGTTAATTGTAACTAGCTTATCTATAATTTTATGCATCATATTAGCTACTATGCCCTATAATGGAAGGGTAATAGGATTGTTCCAGATTCAGATATTGGTTGCAAGTCTTCTTGAATCGTAATGTACAGTTGGTCTATCTCAAGGTGTGAAAGCAACTTCCTCCTCATTATGTTGAAGCATTGAGTAACTTGCTGTTTCTCAATTAGTATGGATATACGTTTTTTGTTTATGTATAGTGCACTCATACATTTCATATATGGCTTCTCATTAGTTCTACTGTTGTACTAGCATTCAATGAATTCCAGATTCCCATAATGTATGATTTGTTCCAGTGGCTCACTTATTGTCTGATTGTCCTGATTCCCAACCTTGTTATCAACCTTGTTAATCTAGGTAACACCTGAGCTGGCATGATTCTCCTAGTTTGTATCACTCTCATATTTGATGCAATTAGATGTGATGTAATGTGCACCGACGGGACCAGAGGGAGATAATTTTGGCAACACAGAGCTTTCTCAAAGAAAGGTCTAGGTTAAAAGAATGTGTGATCCTGAAGTGGATGGGGAAAAGGGGGGAAAGATTAAGGGTATGCACATCACAGAAACAGGATATATCTTATAGGTAAGAAAGTGATAGTTTGAGAAGATTCTGTCCAAATAAAGGAAATAAAGGATTGAACTTGATTGATTTCACTGTCTGGGCTTGGACCTGATAGATAAAGCATTAGGAATTCTTTGCCCAAGAACCCCTACTGATAAGGTTGGGATTTGAACTCTCATCTCCCATATCAAAGGCAGTGGTCAAACTACTATACTATCTAGATAATTTTTCCCTATTTAACACAGTTTCATTTGACTCTGACTCAACTATTGAAGCTAGCCTTTCCTGTATGGATGGAAAGGCAAGGAGGAGGGGATAAGCAATCCAGTATTGCAATGCAAAATCTGAACTGCACACCAATTTGGCCTTGTTGCCAACTCTGAATAATAGAGTCTGGAATGATTGAATCTGGCTTAAGAAATGGACAGGAATAGCAGGGGAGATGGTATAATGGACTTTAAGAGCCGCGGAGGTCATACCTGCCATTATGACCAAAAATGGAAGAAGTCAAAATTTAATGAATTTATACAGTATATTCACATATATTACAAATTTATATATTCAGTCCATGTTGTTAACTTTATAAAAAAAACATTTTATTATAAATATACATAGTTATACATTTATAAAGATACTAAAATTAATTTAGTTTCTTTCAAATAAGACTGTGGATAGTAGTTTCAGTATCATCTTATTTTTATTTAAGATTTAAAATAATTGGGAAATGTTATGAAATACTTCATTTACTGCATTTTCAGGTAAATTTGGCACTTGTTATTTTCTTCCAGAAAAGCCAGATTCATTCTATAATAGATTTCAAACAACAGAGTTAAGACCTACCCTTCCCTATCTTTCAGTTCCCTTTCAAAGAGAAAATTAGATCAAAGGAGGTTTTTTCCCTCCATTTTGTGTTTCAGAGTAAGACTTGCCAGGATTAATAGGCCTCAATTTTTCAGAAATATTAAAATTTGCATTCCATTGTCAAGGCAATAAATCTTTTTTTCAGGAAGATTGTTCTGCTGTGGGAATGACCAAGCGATTACTGACCACAATTATGCAATTATGCCTTTGAAATAATATTGTTTCATCTAGAGGATTTTTTTTCTTACATAAAAATATCAAAATGCTCTTACAAGCCAAAGGATTAATAATACAACTACACAGGAATGTTTCAGTTAATAATTAAACTTTATTGAAGCTTAGTACTTTGTGAATTTTATAAAGCTGCTTGATGCTAATATATGCTAATACTGTAGCTGTTAACACATTAAGGATTTTTAATAAAATAATTGATTTTTCTCTTAACTAACTTATGAAATATGACATGGTACAATGTGAAGCTTCTTAAATGGTAAGGCTGCAGGCGTAGACTATGTAACTGGAGAAATGCCTAACAAATAACATGTTTGACATTTACATGATAGAAAATATTTAAATGAATGTGATTTATTCATTAAATAAGCTTGGGAAGATGTTTGACAGAACTTTCATTCAAAGTGGACAAGAGGTGACAAGAAGTAAATCTTGAAAATGTAAATATAATTGCTATTACAGCATTCCTGATGCATGTATTTCTAATCTCTGATTGAATATATGCAATGAAAGAGAAACTTCTCTCTCCTTTGGAATTAGTGCTCTTGCCAGACTGCTTTTACTGCAAAGAATATTACAATTTAAGAATAACAGATAACAGATACTTGGAATAAACAAGGAATGGGGGCTATGCCTTTGCTTCTAGCTAATTGTGCTTCCTTGTGGGATCCTTGAAAATGTATGTTGGAAATAAGGTGATAGACTTGAGTCTTTATTTTGTCCTTGGGAATTGATTTTAAGGCAATTTACACTCAGAAAACAAATGATAATGTACATAAAACTCTTTAACAATGCAAATGTGAATGTGTTTATTTAGATGGGAGTCCCATTCAGTTACAGGTGATTATGCATTCTAACTTACAGTTAGAATATAAGCCATATTCTGTAGATGTCCTAAAGCACTATGATATACAAGTGTAATAGAAAAGTTGATTAAAAATATTCAGCACAGTGAGATTTATAAAATAATTTGCCATATTGTGGAAGCAACATAGGGAGCATTGCTTTTTATGACCAGAACATTGTAAAAGTTTTCTGTGTTCTGGTCAGAACATAGCCATCGCTAAATGTTCTCAGAGAAGAACATTTAGAGTGGGTCGGTTTGTTTCAAATCTGAAATAAAACATATTTTTGCATGTTACGAAAAGCATTGAGAATTGATGCTAAGGTAACATTAATGAACCAGTCTTGATGAAAATGGCATGTGTGAGGTAAGGTGTAATTTTGTTCATTTTTTTAAATTATCAAAACTTTAAATTTTTCCTTAACTTGTAAAGAAAGAACCTGATTTTTAAACAATCAGATTTGGGGGAGGAAGCAAAATTAGCCTTACCCTATACCTTTTATGAAGTAACAACAGTATATAATTTGAAATTTTTAAATTGTCCCCATGAATTCTTTTATTCTTTCTAATTCCAGCCCAAATTCTAGCCATATTTTTTACCTCAAGACCTAATATTAAACATGCACCTGGTACATAAAGATAGGAATACATTGAAAATGCTTAATATTGTTCTAGCTCTGGTGCCCAAGGAGTTATACTTATTGATAAAATATTGTATTAATGAATGTCATTTGGTCGTGCTAGGAGGAGCAAAAGCATCATAAAGGAATAATTTTAAAATAATATTTTCCAAAGGAATGCCTCAGAAATCAGATAAAACCCAGTCTTTATTTAGGTGGGACAAAGATTTGGAAAAGTAACAATATCTGTCATGCCTAAGTACAATAAGCATTAAAGCTTACCTTTCTGTGATTTTTTTTAGACTCCATTAATATTGCATGTGCATACAAACAAACTATTCATAGTTAATATCAACGAAGACATATACCCAAAGGATTTTAATAATTACATTTGCTTTTCATAACCCTTCAGGATGCTAGAATGTATGAGCTTCCAAATGTGCAATTGATGAAAAAAAACTTGTGCAGGCATTCTGTTTATAGGATATTAATCATACATCTCAAAAATTTGGTAGGATATGATTAATTAGAGGTCAGAACTCAGTAGAAAAACTTTTGATTTAACAAATTTTCTGTTGGTTCACTACATTTATTTGCAACATTAACTCCAGACCTCGCCATTTAATTTTTTTTACAAATCCTAATCCAAGAATGTTTACAGTAACAATAATATTAAAATAGAATTCTTCAAATTGAAATAATATAATCAGAAATAATATAAATAATCACACACACACACACACACACACAATTGACAAGGTATGTTATGCTTACTTTATTGGATCAGCTGTTACTTCACTTAAAATACATTATCACAAAAAATAGTCCTGACAGATCTGTGGTCATAGCCAGGACTATTATTTTGTGGTAATGTGTTTTAACTGAAGTAAAAGCTTATCCAATAAAGTGAGCATTCACACCTTGTCAATTGTCCATAATCATTTGTGTATTGGACTATTGTATGCTCAGAACAGCCTGTTTTTGTAGCTGTCTAAAAACTTAAGCTACACATTGCACAGGCTACCTATTTGCCACAAACATAATAGAATAGGAACTAATTACGAATCTCTGAACAAAATGTTTGTTTGCTTGTTTATTAATCAAATGTATATAGCCATCCAACTTACATACAGATGACTCTAGGTTTACAATATTATAATATTGTTACACAATATTACACAATATTTAAAAAATCCATCATATAATAAAAACCAATAATGCCTTCTATCCTACCTGACAGCAACACACAATAAAATCAGGCATTTGATTGGTTCTGTCTTGAGTTGTGGTTCAGATAACAGATAGTCAGAACTGGAAGGGACCTTATAGGTCATCTAGTCCAACCTCCCACCCAAGCGGGAGACCCTACATAATTTCTGACAGATGGCAGTCCAATCTCTTCTTGAAAATCCCAAATGATGGTGCTCCCACAACAATCATCTTTCTGGAGGCTCAGTTACTTATATTCATCACTCACTTTTGTTGCATTGTGCTTTCTGAGATAACAGCAGAACCAGTATAAGGCTTCCTTTATTCATCACACATTGCATGCATTCTTTAAAAAGTTTACAAACTTTTCGGCTTGCTAGGGAGCACTTTTGTGATATATGTTATTTGCATAACTGGACTCATATAGCCAGATAAAGGTATTATTCTTTTATGTTTATTGTGTTTCTTTTCCAAATTAATATTTTGACATTCTAGGTAATGCACACATGAATGTTTCATTCATTTTGTTTTAAATTGCAATGATCAATATTTTAATGTTTTTTCATCTTTTAATTATTTTATTCTGTTATTTATGGCATTGTAAGCTGGCAGAGTCACTCAATAGTGAGATACATACAAAATAAATAAATAAATACATACATGCATACATTCATTCAACCAATCTTAAACAATAATTTGTAGTACGCCTTTCCAAATTTTGAGGTGCAAATAAAAATGGGCACAAAATATTTATAATCTACAAAAAAGTATATAAAATTGTATGTATTAGGATAAAATTGGGCAAGAAAAAGATACAGCAAATATTTGAAAAAAAAAATTTTATATATTTTAAAATACACATACAAACAATTATATGTGAAATTGAATGACACAATTACATAAAAGTTTGTAAATTTTCAAATTGACCTTTTTAAAAAATACAAAAATATAAATGAATAATATTTATTATTTAATATATATTAAATAGTATATATTTAATATATATTAAATACAAAACTTACTTAATAGTAAGTTTTATTTCTATGTATTCACATCCCAAAATGATAGAACAACAAAGCATTTGGAGAATTGTCAAACCCATCAATTAAACCATAAATTGATCCATAATCTGTTTAAATACAGTTATTACACATAATACTTCAACTATCTTTATATTTTATATCAAGATGACACATTTCTTTCAGGCTGTACTGATCATCTAAATCTGTTCATGGAAGAATTTGAATCCAGAGCCCTGGCAAATAACACCTATGAACCCAAAGACGATCATCCCAAGAGAAAAATCTTCCAGATTCCCCAAATTATATGGCATCCCCAAAATACACAAAGAAGGCATACCTCTGAGACCCATAGTCAGCTCCAGAGAAGCATCACTACAAAACCTGGACAAATACCTAGCAAAACAGCTACAGCTCCATGCTGAAGCAGCAGCTTCACATGTACAAAACTCATACCACTTCTAAGAAATGATCAAAGATCTACATGTAGAACAAAAAGATCTGCTAGTAAGTTTCGATGAGGTTTCACTATTCACCCAAGTCCTGATAAAAGAAACCCTAGAAATCATCAAAAACAAATACCAACCACCCAAGCACCTAATGAAACTAGCAGAACACTGCTTAACCAATACATATTTCAAATACAAAGGACAAAGATACAAGCAGATCCCCACTGTCACCCATTATTGCAAATCTGTTCATGGAAGAATTTGACTCCAGAGCCCTGGCAAATGCCACCCACAAACCAAATTATGGCTAAGATACATTGATGACATTGTTATTTGGCCCCATGGAAAAGAAAACCTAAATTATTTCCTAACACAAAATCCTAACACAAAAATGCAAAATCACAAAAACACACTGAGACATAATGGAGACCTAGAAGATGAACAGACCTATGGAACAGCTGTCCTGCCCTACATAAGAGGTACAACAGACAAAATCAGTAAGATACTATGCAGGCATTACATGAAGACTGCCTTCAAAATGGACAGAAAAATAGCAGTAATCAAATTTTATCAAAGATAAAATTGACCTAGAAAACCAAGGCATATATGAAGTACCTGCGCATCATGCTCTGCCACATACATCAGACAGACCAAAAGAAGAATAAATACCTGCCTTGATGAACACAAGAATGCAGTAAAAAAGCTGGAACACACCTCCTCACTAGTCCAACACATGAAAGCCACAGGTCATAGCATCGACTTCAATGGCACCAAAACCTGAGCTACTACAGAAAACCCCAGCTACAGAATTATCAGAGGAGCCATAGAAAGTGATAAAAGACCTGATAGTATGAATAGAAGAGATGATTCCACCAGACTGTCAATTATCTGGAAGCCTGCACTCAAAACCAAAAAAAATCTCTACACCACAATCCAAGCAAACACATGGGCACAAACAGACCCCCCCAATACCCCCAACCCAAATAAACCCAAGCCAGCTACCCAAATAAAACCTAACTTCCTGATAAAAAAATTGCCAGCCATTCACACAAAACCAAGCTGCACTGAAAAGCCCCCAGTACATGAAGCACAATGTTGCTAGCTAATCAAAATGAAAAAAAAAAAAAAACCTCTACAAAACAGACAGAAGATATTAGGAACAGCTATCAAACTGAACCCAGCAAATCCAAGACCAATATACACAGACCTAGACTCCCAACCAATCAGGATGAAGAAAAAACCATTCAAATAAAGCACAAGGCCAGCACCAAATTCAAATAGAAATGGCTGACAAAGCCTGAAACACACGATTAAGAAGAACCCAATACACAAGCCTGATGATGGCAGATGAGATTCTGCCAAAATGTCGCTTTAACCTAATATCATACATATAAATACCTGCGAAAACATAAGATGGATGGATGGATGGATGGTTGAATGAATGGATGGATGGATGGATGGATGGATGGAGATAGATAGATAGATAGATAGATAGATAGATAGATAGATAGATAGATAGA
>BLBF01000006.1:31012333-31151131 GCA_015471245.1 Laticauda colubrina
AGACAGACAGACAGACAGACAGACAGACAGACAGACAGACAGACAGACAGAAAGAATCTTATTTGTTACCTCTTCTGGACCATTTACTCAATTTATCACAGCAACAATGATAATTTGACAGATTTTTTTTCAGAGGGATGTTGGGGTCCCTATATGAACCCAGAACTGGTTTTGAATTAATTAATCTATGGTGCACATGGTTTTTAAAGAATAAGAAAAGCAGAATTGGGTGTAAAAATTGAATACATCAAATAAAAGAATACTAAAGAGAAAGAAATAAGAAGGAGGAGACTAAGAAAACCTCATTAAGTACATGCCCATAAATCTTCAAAGTGACATTAATTCTTTTTTTACAATCCTGAAACTGCCCTTCATATTTTGACATCTTGTAGCAGTAATCCAATTAAATTGGTCAATGAAAATAAATAGAAATATGCATAACACTTCTAGGATGTACTAATAAGAAACTTCCAGACATAAAATGTACATACTTTTCAAATATACAGATAAATACTTTTTAAATAATAGGATTCTATTTCAACAGAGCAAAGCAAAGCAAGCTATTTAAAGCTAAGCAAAATATTTAACTTGATGAGTAAACCTAGAAAACTATTGTTAGAGAATGTGTTCATATTTTTTATGCTTTACCCAAGATTTATACCTCTTGTGAACAAGATCACATGTGAACACACATTCGTAGAATCAGCACATTTTATAAGCATCAGATAATATCTGAGAAAAGAATGATATTGTGTATTAAAAGATGTCTCATTTAATTCCCCTTTCACATCTACAATTACTTTGGATAAGCACTTCACTTACAAGGAGAAGCAATCAAGATGGCTCATACCCACTTCCCATAAACTTATACATGAGGCAATGAACAAGCTCAACCCAACAATTATTTACAGAGACGATTGTGCAAACAGTTTCAAATGACAAATAAATTTCACAGATTCATGGTGGAGAATTTCTAACAAGAAGCAGCAGCAAAATTAATCAAATAAATTATTCAGAATGGATGAGTCTCTCAGCTCTAATTAAAACCCTATGAGATGTAAATAATAAATGCCCTCAAAAACCTTACAACCAAAAGCTTTTGCTGTGTCTGAACTATTTTTTCTTACTGTGGGAAGCAAAGAAGAATAGACTAAAGGTATTTATTTATTATTTATTTATTGTATTTGTATTGCTGCCTATATCACAAGACAGTGACTTTAAATGAACCTTTTAAAAATAGCAAAAATCTGGCAGTCAGATAATTTTAATATTATTTCAGCTATCATTTTTAAAATTGTCAATTTATTTGATTAATACAACATGATTGTGAAAATAAGGAAATGGACTGTGTTTTTTGGATGAAATTATTGACTTGTTAAGGCAAAGTGTATTAAACTGAACTTTTGATTTCACCAAAATTAAAATACATGGTGGGTGACTCATTGACATGCTTTTATTATAGCACTTAAAATGTTTATTTGCTTGGCAAACTGCTCATAAATCCAGATTCCCTTTACGTTACTTTTGACATTTGATGAGATGTAGTGCAGACTCCCTTGTGCTTTTTCTTCTGCTTTGTTTCAGAATAGACTTTGTTGCTTTTCATGAATACTGGACATATTCAGGGCTCATTATTTTAATGAGATATGATATAGATTTTGTCTATCAGGCAAAAACAAGTGCTTGAAATTTCTAAAAAATATGCCACACTTCAAACAGAAAGTTCACTGCAGTGCCATAAAACAATAGTGGAAACAATGTTTTCATGTGTGTATATATTATTATTTCATATAGGCATCCATTGCATGTTTCAAATATTATTTGGAATAAATATTTCAGAGCTTCTCCTGGCAACACTCTTTTCTACTACTCATTAAAACAGCCATATTGTTTTTGAGGCTTTAGCAGCAGCCAGGGAAAAAATTGCAGCTGTTTTAACATTTGCCATGATAATTCAGCTGGTTTAATGAGTATGAAAAAAAGTTTCTGCAGGTAGTAACAAGTAGCAGAGAAATTCCATGCCAAGTCCTAAAGCACATTGTATGAGCATGCCCAGTCCTAAAATCATTTGTCAAAATATAAAGTTTTAAAATATATTTATTATGTCAAATATTGTTTCCAGTTCAGATTTGATTACTCTAATTATGTGGTAGCCTAATATTAGTTCATCATATATCTGAATAGATACTTTTGTTGCACCTAAAGAAGTGATCATCCTCAGTTGGACTTCCAGTTTCTTCATGCCTGACAAATGTAAACAACTGAAGATGGGAAAGGGTGGATCTGCTCTGCTTTGCCAGCCATACAAAGAAACTTATTCCACTTATTCCTGGGGCCAATTAAACATATCAGCAGATCAAATTTCTTTATATTGAGTTGGACAGAAATTTGTTCCATCTAGCCTGTTATTGTCCAATTTGTTCATCGGTAGCTGTCCATCATTTAACAACAAGTTAATGTGGGTCTCCATTCAAATGGGAGAGAGACTGGCAGCATTTTTTTCAGGTTTTAATATGCATGCAAAGGTCCCGTTTGAGCATAATGAGGTTGTTGTTTTCTATCCTGTATATCCATTCTAGTTCATAAAATATTTTGCAAGGGTCTTCCTGTGCATCTGCTTTTGTTTCTGACTCTTTCTTCTCTACTAAGGAGCAAGAAGATTTGATAGAATATGAATAAAGCAATAGAAGTAGTTTATAAATCTCATTTCTAATTATCTTGAAAATAAATAGGCTCAACTTAAAATGGAACCAGGCATTCTGGATCTATATTTCAACTTTCCTTCGTCATATCTCAATTTCAAGTTCTCTATTAGTATGAATGGTACCAATTGATGTTCTGTCTGGATGTATTTTGAGATCAGATGGAAAGGTAAAAGACAATAAATAGAAAAGTCATCACTTTGGGTCACTGAAAGTAGCCTCTCATGCTTCTTTACCATTCTTACATGAAAATCTTTAGGTCTGGGGACAATATGGGGATGTGTAACACAACATTATATCTATAGCATAATACTGTTTACAACCAACTCTTCTTCATATATACATATTTACATATATATGAAGTGTTGGTTGTATCAAACAGAGAGAGAGAGAGAGAGACAGAGAGAGAGAGAAAGAGAGAGAGACAAACAGATAGAGGAGGAGGAGAGGGAGAGGAAGAAGTAATTTTTCAGGCTACAAATTCATTAAATGATTGATTTACATGACATTTTTTTGAGAATTTTAATTTGTGGATGTGTTTGTTTAAACATGGAAGAATTGCTAATTTAAGAGAATAACTCAGCCATACAGAGCATCCATACTCTACATTCAGAAATCATCTATCATCAATCATCTTGAACTTACTTGCAAATGTCATTTCAATTCTTACCACAATTTCTACTAACTTAGATAATTTAATGATGAAACTGGTTTATTTAACTGATTCTGCATGCTACTGTTGGTATATTAAATCCTCTTGATAAAGCTTGTATTCTTCCAGTGTGCCAATGAACATTCAAATCATTAAATCTTCTATTTTGAGATAAAATTTCTGCCACCTGAAAGGAAGTGGTAGTGAGCGTCTTGCCTAAGAACCCTACACTAGACATAACTTGATTTTAATAGCTATTGGCTGGAGTCCACTATTATATTAAAACGATGAAATAGATTATGTCTGTTTTTCCTGTCTGAGTGTAGAGATGTATTTGGAGACAACATTAATTTCTCTAAGTAGAGATGAGGGGTGCATCTACTGGTACCGTTGGCCATTTAAGAATATATAAAGAGGCTAGAAACTGGATGCTACCCTTTGGAAGTTCCACTTGTATTTCTCCAACTTTTAATATAAAATGGTATTAATAGACTTCTGGTCAGCTGCTTGGAAATTGTCATATCACTAGGAAAATTCTGATGGTTTCAATTTGTCTTCCATGCCATCTATCATCTACCTAAAGCTGCTAAGAAGGATATTTTGCAGGCTTGCAATTTTTAATAACATGTTAATTGGCTAGAATTCTTTTTTTTTGTAAGAGGTGGGTTTGAAGTCTCCAGAACTTTCATGTGTTTTTATGTATGAGGCATAGATATAGAAGAAAAGGCTTAAGCTGAATTTAGAAAAATGCTGTTGCTACTGATTTTGGATGCTGAATTTTATTTTTTCTATTGTGGTGCTATTATAAATATTTTTCCATTAAATACAATGAACATAGTTGCAATCATATAAAATTTGTTAGAATTCTAGGCTACCAATATGAATGGGAATTGTAATATTTGATTAACATTAAAATAAAAGTCCTTTATTTTTGAGCATAATTTTAGTATAACTGTATTTCAATATTGATAATTCCCAGAAGGCATCCTGGCCCTGTCCTGTGATTTTTCTGCTTCCTACAGATGGTACCAACTCAGTTAGAAAATTGGTTATTATATTTTCTGTGTTCCCTTGAGAACATTTGACTCTTTATATTTCCATTCATAAGTTTTCTTTCCATTACTCTCCTCTGTTGCTGATTTATCTTCTAAAACCAATCTCTTAATTTTCCTTTTTTCCTGTCTTGACAAAAAGAATCTGAATGTAATAAGAATGTGTTGCAAAATATTAGTGTTAAACCCCTTTGCCTTCCTTCTCTTGCCTTTAAGGGAATGCTGCCAAGAATGCTCTGCTTGTTTTTACTGGGGCAAAATCCTGTCTGGCCTTCTGAAATCCCATGTCATTATATAACAGGTGTCTCCAGCTGACAAGATAAATATATTATCAATTATACATACCCACAAGTTATGGAACAGCCTATCTCCCTTCTGCTTATTTTATTCCTTGACATTTGGACCAGGATGAAGTAGGCAATTCAATGCCACTTTGTTTTTCCAAACACTTTTGAAAAAAGCCAAATGACAGAATTTTCACCTAAGTCATGAAACACTATTCCTTGAAGCTACCCATTAATATTTAACCAAGTATGTTATTATAGAGCCCTGGGAAGAAGTGAAATCTGTAGAAGAGATGGGTTCCTCTCTCTAGCTTGATATAGCAAACTAAAAATTCATAGTATCCCAGTCTGCACTGGTATTTTTATTTTTTTTTAATGGAATAAAAATAAGGAAATGTAATGAGCACATAAAAAAAGCACAAATAATTAGTTAGAAGGTTATGAAACAGATCATCCTACTATTCAGAATATCCTGACATGCCTCAAAGACTGATGACAATAAACTGCCAGGACATTAGTAACAGTGGAAAGATCTTTGCATCTGTCTCTTGCCTGATTCATGATTGTTCCATTTATATTTTCTCCCACTGCAAGTGACAGAAATAATTTAGATTACTACTGGACAGAGAAACTCTGTTTGATTTTTTCCCTATCAGTTCTCATTCAATTTGATTGAAGGTAATTTACTTCAAGGATTATTTCAAGAGAGAATTTTGGAGATAGTTTCACAGGTAAAGTGGACTCTTCTTGCATATATTAATGATGGCATGTCCAAGGGCTATGCATAGTTTTTCATTCTAATAACCAGAGGTGGTATTCAACCAGTAACAGATTTTTTCAGTAGTCCAGAGAACCAGAAAATACCACCTCTGACTGGGGATTTTACAGTATCTTTCCCTGCCATGTCCACCAAGCCACGCCCACAGAACCGGTAGTGAAAAAAATTGAATCCCAACACTGCTAATAACCCATATCCAGATGTCTTTTTATGAAGTACCAAATTGATCAATTTACAAATCAAATATTTTGGAGAAGTCCATAATATTTGATTCCTCCTCTGGGTAATGCCAAATCTATTCCAGATCATTTAGGGATGGTTTGGTAGTCTTTGGAAATAAAACCACTGAATTAAAACTGAACTATAAGGATTTTGAGGTATCCCAAACTTATTGCTCTAGAGACATGTTTACTTCCCAAAAGAACTCAGACTGTTCCTGGTTTACAGAATTCAAACCACTATGTATGTTTTCATTTTATGACAGGAGTCCATGTATGTGCTCTCAAAGCATTGTTTTTTTAATGTGAAACTTACATATGATTATAATGAACACTGCTTATTGCTCATACCTCAGCATCATCATTCATACCATCTTGTCTTTGGTTCTGAGAAAAGAAAGACTAGTGAAATTGCTGGATTTAGTTTACATGACACTTTTCTAAAACCACTGGTTCCTTAAAATACAGGAATAATAATCTTCTGCTAACAATAACCAAAGGTTATCATTCTTAATAATGCCTTATTGGAGATGAATAGCTAGAATATATGGATTTATCTGGACAGTTTTCATCTCACTGAATTCTTCTAAAATTTCATTAGTATGTGTCCTGCTATTTCTGGGCTTATTCCATGACTTTCTAGCTCTTGTGAAGAGTCAGTATGTGTGTGTAAACAATTTTATGCAGTATATGGTCAACATCTCATTGTAGAAGGGATCGTTTACTAAAGCCTTGAAAGTGTTTCCCTTTTGACTATCTTTGATATTATTCACGATTGTATCTTCCTGCACCAATTACTAAGCCTGCAGATTGGAGATAATATGATCAATGATTCTAATCAGTTCCTTAAGGGAGAAGATGGTGATTTAGTAGGCCTTTTCGGTGAGAAGTTCTGTGAGTTCTAATGGTTTCTCTCAAAGGAATGTCCTGCCCCTGAAAAGGCTATGTCCGTGATGTGGGGATTGTTCTGGATTCATAGCTACTGCTACATAGGTGGTATTCAGCAGATTCTGACAAGTTCTGGAGAACCAGTAGCGGAAATTTTGAGTAGTTCAGAGAACTGGTCAATACCACCTCTGACTCCTCCATTTATTCTCTTCCTTCCGAGTTTCAGCTGATCGCCTAGGTCTTCTTTTGTTGCTCTGCACAGGAGAACAAAGCTGGAAAGCAGGTTAGTGGGGTGGGGAGGGAATGGAGATTTTACATTTTACCCCTTCCATGCCCACCAAACCATGCCCACCAAGCTATACCATGCTCATCAAGCCACACCATGCCCACCAAGTCACACCCACAGAACTGGTAGTAAAAAAATTTGAATACCACCACTGCTAGATGCCCAGATAGAGTTTATGACCAGACAGTCCTTTGGTCACTCTTGCTGGTGCATGAATTGCAGCCTTACTTGAGAGTTCATACTTTCATTACCATCCGGCTAAACTAGTGCAATGCAACTTACATTCAGCTTCCTTTAAAGGCCACTTGAAAACTTCAATTAGTAGAAAGTGCAGCAGTATACATCCTAAGTGGCAACCAAAGCTATAAATAAATTAAATCTGTGCTGCAGGCTCTGCTTTGATTGCTAATAGGTTTCCCAGTACAAAAACTGATTGGCCTTCCAGAAGTCTGTGAAGGGTTATTCATAGGGATGGGATATTAGTGGAGCCTGATATATGTTTTTGGTATTGTAGTTTGCAAAGTTCCTTGGTTTTTATGTTATGCTCACTTTTATTTGTGTTTTGTTTTGGTTTATATTATTATTTTTTAAATGTTTCTTCTAGCTGTTACCACCCAAAAGGATCTAGGATGTACAGCAATATTCTCACCCTAAATGAATTAGTGAATCAATCAATCAATTTAAATACTAGTCTTAACCAATAAGTTCCCACATGGCTTGGCAACAAGGTCATTTTGGAATAACTTCTTTAATCAGAATCAGCACATTCAATAAAAACAACTTTGGAAAAGTTGCTGGTAGCTCCCACTGCCCTGAGTTCAGAAGAAGCCAGGAGATGTTTCTTGGCTATGGCTGCCACATTATGGAATAGTTTACACATAGAGATAAGAAAACAGGATAAAATGGAGGTTTTCTGATTAGTTACAATTGTGTCATACGAATTGGTCATAATATAATTATGTTTACGTTTTATAATTATTTTTTGCTTTCTATAAACTGCCAAAAATGTGTGATGGTATAAAAAATAAATAAATAGCATAGTAGGACTTTCATATTCCTTCTCCTTTGTTTCTTTTCTTTCTTTCATGAAACTTCCTCATGAATAGAGATGCATGAAGAATTTGATCTTTGTGAATTTTAGCACAGTGTTCAGATCTGAATCACTTTGAGTAATGGGTAGAATGGCAATGTTGTCTTTTGAATTTCCCAAATGTTTTACAGTTTCAGAACAATGAAACTTAAAAATAATAATAATAATAATAGCTTTTTTAAATGAATCTCTTCCGATAATATACATTTTTAGCATACAACCAATATTTAGAAACACAGATTTACATACAGACTTAAATATTTTTGTGGGACTTGTACAGATTGATATTTTTTTAATAAAGCAGATTTATGTAGATATAACTGAATTCATTTGCGAAAGTGCCATGAAATGAATAAGATTTATTGAAATGTTCCATTACCTTTAAGTCCTTTCTCAGGATGGCATTTACAAATTGAAGCAAGTTTGCAGTAGTAAATATATGCAATTTTTCAAATCCAGTACACCTTCATAGATTGGATACCCTGAAATTAGTAACTTCCTAGCTTATACTTCAAGCATTTCATGCAGAATGTTATCTTCTGTAACAATCTGTATCCACACAAGCCATTACAATTATGCAAGCAAATGAACATATGAATGACTTATTCATAGGTTCCTTTTTATCTCCAATTCCAGATGCATTCTGAAGATTGGTACTTATTTTTTTTCTACAGAGTGACAAACTTTATATGCTACTGTGTGGTCTTTTAAAAATATACTATTTTGCTAGTTCCTCAAAACAACACAACCAAGTGCATCCTTGATACACACAGATTTTTTCCCCTTCCTCAATGTAAGATTTTGCTGTTTCAAGAAAAAGAGCTGTGGATATTTATGATGAAGTGTTTTTGCATTAACACAAGGGCTCTTTTAAACGCGCTTTGTAGCTTTGAACACTAAACTATTTTCTTGGTGTGAAGGTGCCTGGGGAACTGTTTCAAGAGAAAATACTTCTAAGCATTTAGTTGTTTGGGAAATAATCTCAATAGAAAATGTATGGGTGAAGGTCAAATAAATTTATGATATCAATAAAAGCTGAATAAGTGCAAAATTGCCTGTAATCTAGCCTTAAATTGCACTGAATTGTAAAAATCTATTGTTTTAGATGGGTTCTGAAGAGATCATTGATATCACTGAAGGCAGTAATGACTTATTACTTATCTAGAATATCAGGCAGAGCAGATGCTTAATAAGATCATTAAAATGAATACATCAGCAAATACAAATATGTAAAATCATATTTAATATATTGCAGAATTAAGGACATAGTTTCTGTCTTTTTTTCATGGATAATTCTAAAGTCTGCAAAAACAAGTAACATGATGTCCATATCCAAGCCTTCTACTTCCTCATAATGAAATCTGTCAAAAAGTAGAACTGTCTAGTTATAGTATAGTTTGCTTCTTTTTATTTCTTTTTTGCAGGGATCATTTTTCCATTTAGCTGAAAGCAACATATATAAAAATACAGGCTATAATGATTAAAAGTTGAATATAAAATCTGTTCACCATTTATTTGTTTGCTTATTAAACTTACATGACATCCATCACACCGAGAAGCAACTACAGGCAGACTACAATAATAAAAACTAAGATAAAACATTAAAACAATAAATATGAATACCAAAATTGGTTTAATATTGAGAAAATGGGAAGGGGAAAAAAGGGATGCACATGGAAAGCAGATGAAATCTCAGTTTAGTCCATTAACCACCTCGAGAATGATAAGCTACCATATTTTTTGGCAAGGGTGGGATTCTACCAGTTCTGACCAGTTCTATAGAACCCTTCTTAAAACTCTAAGAAGTTCAGAGAACCAGTAGTTAGAAGAAATCTCCTTTTGTTTTTTTCCAGCCTTATTACATTCTTGGCACTTTGTCTAGACTTACTGTCTCCAAAGGAGGGTTTTTTTTCTTTCTTTCTTGATACTTTCTTAAAGGGGAAGGGTTGTTTTAAGCTTTTTACACTGCTGTTGGGAGGAAATACTCCCCTGGAAATACTTCCAGCCAGCATGCAATGATCAGCACTTTGAAGAAATAATTGAATAACAAAGCAGAGCTGCGGAAAGAAGCTTTTTAATGACAAGGAACCAAGATGAGTGACATTCAGCAAGGCTTCTTGGATAGCTAGAAAGATTGACATTCAAATGTGAGTTTATGTACCCTTTCTGAGTTTTGGTCTAAAACTGTTTTTTGGTGACATTTAATCCTGTGTTTATTGATGGGATAATTTTCCCTATTCAGCTTTGTTTGGAAGAATAAAGATTAATCTCTGTTCCTGAAAAGAAACTGGGTTGAGAAATCTGGCTAGTTCCTGTGTCTATTTGTTCTGGTAACTAGTTTAACAAGCAACAGCTACTGTTGTGATTTAATTATTTGTATTGTATTTGAATTTTTTCCTGCCTTATCATTTCTTTTTCTATCTGGGGAAAGGAATCTTTCTTCACTGTTTTAGTGGTATCTGGCACCATCCTTTTGGGGTGAACCTCTAAAAAGTAGGATACAAGCTTGGCACTGATTTTTTTACTGCCTTGTGAGATGAGTGAGACCAGCTGGTATCTTTAAGTGGTGCAAATTGATCTAAAGATTGCTTTTCTTGGGTGTGCTTTTTCTGGAGAGTTTAAATGACCTCTCTGCTAAAGGGTTTCACTTTATGAGCAAGAGTTGGCTGCTGATCATTATCATTGCATTTTAACTATTTTAATTCCTCAAGGTGCTCTGGCACCCTGCCTGATTAGTAACTCTGGTATTTTTAATCTAATGATTGGTATTTAGGGCAGCTTTTTGCATGCAAAGACGCTTTTTGTATTTTTGTACAAGTAATCCTTTATTTACAACAGTTCATTTAATGACTGTTCAAAATTACAATGGCACTGAAAAAAGTGACTTATGACCATTTTTCACACTTACAACTGTTGCAGCATCTCCACTGTCATGAGAGACCAGGTGAGGAGAAGCACTCCTTGATGTGAATGATGTCAAGTTGGCCATGCCCACCCAGTCACATGACCACCAAGCCATGCCCAACAACTAAGCCACGCCCACAGAACCAGTTGTTAAAAAATCCCACCCCTGTCTTTTGGTATATAACATGTATGTTTCTAAATATGAGAATATATGTGTTCTTTAAGAAGGAAATTATAATAATGGGATAAAATATAGTATCCAATATCACTGTTTCTATATCCTCAATTTGCTTCTGAGACATATGTGGTTTTGGACAACTGGAACAGTGAATCAGGAGCTGGAATTTGTGGGAGAACGGTATCTTTCACAACAACATATTTTGCATGAATCACTCAGGAAAGCTGCCCAATATTCTTGTTGATGGCTGCACACTAAAAACTTTGATTGATTATCCCGACATTTACAACAAATCCCCTTAAGTCTTTTTATTTACAAGAATAAAATGCTGTGAAGTTCAGCATCAGAAGACTGTGTAGAATCATAAACTGTGTGAGTTAGAAGAGATCTTCCAAGTCATTCAGTCCATTTCTAGTACAGATCTTGGTAAATCATTCTCATAGGTAGTCTTTCATCAGTAGTCCATTGATTAACTACTCTTACCATTATAAATTTCTTCCTAATATTCACTTGCTCTCCTTTGTTTATAATATCATACACATAGCATTCCTGGATCAAAACAAGGGCCTTTTTTAGCTTAGTGGGTTTTTTTTTTTCCCCTACAGTAGTTCACTGAATGCCTTTGGAATGCTACAGAAGATGGAGATATAAATGTCTCCTAGTTCCCCTCCCCCCACATCTGGTGTTTGGAAGTATACTGTTACCCATTATATTAATAATCCTTGAAAATGTGTCCATCAAGAATGTATTAATTTAAAACCATCAATAATTTCTTTCTTTCTTTCTTTTTTTCTTTCTTTCTTTCTTTCTTTCTTTCTTTCTCTCTCTCTCTTTCTCTTTCTCTTTCTCTCTCTTTCTTACTTTCCCTCCCTTCATCTTCATTGGATGATTCAGGGTTCCAGTATTTTGAGAAAGATCCCCATCTACTTTTACAAAGCATTTTTATACATATCAATCATGATCCATTGCTGTTACTATTTGTCCCAAGTTTAAAAAATCCCTAATATTCAATCCTTTTCTCATAGGAAAGATTATTGAGCATACTGATTAGATTGCATTTTCTGTAGCTTTTCTAGCACAAGCATATCTTTTTAAATTTTATAAACAGTGAGCAGAATTATATATAGTGTGCTGAATGCAGAGGTACCATGGATGTAAGAGTATCACAAGTGGGCTGTTTTATTTGCAGTACTTTTTCTAATAATCTCTAATGTGTTGTCTTTTTCACAAATGCTACTCATCAAGTTGACATCGTCACTGAATTTTAAAAATGACCTTAAGATTTTAGTTAGATACAATTTAGATTGTAGCAGTGTACATGTAAAGTTAAAGTTTTTGCCTTGATCAGGGGTGGGCTGCTACAGGTTTGTATGGGTTCAGGAGAACTCATAACGAATGTTATGGCTGGTTTGGAGAACCGCCAAATCCCACCCCTGGCTGGCCTCACCCACCCCAGCCGCCCTTCCCAGGAGTTTCCATGTGGTTGGATTTGGATGCAAGGTAAGTGCAGAGCCCATGCCAAGACTTAGTGAGGGTGAAAAACGGGTCTCCTGGAAGCTCCAGAAGGCCAGAAACAGGCCCTTCAGAGGGCCTCCAGAGCCCGGGGAGGCCATTTTCGCCTTCCCAGAAGCTCAAAGAAAGTCTCTGGAGCCCGGGGAGGGTGAAAACACCCCCCCACCACCACCATGGTGCAGGAGGCCGACTAGACCATGCCCACCATGACCACGCTATCCAGCAACCAGGCACAGAACGCACTGCTGAAATTTTTGAAGACCATCCCTGGCCCCGATACACATTACCTTTTATTTATATAACTTTCAGCTCACAATCATTGTCTTTATCTCAGTTTAAACAAAGAACAATTCAAAATGCTCTTGCATATGACAGTATTTTAGATATTTATATATTAGATATTTATCATGTCTTGCATTAATCTTGCTTCACAAACTGTTTCTGATACCTTTCTTCTGAACTGTTTTGGCTTCTTCACTGTTTCCATATATGATCTATATACCATGTTTCTGTTCCTGCACCTGATAATGTTGTCAATCCTACTTGCTCATCTTCAATTAGTTATCCCAAAGCTCCTGTATGTGTCCATCTAGTTTGCTTGAAAATAATGCAAGCCTTGCCATTATTTTTTGCAATTTTTTAAACTTCAAAATTAAATTTAGAACTATTTGATTTTTGGAATGCTTTCCTCTAAAAAGTTTGGTCCTACTTAATTTTCTGTAGTCAGCTAAAGTTACCTTCCATAGATATAATGAATAAAATAGTTGTAGAAATAGCCTAAAGCAGGGGTCGCCAACCTTTTGGATCTCAGGATCACCATACTCATACTTTTAAATCCTGAGGACCACTAATATGAACTCACTTACTTATTTAATTATAACAAAAATGTAATTACTCAATGATAACAAAATAAAACATTCCGGGCTGGAAGCCTCCCCCCACCTGGCACCTTCCAAAGAGATAGAAGAGTGGGCAGGGTCTCTGAGCTGAGGGTCCTCAGGGCAACTGCCTCTGGGAGAAGCAGAGGCAGAAAGGGGGCTTTGCTCTCCATGGGGGGGAAGCGATCCTTGGCTGCCACTCCAGGGGCTTCTCAATAGGGATCTGCCTGAAGAAGGACTGCTGCTCTTGGTGATTAATTGACTCCCTCAAGGGGGAGAAAGTGGGAGCTCCTTTCAGATCCCAGGTGGAGGATTGAGAGGCTCAGATCTGCAACCAAGGAAAAACTGGGGGGGCTCTTCCAGTGTCACCTGGAGACAGGCAAGGAAAGGTGTCCCTGGGGGCAGGCACTTTTCTTACTTTAGCACTTTGCTGTCAAACCCAGTCACAGCCAGTGATTATTGGGGGTGGGGGAGGAGGGAAGAGAGAGAGAAAGAGAGAAAGCATCTCTCGCATTACCAGGGGAGGAAAGGAGGCGAAACAAACTCACTCTTTCACTGAGACCTACAAAACACCAGTCTACCACATTCCAGGAGTTCTTTGAAATCACCAAATGCTCCCACTTGCAGTTCTCATGCCTCCCAGCTCTCCAAGGGACCCTGGAGGTAGGTCCCTGAGATGCACACGCCAACCAGCTCCCCCACACGGTGGCGGCAGCAACCTCCCCCAGCACCTGCTGTTAGCTCTTCCCCATTAGTTCTCTAGCTTTGAATTGCACCAGGCTCTATCTCTCTTTCCTTTCCCCTCCCCCCACATGCAGGCAGGCAAGAAAAGGGAGACAGAGATGTGCACAGTTCTCAGCTCTTCCAGTCCTCGCTGCCTCTCCCAACTTCAAAGCCTCGGAGATGCAGACCCATTGCAGCGCTAGCACTCTGAGTTGCTTGTTTCTCCACTACTGCCTCCTCCTTCTCCAACACCATCTCCTTCTCTAGGTAGGGTGATTCTTAACTAACTGAGCATGCTAAGGCAACTCAGGGCACTACTGCTGTGGCACCTTGCCTGCATCTCCCAGGATTTGATATTGGAAGAGGTAGCGAGGGCTAGAAGAGCTGAGAGCTGCACACGGCTCCAGCTCCCTTTCCTTGCCTCCCTGCATGTGGGCACAAGGGGGAAGGGAAGGAAAGAGAGGCGGGAGCAATTCAAAGCTCCAGACTAATGGGAGAGAGCTGACAGTAGGCTCTGGGGGTGGAGACTGTTGTTGCCATTGCTGCCACTGTGTGTGGGAGCTGGTTGGCATGTGCATCTCAGGGACCTGACTCTGGGGTCTCTCAGAGAGCCAGGAGGCATGAGAACTGCACAGCCCAGATTAATTGCTTTGAGGTGCCATTTCTTCTGTGGCCCAGCAAAAATTTTCCATGGTTCACCAGTGGGCCCTGGCCCACTGGTTGGTGACTGCTGGTCTAAAATAATTACAAGCATGACTAATATTGAGCTTGCTGAAATCAGCCAATTATACATAAATGGAGGGAATCAGCCACATATTTATTGCAAGACTTGGATTCTATGCTGAGTTGTTTTTGAACTAGGTAATAAATGCCAAATGCCTAGGGAAGCTTCATGAGTAAGCCCAAAGAACATTGAGTAGTCTGTGCAATTCTGCTGGATATTTTGGGATTCTACAAACTTAAATTAATGTCTCCCAAGTTTTACTACTGCATCACTTGGTTTCTGAGTTATCTCAGTCACAAATGAATTTTATAGTCCATTGGGAGCTGTCCAGACTTGTTAATGTGATATCTCCATCTCCAATGTGCAGTGGAATTTCATTCCCCATGCAATTATCCCTGCTAGCTACCAATCCCATACTGGAGGAAAATTTTTATATTGGAGACATTGTTGATGATGGTGCAAAGGTGTGTGCAGATTTTCAAAGTCAGATCAGGGCTGTTTTCTGGGCTAAATAAGAACTGAATCAAATTAATAGAGTGGTCTTCTTAGAAAGATCCCAAATGCCCTGCTAGGGTACTTTATTTATTTATTTTTTACTTATTGAATAGAAGATGAGAAAAAGAGTTCTTTTTAATTCTACACATCTTTAGTTTATGGTCAATTTTTTTAGACAGAGCAAGAATAAATAGATTGTAAACTTTAACCATATATCTTCAACAATTGCTTTAAGATAAATTTCATCTTTTAACCACTGGGTCTGACAATAAGCAAAATGAAGCAAAGATTCGAGGTGCATGACTTAACACATTTGCTAAAACTGTAAAGCATTAATGATATTAAAGTTACTTATCTTTTTGTAAGCATTTCACATAAAGTGCATAGTTTATGGTGTACTAACATCTAGATTACAAGTTTGATCAGTTAGGGAATATTTTGACATAGACATCCATGCTGTGAAGGTACAGAATTTATGACACTCATTTGTCCTTTCTATTTATACTATATTTATATTTGCAGTATAAACTGTATTGAGTTGAATATTTGAAAATAGAGAGTGAAAATATAAATCCACACTTCTGGAATATTCAATTATTTAGTGGATGCCCTTAAAATCTATACCCAAAAATGATAGCACATATATTGTATTCTGGAGCAGACAAGAACTATTGAATAAAGAACATATTATCCTAAACAACCTGTGCTATGGAAGTCTTTTATCTCTTACAATATATACACCCTCCAATATCTTGCTGGATAAACTTACTGAATTACTTTCTGAAGACTATGAAGTTAATTGCTGCAATCAATCCCTGCAATGAGGTAGAACCTAGGGTTGGTCTTCCCAATGTATCTGATAGATTCAACTGTTTATCAGGAGGGGCTGATGGGACAGTTTCAGCAGTCTACAGAGAAGTTCTATGAGAGACTAAAAGGAATTTGAGGTGTGAGGAATCTAGAGTAGATAGTTCCTGAGCAGAGCAATTCACTGAGTGGGCATGGGGTCCTTAGATGGGAGTGATAAGGCAGGCCATTTCAGGGGAGGATACTCCAATGGTTAAAACTGGTGGCATTCCCTGGACAGCAGTCACTCAGAGGCCTAAGTCTTCACTTGCTGTGGATAAATGCCAGGTCAGTTATTAATAATCTTAATAATCTTATTTGCAATCTTATTACGGAGAAGCAAGCTGACCTGACATGCATTAATGAGACCTGACTAACTCCAGAAGGGACTGTTCCCAGGTTTCAGGTTTTAACACCTGCTGAGGCTACAGGGGATGGGTGACAGTTATTATTTGAGAATCTATTTTGGCAATAGGGGCCATGCTCCCTAAGTTTTTGAATGTGAGAATATGTTTCTGAGACTGGCTTTGTGAAATCATTTGGCATTCTTGCTGCTGCTGTACCAGCCGTCCTGCTGCATTGCAACCTCCTTGCCTGAGGTGCTGAAGGCTATCTCAGGGTTGGCAAGGGAGTTCCCTAGGTTTATGGTCCTAAAGGACTTCAATCTGCAAACCTAGTGTTTGACCTCGGAAGCAGCTCAGGATTTCATAACCACCATGGGCCTATCCCAAGTTATCCACGGCCCAACTCGATACAGTGTTTACACTCCAGATATGATATTATTATCAGAGTAGTGGCAATGTGACTTGGTGAGGGATCTGTCAAGGATCAGACTATGCTCAGGTGGCCTTGAGATTCTTCTTCTCTATAGGTAGGCTGGATCTGTTTTAATAGCCTGCTTTTAATGAGTGATGGACCCACTTGAATAACAAAAGGATCTGGGGCGTATCCCAGGGTTGTGCTGCACAGCTGGAGGATATCCCAGGATTCTGACTTAGAATCAGAGAACAGCCAAAGCCCTGTACAGGGTTGATTTGCTTCCATTCCATTTAGTGTGTGCCAGGAATAGACAAAGAAGAGGTGAAGCCTTCTGATACTTCTATATGGAGTGCTGCAGGCTTGATTCTCTCCCATCTTGTTTAATATATGAAGTCACTGTTGAGGTGATTAATATGCAGTGTATTTCTATCCAATCATCTGGGAAAAGTGATAGAAACCTTGGCTTTTGTCTGGAATATATATTGTAACTTATAAAAACCAGGTGTTCTCGATACTATTTGTGGATGCATGTGTGATGTGAAGTACCTGAGATGACATTATGATGATGCTATTTATGATGATGGTAGAACTATAGGTTGTTTCTGTTATAGATTTAAATATTGAAGTTTCATTATTATGACTATTTTTATGATTATTGTGCCATGTAAAAAGATTTATTAAATAAATGAAGAAATAAAAATAAGTTAGGAACACAAAATGAAAACATGCTTTTCTCTTGAGATTGCTCACAAGATAGTCTTATCAAAGACATCAGTGGTTTTTTTTCATAGAAGGAAACTGGCATTTTCTTGAGTCTCAATTGGATTGCAGCTGAGCAATGATAACTTCATAATAAGTCATAGTCCCTTACTCCTATAAAAATCAGTTTATACAATATTTGTGTAGATTTACAGTGCAAACCAAAAATGACTGATTAGGCATTCTTTCTCCCCAATGAATCTTTGAGATCTATAGATCTCTGGCAGGGAGGGCATTTCTCAAAAAAAAAAAAAAAACTGACATAAAACTGCCATACATTTTAACAGATCCCTCTTCTATGCTTTTCATTTCTTACTAAATCATATTCTTCTTCTTTAAAATATGGGATATAAATTTTAAGTCTGCCTTTAGAAAATGCCATCATTATCCCTTTAGGAGCAGTAAGATGGCAAGCATATTGCTCTAAGTGTTGATTACATCCACATTTTAGTCATCTGCTCAAGAATACATAAACCTTTATTTGCTTGCTATACAACCCTTAGCATAATTGTTCCTTCAATCTGAAATGAAACAGAATATTCATGGTTTATCCTTGTTTAGTATCCAAAGTAGATGTAAGGTCAATCTCTAAATCTTTAGTGATGTTAAAGCCTGCTTTATAGGAATGGTTGTGTGTGTTTCTGTTTTTACTATTGCAAAACAAATAAATAAATACAAAATGTCCTTGTCTAAATAAAGGTTGATATTTGTATTACATTCCATTTAACTTTAGAAGATAGTATAATACTGTTTCCAATAGGGACTGTGGTGGCTCACGTGGTAAGATGCTGGGCTTGCTCACTGCCGAGGCCAGCAGCTTAGCAGCTCAATTCCAATAAGTGAATTAACTGCGGAAGGACAAGAAAGGAGCCTCCCTCAATTGCCTACCAACATTCAGGTGTCCCATGGGTAAAAATACACTACCCATAACAATTCCTTTCACTGTATATATATGTATGGTATTCAGTTTGTTCAAGTATTTTCCAATGTCTTTATAGTTGAGCTTTTAAAATTGTGGTGACATTTCAGCAGAATCTCATCTGCCGTCATCAGGCTCATGTAATGGGTTTGTCTTTGTCAAGAATGTCAAGCTTTTGCCTCTGTTTCTGTTTTAAATTTGGTAAGCCCCCAATATACAAAACAATGTTGCCAGCTAATCAAGGCAAAAAAATGCTACAAAACAGACAAAAGATATTACAAACACCAATCAAGCAGAGCACAGTCAACTCCAAGACCAATAAGCACAGATCAAGACTCCCATCCAATCAGGATGAAGAAAAGACCTTTCAAACAAAGCACAAAGCTAGTATCAAATTTAAAACAGAAGCGGCTGCAAAAGCCTGACACACAGTACAATGATGAACCCATTACACGACCTTGAAGATGGCAGATGAGATTCTGCTGAAATGTCACTAAAACTTTAAAAGCACAACTATAAAGACATGGGAAAATACCCGAAGAAAGCTGAATACCATACATACATACATATACACATATACATACATACAGACACATATACATACACACACACACACACACACACACACACTTTAAGTTGTCTAATCATATTAAAAACTAATCATAAATGTCATTGGACTTAGTAAAGCCTGAATTTGAACTATCAAATATAGGATAATATTCAGAGTATTGCAGCGTAAATTCAGTGCCAGAAAAGTAAACACAGATGCTGAGGCTTCATTTAACTTCTTTATAAACACAAAATAAATTTTACAATACCAGTTGTAGATTTCTACAACATGGAGCAAACTCAAGCAGAAGCAGATAGTTAAGGCCCTGTCACACTGGCCGACGGATGCAAAACGTTTGTAAAAATGACATAGCAGATAAGAAAAATGTTCCATCCGTTGTTATCCGCTCTCAAAAGGGGCAAAAATTTGCATAACCAGAGCGGACAACACGGAAAGGAACGGACGGGGGGAGGACGTAGGGCGGATGGAAAGTGGATGCTCCACGGAAGCCTAGCGGATGGAAGCGGATGAGAGTGGATGGCACATCCGCAAGGCTTACGGGGGAGCGCAGCAAAGCAGACGCGGAACAGAAAGAGTGGATGCCGAGCGGATGAAGCGGATGCACAGCGGATGCCGAGCGGATGAAGCAGATGCAGAGCAGAAGCCTAGCGGATGCCTAGTGGAAGCCGAGCGGATGCCTAGCGGATGCCTAGCGTTCACTGCACACGTGGGGAGGATGCATTGCGTCAGCTCCGCGGATATAAAGGGAAGCAGCTCCCAAGCAGGTCACCATTCTGAGGAAAGACCTGCTTCCAGACACAGCCAGCCAGCCAGCCAGCAATCCAACAACCATGGAGAAGAAGAGAAAGCCTCAGCCATCTGCTGCCAGCCCTGGCAAGAGGGACAGGGCCACCCTCCCACCCCCTGGCCCTCACTCTGCTTCTGCTGGGGCTTCTGCAGCCCAGGCTCGCTCTTCTGGGCAAGGACTTCTGCTGATGCTGTTTCTGGAGGTGGTGCTTCTGCTGGTGCTTGCTCTGCTGATGCTGCTTCTGGCGGTGGTGCTTCTGCTGGTGCTTACTCTGCTAGCACTGCTCCTGGTGCTGGTGCTTCTGTTGGTGCTTACTCTGCTGGCACTGCTCCTGGTGCTGGTGCTTCTGCTGGTGCTTACTCTGCTGGCACTGCTCCTGGTGCTGGTGCTTCTGCTGGTGCTTACTCTGCTGGTGCTGCTCCTCGTCCTGCTGGTCCTTCTGGTGCTCCTGGTCCTGCTGGTGCTCCTGGTCCTGCTCGTGCTCCTGGTCATGCTGGTCTTGCTGGTGCTGCTGGTGCTTACTCTGCTGCTGCTGATCCTGGTCCTGCTGGTGCTGCTGGTGCTGGTGCTTCTGGTCCTGTTGGTCCTGCTTTTGCTGCTGCTGGTGGGTGGTGGTGGTGTGGAGGAGCAGCCCCAACAACCTGGAAGCCCCTCTGATGAGGGCCCAGATGGTCCTCCCAGAGGGAGGAAGAGGCATATGTGAGAACGGGAGAGGAGACAAGACAACATAGAAGAGGAACATGAGGATGAGGTGCTGGAGTGGCTGAGGGAGAACGAGTATCTATGGCAGAAGGGACACAGGCTCTATAGGGACACCAAAAGGAAGCAGGCTGCTTGGAAAGAGAAGGCGGAGAGCCTGGGCTACACTTCGGAGGTGCTCCTCTGCTGGTGGAAGCACATGCATACCTGGTACGGGAAGCTGCACCTCAAGAAATCTGGCCAGGCCATGGTCAAGCTGACGGACAGAGAGACCTACGTGATGGCCAAGTTCAGCTTCCTGGAGGGTGAGATCCGCCACCGAGGAGCAGACCCTCTCACAACCCTCTCTCTCAGGCAGCCTGCTGAGAGCCAGTCCTCTTCTGGCAGAGAGTCAGCTCCTGTGTCCAGGCAGGTATCTGTGGAGTGTGCCAGCTGTACTACCAGTGGCGGAGCACGTGGAGGACCCCCTGACGCAGTGTGAGAAAGGAGACGGCACTTCCATCATAGCCCAACCCGCATCCACCCCCAGCTCCACCTCCACAGAAAGGCAGAGAGGCAAACCGGAGGGACAGAGCCAAACTGTCCTGCTGGAGAGAAGAGACACCATCAGGAACAGCGTAGATCTCCTCTCTCAGCTGGTACACACCGACGCACCATCTTCCAACCGCAAGCCCTTCCTCACCTATGTGAACCAGACCCTCATGAACATGACGGAACCCCAGTACCAGGTGGTGAAGGACAGGATCACCGATCTTCTTCACAACCCTCCAGACCAAGATGAACCAGCTCCCACCCAGTCCAGGTCTGCTCCTCCACCCCAGGTGATGTCACTGCCCTTCCAAGGCTTCCCACAGGCCCTCCCCTACCAAGGCTATGGCTACCAGGAGGTCCAGCAGCACAGGCAGCAGCCCTTCCCAGTCCAGGCACATGTACATCGGACACCACTGGTGCCACTGATGCCACTGATGCCACCCACACCACCGATGCCACCCACGCCACAGATGCCACCCACGCCAGTCCTCACCCAGCTGCAGACCTGACAGCCCCACTACACTGCTCCTTCCTCCATCCCACAGCCAAGCCCGGCCTCAGTACATCTGTCATCGGTAGTGGGGCTGACACCCCATGTAATGGAGGAAGGGGCTCTCAACATCACGGGGCTGAGCCAGCTGTCTGAGAGCTTCCTCAACACACCATCCCCTGTTGTTCTCTCTGGGCCAGGCACCCCAGTGAGCGCTTCAGACCAGCACTCCAGCAGCAGCCACCTCCACAGCACCTGGACCCTTCACCCCTGAGACTGGACACGCCTCCAAGTGACCAAGAAGAGTGCCAGAGACTGGGTGGCTACCTGTTGACTTTATTTTTGCTTTGGACACTTGACTTGGGTCATTTTTCTTTTACAGCTTGTTATTAATAAAGATTATCTTTGCTTCACACACTTGCTTCATTTATTTTCGTCAATAAAGTCTTGGTGGAAACTTTTAGAAATGGTTGAAGCTTTGCATGCTTGTGGGATGGGCAGGGATACCTGTGGGATGGGTAATAGCTGTGGGATGGGCAGGGATACCTGTGGGATGGGTAATAGCTGTGGGATGGGCAGGGATACCTTTGGTATAGGTAATAGCTGTGGGATAGATAAACCTCCAGTGCAAGCATAGTGGGACTGGATGGTCCACCCTCCCAGGTGCCACACCTATGGCCCTTTATTATCAATAATAATGTAATCATTCATCCACACATGTCAACATAAACACAACTCTTTATTAAATGCCCTGTTCATTGTAGGCCCACCCAACATACATGGCCCAATCTCATCAGTGTGATGAGACATGCTGAAGGAAGCATCCATTAATCATCTATCATCCTGTCTTGCCACTCCACTGCTCCAGCTGGGGAGTTGCACCAGTGTCTCAGGAGGTTGTGCTGCTTCTTCCCTTCATGTGAGGCTCTGTTGGGGCCTTGCACATCCTCAGTGTCTATCAGGTTTTGCCCTTGCCTCCATTCCCCAGGCTCCATGTCCCCATTGCCTTGTTGGAGGTCCACAAGCCTGTTCTGCAACACTGGGTAGTGGGTGCGCATGAGATTGTGCAGGATGCAGCAAGCTTCCATGATCCTCCTCACGGTCTCTGGGCGATGCTGCATGGTGGTGAGAAGTACCTGGAACCTGTTGGCCAGGATGCCAAAGGCGTTCTCCACCACCCGTCTTGCCCTGGACAGCCTGTAGTTGAAGATCCTCTTTTCACGGGTGAGGTGTCTTGAAGTGTAGGTTCTGAGGGAGGTTGTGAGGGAGGTAGGTTCTGAGGGAGAAGGCATCATCACCAATGATGAAGTAGGGCACATCTTGCATGTCGTTGGGCAGGGGGTCTGGATCTGGGAAGCCCATGATGAGGTTGAATTCCAGCCCCTCCTTGAGATCACTGGCATTGTATACCTGGGCATCTGAAGCTGACTCGTTGCCTGAAGCATCAATGTACATGAACTTGTAGTCAGCATCGACCATGGCGAAGAGGATAATGCTGAAGAAGCCCTTGTAGTTGAAATAAGTGGACCCTGACTTGGCTGGAGCTTTGCAGGCCACGTGCTTGCCATCTACGGCTCCAACGGTGTGTGGGAAGTTCCACCTCTGATACCACTGCTCTGCAACTTTCTTCCATCCTTCTTCAGTGGAAGGGCACTGGAGGAGCTCCTCCACGTATTCTTCGATGATGGCCTGCACCACTTCTCTGACCACAATGCTGATGGTGTTGTGTGGCACCCTCCAGCCGTACTGCATGCTCCTGTAGGTGGCCCCTGAGGCCAGGTGGCGCAGAGTCAGTGCCACCTTGAGCCCAGCTTCCAGGCTGGGCCAGAGGTTGGTGTTTGCCTTGGTCAACCTGGGTCTCAGCTGCTCCACAACTTCATCAAACATGGTTGGAGGCATCCTCATGAAGTTCTGGAATGCCCGAGTGTCTTCGTTCCTCAGCTCCACCATCAGCTTGTTGTACAGTTCATACTCTGTTCTTCTCCCGATCCATCTTCGGACCCAGACACTTCTTGGCCGCCTCCTTTTCTTCCCGTAGAACAGTTGAAAGAGCCTGTAGATGGCTTTGCACTGTTGCAGAACGATGGTGGCTACCAAAGGGAGTGTGTTACGATCCATGGTGGACATCAATGGATGCTGTGGAAGAGCAAGATCCAGATGAAGGCTGCAGAGATCTGCACAGCGGGGCTGCTGGACTAAAAGTGAGATCCAGGTGAGTTGCTCCCCCTTTTTATAGGCAATATTGGTTTTCCACTATATGTCCTTTTGCATTCTCTAGGCATCCTCTAGACATCCTTAATATCCGAGATAGATCCCCTCTGCGAACGTTTTTTCCATTTTAAATGCTTTGTATGTGAGCTGCATCCGCTTTCATCCTTTCTCTGTCCATGCTACTAATGCTGCGCATCCGTTCCGCGTCCGTTTCGCTTCCTCCCTGTGTCCACTTTCTGCTGGAGCAGATGTCAGTTGCGTGGATGCGCAGCGGATGCCTAGCGGATGTAGCAGACACATAACGGATGACGATGGATGCAGAACGGAAGTTCCCCGTATGCGTAGCAGATGCAGAACAGACGCGTTGGATACATTTTCCGCTCAAAAAGTTTTGAGCGGATGGAACCTCAGTCGACGGATGCTGGACGGATAGAGAGGATGAAAAACGGAGGCAGTGAGTACAAAACGGATGAATCGCGTTAACCAACAGATGGCAAGTGTTTCTCTCCGTTTTACATCCTCTTTCCATCCATTGGTGCAGTGTGACATGGGCTTTACAGGTTCAGAGCAGAGCTCTAGTTTTAGCAAGCAAGCAAACAACTTAGTTTCTCTTTCACTTTAGAGCTGAGCACAGAACAGAGATAAACCACACCCAAATTTTCTCTTTAAGTTTCAGCACTCAATTCAGCTCTAGTTGGCTGACCTTGTTACTAAGTTCTATTCCAGTTCATGAATATACTCTGACAGATAATATCATTAATCTATTATTAATCCACTTCAATATCAGACAGAAAGATATTCTGTGTTACCTGCATATATATTTGGAGGTGTTTGGCCAAAAATGTCATATAGTTGAAAATTGGATTTAATAGTTCAAAGATATAAGATACAATCTTCCTCTCCAAATCACACATTCATGAACACATATATCGAGAAATATCTCCATCTCTATCAAACAATTAAGTAATATTATGCAAATAGCACAAATATGAAGTAGTAGACCAAAGAAACTAAAGGCATGATGAAATATAGATAAACCCTGTTTCAAAAAACACCATACCTTGCCCTTCTCCACATCTTTCTTATCCTTGCTAACAATCCTTGCTTCTATCAGATTCATCTTCTCAACCCACATTTTGTGGATCTCTTTAATTCTGACCAACTCCAAGACCCTTGGTTTTCTCATTTCTATTGTATAGCTATGCTTCTTTCATATAACTTCTGTGTTGGATTTTATTCATTGTCTTTTTGACCAAATAATTCCAGTTTTTTAATATTATTCACTTTTATATTCAATCCATAACCATTCATCATCCGCATTCATGATCTGAGTATGCTTCTGCATTCAACTTACTTTTATGTTTTTCTGACATAACTAATTCTCCTCTGCATAACAAGATGAGCAGAAGCATACTTTAACACACATTTTCATTTCTGTTGACAAGCATTCATTACCTGCAATAAACCACAAATTATCTCCTTACCTTTCTACCAGCATTTGCACATTTTACAATTTTTCCATTTCCCCATCTATAGTAAACATTTTATCAGACACAAATTGATCTCCTTACTCCATGGTTGTTTGTTTGTTGTTCATTTATGTGTTACCTGTTGTCATTCACTCCATTTTCTTTGTCAAGCCTAACTATTTTAGTTTTGTGATAGATTAATTCAAACCCACGCTCTTTGTAGAATTATACAATCTAATATTTGTTGCAAATCATTTTGGCAATATGCAATCATCCCACAAAATGGGATAAAGATAAATGTCATAAATGTTACTTATATATTCATCCAAAATACATTTTAAAAAACCTGGAGTCATACCACATCCTTATCTTATTCTCTTTTCAACTGAACCCACTGTATTCTATTTATTTTCACACGTTTTACTTTCTAACACATATTATTTTTAACCACATGGACTAACCAGCCATATTCATGCAAAGTATTATATAATTCAGACACTTTCTATAAATAAAAAAATATATAATAAACTCTATCAGATTTCATATATTTCTCAATAACCTTCTGAAGAACAAAAATATGGGACTCATATTCTCTGCTCAATGTGAACCACAAGGCATTTTCAAATTTTGTTTATTTACATCTTATTGTTTCAGTCAGAATTCACACATTTTGGATACTCCAAACATATCAGTTATTTGGGAAATATGAAAAAATAGTGACTAACTAAAATTCTTCTCCACATGATATTCTGAGAGCTATAGACAGCCTGTAAAAGAATTCATCTTAATTGGATTTTTCAAGTACTTCTATTATTTTACAGAGTATGCAGAAACTCCCTTTTGCTTTGACTTTTATCTCTGTTTTTCATTTAAACTGTTCTTACTGATGCTTTTATATCGTACTGGGTCAGTGCATTGTGCCCATGCTTGCTTAAAGTGCTGTTATTATCTCCTGTCTTTCTTTTTCTCTACTACTGATCAATGAGGCCCTACAGGTGTTACTGCAGCTTCTGCAGCTGTCAGCATCACTAACTTGTTTGGAATATAAAGTCCCAGTCTTGTAGTTGGTAGTTGGTGAACATCCTATTCTACCTCCCATGTGTTGTTATTGACTGGTTCAGGGCCATAAAATTATGGAGCTGTGAGTCATTTAAGAAGATCTGTTACTATTTCTTCATTGGACAATTTGTTAAGATTTCTGTAGCTGTGGTTGCAGCTGTGCTTAACTCCTGGTCATATAGAAAGTGAGTTTAAAATTTTTCATGCTGCATGCAAATAAAAACTAATATTAATTTAAAAAAAGTGAGTTATCATATCCATTTAACTAAATTGTGGATCTAGTGGCTATTGAGTCTTTCTTTATAAATCAGTCCCTCCAGACTCTTACTCTTGGAATTAAAAATAAAATGAATTCTTTTGCAATGGAATTATATATTTATGGCATCTTTAGCAAAGAGAAAGAGAAAAAAAACCAACAGAAGGCAAGACAGGGTAAAGTAGCAAATAATACACAGAATGTCTTACAGCTTGTAAGATCATCTCAAAAATGTATTGCAAATATGAGTAAATGAAGTATCATATTGACTCTTTTAAAGATTAAGACTGGGAATAATAAATAAAGAATGTGAATAACAAATTTACAGCCTTTATTCAGTCATTATGTGATGGTACTTGCAGCAGTTTACCAAGTATATTTTGAAATGCACTTGAAATACAGATTAGTGTTGTACATTAGAACAGATATCTAAGTTGCTGTACAGATTAAAAAAGTGTTGACCAGATACATCTGAACATGCGACTTACTAACTGGAAAAAAACATGTCACCTTATCATGTCGCTACTTAGATGGGCACTTAGCAGCAACTGAATGTTAATAAATTATATTGTTTATTATGCTTTGGAGGATGGTGAAGAGTCAGTATTTGAAATTACCATGGTCATGCAATATTGGAAGAGAGCTCTAACAGAGTGTTCTGCGCGACTAAAAAAATCTGGAAGAGAGGTTGAATTGGAGATGTTTTGAGGTGTTGAAAAAATATCTTGAGTGGATGTTAGAGTGGGCTTTGGTACTTTCTTGAAAATGATGGAAGGAAAGAATCATGGTTGAGGTTTTATAGCTTGGAAAATGCAGCAGATTAGCTGTGATTATCGGGGCAGGAACTTTGAACCATGTTTCCTCTCCAGTGAATGATTTAAGATAAATAGTGACCAGTCTCAGCAGCTGGAAGATTTAGGGACAAATTATCAGGCCAACCCCGAAGAGGCATACATCTCTGCCTAGGCCTGAATCTCAGGCAACAAATTTCACTTCAGAAGATCTTTGTTCATCTGCCAACAGCTGAGATTGCCTATCTGGTTGCTAGATCTGGAACTTGTCCTGGATTGGACTGGATTGAGGATAATTATGCCACTGGGTGTCTCTAGTAGTTCAAGGCAAACAGGGGGAAGTGTTTATGTAAGATATATGATTAAATATTGGCATCCTTATTGCTGCTGCATTCCAGAGAGCAGGAGAACTTTGGCAGTCTGGCAAAATGAATGAGATGTCTAGATCTTTGTTCCTCCTCGGTCAAATGATGATCCTAGGAGATAACATTTGGTTGAGTGAATGTCAGGTAGCTTCCTCTGCTAGAAGATTCTATATTTTCCTTGAAGAAGGTTATGATGTGTCCCGTTGACAAATCGACCAAAAAGTCCTGGACAACTTTTGCCCAGTCTCCAGTATCAGAACAGTCTTCCCTATTCTGTGGAATGTTATTGAAAAGATAGTTGGTCTTAAGCTTCAAAGGACTCTGAAAGAAATTAATATCTGGATGCATTTCAGTTAGGCAATGAATTGCAATGAAATGCCATTGATCACATTTGTTTATAATCTGCCACAACTCAGTGACAGAGGGATTCCCTCAGTTCCTTTTAATACCTTTAATAATTGTATTCTTCTACTATTAAGACTATTGAGAGTAGAAAGCATGGTGTTGTAGTGAAGTGAGTTGTTTCTCTTTCCATGGCTGGCTCCAGGTGCTGTTAAGGGAGGAAAGGGAGAAAGAAATTGAGTAAAAGGTCTTTACCTATGGAGATCCTGAAGGTTCAATTTTCTCGGTGATTATTGTCTACATGAGGATGTTAAATGAAGCTATTAATTAGCATACCGGTATGGTGGAATGTATTCTGGATTCCCAGGAGGAAGGGCTGCATTCTAGATGTCAAAGACAGCAACACAAAGTATGGAATTTTGGTCAGGAAGAATAGAGTTAAGAAGTATAATCCCAGAGTATAACTATAGCAATGCAAAGAGTTGCTTTAGCTTGGCAAAATTTCTACCTATGGCTGAGGAACAACAAAGGAAAGTGTTCAGAAGTAACTTCACATGTCTTCCTTGATGCCCTGATATCTCATGAAACTCAGCTTTGATCTTGAGTGGAGCTTTCAATGTCTTCTCTAATATTTGAATGAAGGGGAACAAAATTAAATTCAACTCTATAAACACATCACCCTTCCAGTTCCAAGGATTTTTCATTTCTAGTTCTGAATGGGATTGCACTTTCCCATACAGAATTGGTTTATAATGCCTGGGACTTCCTGAACTGTTAGCTCCTGTTCAAATAGCAGTTAGCAGATATAATCAAGAAGGCCTTTGCAGATATTTGCCTTATATTTGTGTGAGTCTGAAGTGGAAGGTCTTGCCACAATTATGGACTATATATACAGAAAAAAAGAGAGAGAGTTTAAACATGGGCTTTGAATTTCTGGTTCCTACTTTACTTGGATCACAGGTCATGTAACATTGTTTTTCTACCATATGTTTTTTTATAATTTATATCTATTATGGTAGAAATAAACTCCAAAAATATCAGAAAAATGATATAGTTGAATGAACTATTTATAACTTTAACTCTTATAATTTATCTTGGTCACATAATCTAAACTCTTTATCTGAATGCTGCTTATTTTAAAAGTGGGTGATTCCATTTTTAAATAACCTTCATGTCATTTTGTACAAGAAGAGTCCCAAAGAATGTAGAAATTTGAAATAAAAGCCTACCAAAATCTGCAAGACTGTATTCATAATAAAATGTATGAATTGGTAGGTAAAGGAAAATTAGATGAATGAATCAGATGAATTAAAAATATCTGAATTCTTCAAATTTTGAAATACGATTTGTTTTGCCTTTGTTTTCTCTTTGTTAAGCCAACCTTGGTAATTATCACTTCTTGTACTGACTTTTCTTAATGGCACAGAAAGATTAAACAGTCTCTCTTTGATCCTTATTTTCAAACAAACAAACAAAAACCGTCCCTAATCTCTAGCTATTTTTTCAATTTAGTCTTTTTAAAAACTGTCTCTGTAAATAATGTCTTCTCTTTCAACCTTATTCTTAGGGTTTTTTTGTGTTATTTTTCAGATTTTTACAAAGGGAGGAATTTAAAAGTGTTGTTCTGTGACTCTTAAAGCTACAGCAGCAGTGATGATTTGCCTGTAGCCTATAGATGATTTGGAAGTGGGTTTTGTCTATTGGGAACAGTGAAACATATCCAAGATGCTTGAGTTTATGTGAAGGAAATCCTACCTCCCTGCATCTCATTGCTTAGTCTTCAAGAAAGACCCTAAATGTGAAGCTGAAAATAACTAAGTTTGGTATGGTAATCAATGCTGAGGTTTGCTGAATAAAATCACTGGCCAGGAACCAATAACAGCCTTTCAGCTATCACCTTTCAGAACAGCATTGGTTATTGTAGCCAAATCAGGACTTGCACATAATTCCTAGTCAATTCTTCCCTCAGCATCAGGAAGACAGCAATTTATTTGACAGTTGTTCGTTTTCATTGTACAGCCTGGCTCCCTAATCTTCCAGCTCTGCCTAGTGCTGACAGTTGGTGGTGAGAAAGGATTTCTCCTTTTTTTCACTATAATGCATTCCAATTGTCAATTTAATCTCATGAGGTGCTTCAGTATCCAGCTTTCTTACCTTTTTCTTCCTCTTTTAATGGGTTGTGTTGTGATGCAGATGTTTTTGGAAGGATGATAGATGAAGAATGGTTTACATATCTCTTAAATAATCACTGCTTTAAAATAGAAGGGAAGGTGCCCAGGGTCATGCTCAAAACTCAGATGAAACATCTAATGGGTACTTTTAATTTGGCAGCTGTCATAAGTGCTGCAACGTTAACAAAAGGTTGATATACCATGAATTAACTACAATGTCCTCAAAATATAAAGGACTATACATGATCTCAAATCACAAATTGCTCTGATAGCTCTTGCAAATGGCTAATGGGAGAGATTTCTGATCTTTGTATCAGAGGCCCAATGTTTGCTATGTTCAAGAAGGATAGAAAACTATAGTCAGTTTTCTCTATAGCCCTGAGAACAGAACAATGATGTGGAGAAATATTACTGCAATGATCAGATAATTTTGCCTTGCATTAGCCATATAATCTTTTGAATAAGCTATAGCTATATTGTTTGTCCATATCCTGTTCCAACCACGAACTACCTCACTGCATATGACATTCTGCAACAGAAAAACTCTGTAGAAATATGACCACATCTGCTGTTGCAAACTGCCCAGAAACGCTAACCACAGGGGCCTGTCCGAAAAATACTGGACATGATGTAGAAACTGTTTTTTACACATAGAAAACATCTACTGACACCCAAATATGGATATCCATCCCACCCAACTGTGTTTGCAAAACATCGTTGCCATATATGTGTATTCAACCCAATGTGTCAGTTTTAGTATGGTCAATCAGGATCACATGCTTGCCTTCTGATATTTTGTAACCCACCCAAACCTCAATAAAAGAGCTTGTCTCGAGCTAGTTCAGGGCTCGCTCACCCCGAGGAGAAAACGTGTGTCATGTCTTTCCTCAAACCCATTCGGCAGTTCGTGGGGAGCCCTCCGGGAGAGCGACGCCTCACAATGATACTTGAATTCAAGGTTCTTAGGCCTTAAGGTCAAAATAGAAGGAAAAAGTTACAATTTTGCTCTGTTCCCATCTGCTAATGTGATCTGGAGCAGCTGTAACAGCATTCCCTCTATTGCCAGGCGCCATATTTTTGTTTAGCTTATATAATAATTCAATAATAGACTTTGCATGTATAGGTTCAAAATTTTCTGGCAATGTCAGTTAAAACAGCAATATGTGGCAAAGATTTTACTTGATACACTAGAGAGCCATTAGCCCATCAGTATAAACCATACATCAATATGAAACTTTATGGAAAATTCAAACCAAATCATAACCCTCCCAACTGCCTTCCCACAAATTTTTTCCAACTTCTTAAATGAATGAAAGGTGTGAAAATAAGACGTACTGTATCTGTTGATTGTTTGTTTGTTAACATATTTAGTCAAGTCCCAGAGATCCACAACCATAAATTATTAAAGAATTTCAGAATGTTTTGTTTCTTTTTCATACTTATTCTTATCTCTTCTACAGAGAATTAAAACAAATAAAATTGAATATTTGAACAATCATGAAGAACATGAAGAACATTGAAAATTAGCATTACAGAGGATTTTATTCTGTTTTGAGACTTTCAAAATCCTGACTACCTATATATTAGTTGGCCAAAAAAAACATATAAAAAAATTAAGGGATCATTGTTATTTAGATATTCAACCTAACAACAAGTTTCTATTATTTTTAATTTTAAACTATGTAAACAGAATTAATTTAGTTTATTTTTCTTAGCGACATTCATTATATCTATTAATAAAACAGGATAAAGCACATACTTATAATTGTTTTCATTATAAGAGGTTTTGACAAAAATGTTGATTTCTGTAAATACAGGTAACAATGTAATTTGTACTACAAGAACTAAATAAAAGTCAATTAGGAGACCAATATATGGAAATAACCACTATTACTTTATATATAGTAATCAAAGGAGTCCAGGAAAGATATGGACATCTAAAAGAATTTGGCTACTATGTCATCATGATCCTGGGCTTTGGTGCAACAATTTCAGTTGTGAAATCCTTTAGATATTTTTTATTGCAAGGACAGAAGCACTTTATTCTTTGATCAAAGAGAATGTATAGTGAACATCTAAACCCCTTTTAAACAGTGAAGGATTAATCTTCTATGCATTCAAGGCCTTTCATGTGAACTTTCTTCTAGTTTTCCAAGCAAAGCAAGATTAATTTTTCTGGCTGTCTTGTACCTTTCTATCTTGTGCCATATACATTAATAGATAGCAAAGATATGGAACATCTCTGGACTCAAGGCAAATTTTGTGGCTGTGGTGATGCGATATTTCATGGACAACAACCATCTGAATTGTGGTAGATTTGTTATCTGGGTACACAGAATTTCAGGTTACAATAATATCAAGCAATTATACATATTATAATTCAATTATAGATATATATAGGATTTGTAGCTGATCCATTCATTCATGTCCAAATATTGAAAGGAGGAGAAGATTCTGTTGATCTTAACAGTCTTTAGAGATTTTGCAAACATCAATTTCTCCTGAATGTACCAGTATTACTTAGTTATTATAGTAGGTTACCCAGTCAACCAGATATTTAGACTGGATTTGGCATTTTTAACTACCTATCAGTCCTTCCCAAGGACCTGGGATAGACAGATCTTTTTTGATAGTGCTAATAACAGTAGCATTTAGAGTTATGTACTGTTTCATCATCCTTTATAGCATTCTCTAAACAGTTTACTCAATCAGCATATTGGCCCCAACAATCTGGGTTCTCATTTTATGGACCTCAAAAGTATGGAAGAATGAGTCAAACTTGAGCCCATCGGGGTCAAATTCTAGGCTATGCACAGAGTTAGCCTGCAATACTGCATTCTAATCATTGCAACAACATAGTCTTAGATAATTACATACATTTCTTCCTTTTGTCAACCCTGAAGTGAACCTGGATTAAGCCATCTTGTTCTGGCTTACAGTTGCCATGAAGCCTGAGAAAGAAGAGGAGGAGGGAAGTAGATAGCCCAGCTTACATAAAATAAAAAGTTTTCCTGTGGGAAGTAAAGTCATTGTAACAGGTGGCTTTAATTAGTTTATTTTATTGTCATTGCACCTCGTACAACGAAATCAGTGCACATCATGACTATGACCACAAAAATAAACACAAACACACATTCTTCACCCTTCACACATTGAACCACAAACCCCAACACTACACTAACACTGCATTATACAGCAGAATTAAAAAGAGCTACTGCCCTGGGATAGAAGCTGTTTTTCAGCCTATTTGTCCTTGTTTTTATTATTCTGGACTGTCTGCCAGATGGTAATAGTTCAAAAAAAGGGTTCCCAGGATGAGATGGATGTTTGAGAATGTTTTGAACTTTCTTAAGGCAGCGGGAGCTATAAAGCTCTTCCAAAGAGGGGATAGGAAAACCAATGATTTTCTGGGCAATGACATTAACCCTCTGGAGTGCTTTCCTATCTGCCAATGTACAACTGGCAAACCATACAGAGATGCAGTATGTTAAAATGCTCTCCATGGTACAGTGGTAGAAGGTCACCAGCAGTTTTTCATTCAGTTGTTGTTTTTTGAGAAGTCTCAGGTAGTATAATCTCTGCTGGGCCCTTTTGACTAAGGCTGCAATGTGAGCAACCCAGGTCAGGTCCTCTTTTATGGTAAAACCCAGAAACTTGCCACTTGCCACTTGTTGCACTCGGTCTCCATTGATAACCAAGGGCTGGATATCTGATCTGTTCCTTCTATAATCCATTATAAGGTCCTTGATCTTATTGGTGTTGAGGACCAAGTTATTAGTCTCCACACCACGAAAGCAACCAGTCCACCTCATTTCGGTAGGCAGACTCATCCCCTCCGGAGATAAGTCCCACCACTGTTGTATCATCCACAAATTTACCAATAGTATGACTAATGTGAGTGGGAATGCAGTCATGCACATAAAGAGTATAGAGTAAGGGACTCAATACGCAACCCTGTGGTGTACCAGTGTTAAGAATAAGGGCTGAAGAGGTATGATTACTTAATCCGACCCTTGTGAATGGCCAGACAGGAAATTCATAATCCAAAGGCAGATTGAATTAGAAAGTCCCAAGGTCCAGAATTTTAGACACTAGTCTATGTGGAAGAATTGTGTTAAACAGAAAACTAAAATCCAAAAAAAGCATCCTCACATTGCCTCCCCCATGGTGTTCTAGATGAATCAGAGCAGTGTGAATAGTGATGGCTATAATGTCCTCTGCAGATCTATTTTTTCTGCATGCAAACTGATGTTTAACAAACTGGTAACCAGAAATGATATGCCAGCAGACCAATTTCTCAAAGCATTTCATGATGATAGGAGTGAGTGCCACTGGTCTATAATCATTGAGGTTATTGATAGGTGAAGGAGGAGAGGAGCCTGCCAGTCATATTCATTGGGCAATGTGACTGATGACAGTGGGGAGGGTGTAAGTATCATTCTTTTAATTAGGTGAAAACCACTGGAATGTTCAGAGTTGGTTCTCACTGGCTTTGCAATATGATGTATCTAATAAATGTGTTCTTAGAGAAATCTACCTGCCACGGAGTTCTGCTTTCAATAAGCATGAGACAAAAGGACATGATTCTCCCCATTTTCCAAGCAAGCAACCAATCTCACAAACTCTACCTGAACCTGGAAGAAAGAACTGGCAAAGAATACAAAATAGGAAACAAAATTGGATAATGTGTGATATATTGTTTTACACCCCCTTAAAGAACATGAATAGAGAGAACTGTAATAAAACTAGAATGTTAGTAATTATAGTATTGTCTGTTACAATCATCACTTTTCTCCGTACTCCTCTCCAATCCTGAAGAATTTTTTTAAAAAATGTATATGAATGACTGGGGAAGATTTATTAGCTTTTGCACAAATGCATTGATATTTAAATCCTTTCAAATTGCCAACAATTCTGAACAAAGTTCAGAAGAACTGAATAAATCTTCCTCCAGCTTAGACATTTCCCTATCTGATTTAGTACAAAATCAGCCTAAATCCAATTCACACTACTTCTTCAAATAGTAAAAAAAACATGAATATATTTTAAAAAATAACTGACTGTGAAAGCTTTTACAAGTCTATTCAGAAGTAGGTACCAATCATCACAATGGGGTTTAGTAACAAGGAAGTATATATGGGATACAAAAATTGCAGATCTTCAGGAAAAACTAAATTGTTCAGACCTGAATCAGATTTGAAATGAATTTGCATCCACAGTTTTCTGGACAATTTTTAATTTTGATAGCAAATATTCTGTAAAAATTCTATGGGAATATGCATATTTGAACAGTGACATATTGGTTCACCATAATTTGTTACTATCTGACAGTCCGAACACAACACTGTCAGCATTTGACAATATCTCACATATTATAGCCAGCATCTGGCAGCATCTGACAGCTGAAGTACAATCACTATTCCTCAGTGTCATATTGTCAGATCTGGTTCTTGTGCTGTTGAGAGCAGGAGAATGCAAAACAAAGAGAAGAAAGATAAGTATAAAGTATCCTGCCGAGAACCAAATCAGTTGCCCTAATCAGTGAACAAATCTGAATCAAACTCTATGCAGTGGTTAAATGGTTGACTTCATGCTAAAACTCAATCACTAAAACTCAATCACTTAGTGTAATTTTAAAGCAGTTGACTTAACTTAGATTTGACCAAGAGAATGCACCTATGTTAGACTGGCCTATTGAAAGAGACTACATTGACACATGTAACTGTTTTTCTCTGTTGCTATTTTTAATTGAAGTTTAAATTTGAAACTTATTTTGAATTTCTAAAGTTATCAGTTTAAGATCTTTTTATGGTTTCAGTCCAGCCACTTAAGTTTACAGATCAATATTTGATAGTACTTCATGGTATTTTACTTTGTATATTGTTTTGTTATTATTACTTATCAAAATGTAATATTTGTAATTTCAGAAATATACCTGCATATATCTGCACATACAGTATATAATCAATTGAGAACCTTCACCTTAAATACAGAGTAGAGAAAAATATCACAAATCAGCAATTTCTGCCTTTTTGAATTAAGAAATTCTTTTACAATTTTTGTTTTGACTGTACATTTAATACTACGGTTACATTTGGATAACAATGGTTAATCTTGTCCCATTGATGTCATCAGATTGTATTGTACATAATATCTGCAACCATCAAGACAGATCCAATAGTGGACTTCCAGTTTGGGCTTCTTCGGCAATGGACCAAAATCGCAATCGTGCGCGGTTTTGATCTGTGCTCACCACTGGAGCACCCTGAGTCACCCGGATCCAGGGCTGAAGCCACTCCATAGAGATGGTGAAAAAGAGGAAGGCATCAGCGGGTTTGAGGAGAGCCGCATCTCTCCTCATCGGCTGGCCATTGCTACCTTTCCCAAAGGCGGTTGCAGTGGTGGTCAGAAATGGCCATCTCAAAGAAGAACCTGACCGGACAAGATTGTGTGGGAGGAAGTTTAAAAGAGAAAGTTTGACTGACTGAGTTGAATGGAGAACATCTATTTAAGGGACCTGGAACCTGAATTTTAAAGACTAATACTATCCCTAAAAAAGATTTTAAGCGGTGAAAGGGAAAGGGAAAGGAAACGGAATTGGCTTTTTTTCCTCTCACATTGACAGTTTTAATTGACTTGGAAATTTAAGAAGAAGAGATTCACATAAAAAATTGATACTAATCCATTTTGACATTAATAGACTATTTCTAGCTGAAAATAAAGTGTCAAACAGATAAAGATTCTTGGATAATTTAAAATTTTTCTTTAAAAAAAAAGCAGTGGAGGGAAAAAGATAAAAAGAGGGTGCAATCTGAAAAATGGAGACCACCTGGAACTTAAAAAAAAAATGATAGTGAAATTTTAACAAGGCTTGCAAAATATACATTGTAGATGAAACTTTGTTATAAGATACCAAAGTCCCTGGAAAGAGAAAGTGAAAAAAGAAGCAAGAAACAGTTTTGGATTATTGGATGATTCCTGGAACTTTGGATGAAGGATCCTAATGAAACAAAATAAAATCAATTGGGGATTGTTTAATTTTTTTTAAAATGGCATCATTCCTTAAAGAGTTAAAAATGAGACTTAAAGAACAAAAAGAAGAAGCACAAGAGGAAAGAGGATCTTTTGGCTTTGTATTTCAATTTTTAGAAATGGAGATCTTGAACTATGAAAAACAATAAGAAACACTGGCAGAACAAGAAGGGCGAGCCATCTTTAATGACCAAGCAATTTTAAGTGGGGTAAAAAAGGGAAAGGGGAGAAAGGGAGTTAAAAACTTAAGCATTGAAGCAACAACTAAAAAAAAGAGTAATTTGAAAAGTAATCATAATATCAGGAAGAAGCAGAAAGGAGGATCACAGAAAGGAGAATCAGTTAGAAAAGGGAATAAAAAGGGGAGGGAGAAGATGAGAGGGAAGAGGGAAAGGAAAAGAAGCTACAAAGGACAGAAACAAGATATAGAGGTATAGGAAAAGAGTACAAGAATTAAAGGTATAAACCTATTTAAAAGACACAGAGACAATGGTTAAAATTTAACTAAAGGAGAGTATTCTGCAAGGGTGCAAGGGTGCAAGGGCTAGCATTGTTATATTAGAAATAGAAAAGGGTTAGAAAATATGTTAGATGATTAAAGTGATAGAAAAAATTTCTATTGATGTGCAGTGTTTGTAAAGAGAATAAGGCTCTCAATGATTTAAAAAGAAAGTTTTAAAAAAACTCAAAAGAAACATGGAAGATTTTTATCAGTTGACAAGATGAACTTGAATAAGAATAATAACTTTATTGACTATTGTTAATAACTATTGTTTGGATTTTTATTTAAACATAGTAATCAGTAAAATATGAAATATAGATGATTAAAGTGAAGGACAACTGATATTACGAGATAATGTTTATTAAAAGAAATAGAAATATAAAAGATTGTTATTAATATTAATGGCAGAGCTGTACTTGAATAATTATTCCATTTATTACTGTTATACATATATACATATATATCTATATACATATATACTTTTTTCTTTTAAGAATTTAGTGTGCATTTTTAAGGGAATGTACGAAGCAGAATTCGATTGAAAATAGGTATGTGTTATAAAATAGAGGTTAGAAAATGAATGTTATAACTGTAAAGGTGTAACTTAAATTTTTAAACAAGATTTGAAAAAAGATACAAAGTTGTTACATTCCAGTCTAGTAATTACAGGGGAAAATTTGTTTGATGAGAAAAGATAATATGAAATTGTAAACAGGACAGACAAAATTATAAAAACATTGATTAGAAAGATTTTAAAAATTAGAAAAAGATATGTAATTGAATTAAGAAAGGAATGAATAATTTAAAATAAAGCTATAGGAAGTAAAAAAAGGGAAAAGCTATTGAAAAAAATTGCAAAAATAGTGATAAGATATGTATTAGAATGTATAAGATAAATAAGTATTGAGTTTATGTCTGTATGGAGAAGTGATAACCTGGAGGCACACTGTTCTCAAAAAAAGATATACTGTATATACTCGCATATAAGCCAACTTTAGAACGCTTTTTTTTTTTCAAATTTGGGGGCGGCTTATACGTGCATAAATCTGATTTCTGACACAAATGACATGATGATATGACACCACTTCTCAGATCACGCAATATCGATATTACCATACAGCGATATATACATACAACACATTTCTTTTTACTCTGGGTGCCTCCATTTTGCTTTTTCTGCCACCGGATATAACACGCTCTGATTGGTTAGTCATTCACGTGACCGCTTTAGTGTTTGTGATCGTCACATGCAACTTTGTGTCCAGATTCTCTGCATTTAGTAAAGTTCCATAGTAAAATTCATTAAAATATACCCATGTCTGATGTTAAAAGAAAAAGAATGTCTTATGCTGCTTCTTTTAAACAAAAAGTAGTGAAGGCTGCAGAGGAAACAAGCAACCTTGAAGCAGTAAGAACCTTTGGAGTGGATGAGAGCAATATTAGAATTTGATGAATTTGAATGAATTCGAAGGATTCTGAGACACAGTTTAATTTGTGAAAATAAATAAAAGTAAAACACAACAATAATGGCTTTTATTCTCATTTATGCTCTTCTGCAAGCTTTTGCTATGATAAGTGCATATATTACCATTATATAACATCAGATTCTTTACATACCAGGTAATTAACTTAATATTGTTTCCTACACAAATGCTTTGATAATGAACCTTCATCAGTGCATTGCATATTGATACTCTTTTGTTATTAACCCAAACAACATACCATGGTATTTGGGGGTCGGCTTATATGCGAGTTTTTGCAAAATTCCTCATTTTGGGGCAGTTTTTTAAGGGTCGGCTTATATGCGAGTTCGGCTTATATGCGAGTATATACGGTATTATTTGTATTTGTATGTTTTGTGAAAACTTAAATAAAACTATTATTTTTTTAAAAAAAGACAGACCCAATAGCACAACAAAACTAAAATGTGATAATATGATAATTTTATCATGTTATATTATATAATATGATTTTACTTGAATTGTTGTCTCTAGCATGCATGTTTTGGAAACATGTTGCATTATACTATGATTATTTAATCTTTTCCTCTCTTACCTTTATCTTATAGAAACTATTTTCAAAAAGAATTTGCTTGCGAATGGCTATTATTTGTTCAAGGTGAATATTAGCTTTAGAGGACTATAAGAAGAAAGTTTAGGGTTAAATTCTTTTTTCCATGCATACTCTATTGCTATTCATACACTTTTTTTTTACCTGCTACAAGTTTAATGAATGATTTCCATGGATTCCATGCATTAGAATATATAGACATGCGTGCATATACAGGATAATAACTATGGCTTTTGTACACTGTTGCCAGGTGCTGGTCTATTTCTTACCTGCAGAAAAAGCCCCTCCTCCCAATAATTAGTTTATTTCAAATACTTTCAAGAGGCCCCTCAGATATGTACTGATTAATTTCCATAATGAGCTACACCTTAGTATCTGAAAAATCTATTCATTCATATACATGAATGGCATAATTTAATACCATCTTTAATTGAATTTAAGCCCCTGTCACACTGCACCAACGGAAAGAGGATGTAAAACGGACAAAAAAGCTTGCCATCCGTTGGTTAACGCGATGTACTTACTGCCTCCGTTTTGCTTCCTCTCTATCCATCCAGCATCCGTCTATTGACATTTCATCCGCTCAGAAAGTTTTGAGCTGCCCAAAACTTTTGCACGGAAAATGTATCCAATTCGTCTGTTATGCATCCGCTACGCATCCGCTACGCATCTGTTCTGCATCCGTTATGCATCCGCTATATCCACTAGGCATCTGCTGCGCATCCACGCAACTCGCATCTGCTCAGACACAGGGAGGAAGCAGAACGGACGCAGAACAGATGCAGAACAGATGCAGAACGGATGCCAAGCGGAAACAAAGCGTTTAAAATGGAAAAAACGTTCGCAGAGGGGACCTATCTCGGATATTAAGGATGTCTACAGGATGCCTAGATGATGCCTAGAGGATGCCTAGAAGATGCAAAGGGACACCTATACTGCCTATAAAAAGGGGGAGCAACACATCTGGATCTCACTTTCAGAACAGCAGCCCTGCGGTGCGGACCTCTGCAGCCTTCATCTGCCTCTTCCTCTTCCACAGCATCCAGTCATGTCCACCGTGGATCGTAACACGGTCCTTTTGGCAGCCACCATCCTTCTGCAACAGTGCGAAGCCATCTACAGGCTCTGTGAACTCTACTACGGGAAGAAAAAGGGGCGGCCAAGAAGCATCTGGGTACGAAGATGGTTCGCCAGAAGAGCAGAGGATGGACTGTACAACAAGCTGATGGTGGAGCTCAGGAGCGAAGACACTCGGGCATTCCAGAACTTCATGAGGATGCCTCCAGCAATGTTTGATGAACTTGTGCAGCGTCTGACACCCAGGTTGACCAAGACAAACACCAACTTGCAGCCCAGCCTGGAACCTGGGCTCAAGGTGGCACTGACTCTGCGCCACCTGGCCTCAGGGACCACCTAAAGGAGCATGAAGTACGGCTGGAGGGTGCCACCCAACACCATCAGCATTGTGGTCAGAGAAGTGGTGCAGGCCATCATCGAAGAATACAAGGAGGAGCTCCTCCAGTGCCCCTCCACTGAAGAAGGATGGAAGAAAGTTGCAGAGCAGTGGTATCAGAGGTGGAATTTCCCACGCACCGTTGGAGCCATCGATGGCAAGCACGTGGCCTGCAAAGCTCCAGCCAAGTCAGGGTCCACTTATTTCAACTACAAGGGCTTCTTCAGCATCATCCTCTTCGCCATGGTCGATGCTGACTACAAGTTCATGTACATCAATGCTTCAGGCAGTGGCTCATCTTCGGATGCCCAGGTATACAACGCCAGTCACCTCAAGGAGGAGCTGGAACGCAACCTCATGGTGGGCTTCCCAGATCCAGACCCCCTGCCCAATGACACGCAAGATGTGCCCAACTTCATCATGGGGGATGATGCCTTCTCCCTCAGAACCTACCTCATGAAGCCCTACACCTCCAAATACCTCACCCGTGAAGAGAGGATCTTCAACTACAAGCTGTCCAGGGTAAGGCGGGTGGTGGAGAACGCCTTTGGCATCCTGGCCAACAGGTTCCAGGTACTTCTCACCACCATGCAGCATCACCCACAGACCGTGAGGAGGATCATGGAAGCTTGCTGCATCCTGCACAATCTCATGCGCACCCACTACCCAGTCTTGCAGAACAGGCTCGTGGACCTCCAGCAAGGCAATGGGGACATGGAGCCTGGTGAATGGAGGCAAGGGCAAAACCTGAAAGACACTGAGGATGTGCAAGACCCCAACAGAGCCTCACGTGAAGGGAAGAAGCAGCGCAAACTCCTGAAACACTGGTGCAACTCCCCAGCTGGAGCAGTGGAGTGGCAAGACAGGATGATAGATGCTTAATGGATGCTTCCTTCAGCCTGTCTCATCACACTGATGAGATTGGGCCATGTATGTTGAGTGGCCCTACAATGAACAGGGCATTTAATAAAGAGTTGTGTTTATGTTGACATATGTGGATGACTGATTATATTGTTACTGATAATAAAGGGCCATAGGTGTGGCAGCTGGGAGGGTGGACCATACAGTCCCACTATGCTTGCACTGGAGGTTTATCTATCCCACAGCTATTACCCATCCCAAAGGTATCCCTGCCCATCCCACTGCTATCTTAACCCATCCCACAAGCATGCAAAGGCTTAAACCATTTCTAAAAGTTTCCTGCAAGACTTTATTAAAAAAAAAGAAATGAAGCAAGTGTGTGAATCAAAAATAGACTTTATTAACAACAAGCTATAAGACAAAAATGAGTCTCTGGCACTCCTCTTGGTCGCTCAGTCTCAGGGGTGAAGGGTCCAGGTGCTGTGGAGGTGGCTGGTGCTGGAGTGCTTGTCATCAGCTCCTCCAGAAGCAGAAGCAGCAGAAGCCCCAGCCCCAGAAGAGTGCAGAAGCCCCAGCAGAACCAGAGTGAGGGCCAGGGGGCGGGATGGTAGCCCTGTCCCTCTTGCCAGGGCTGGCAGCAGATGGCTGAGGCTTGCTGTGCTTCAGCATGGTTGTGGGGTTGCTGGCTGGCAGGGAGGCTGGCAGGAACCAAGGCTGGCAGGCAGGCTGGCAGGGAGACAGGCACCAACGCTGGCAGGCAGGCTGCAGGGAGGCATGCACCAAGGCTGGCAGGAAGGCTGGCAGGCAGGCTGGCAGGCACCAGGCTGGCAGGAAAGCTGGCACCAAGGCTGGCAGGAAGGCTGGCAGGCAGGCAGGCACCAAGGCTAGCAGGCAGACATGAACCAAGGCTGGCAGGGAGGCAGGCAGCAAGGCTGGCAGGCAGACTGGCTGGCAGCAAGGCTGGCAGGCAGGCAGCCAGCAAGGCTGGCAGCAAGGCTGGCAGGCAGGCAGATAGCAAGGCTGGCAGGGAGGCTGGCAGCAAGGCTGGCAGGCAGGCTTGCAGGCAGGCATGCAGGCAGGGCAGGGAAGGCTGTAAATGTGTCCGGCAGCAGGTCTTTCCTCTGAATGGTGATCTGCTTCCGAGCTGCTTCCCTTTATATCCGCGGGGCTTACGCAATGCATCCTCCCCGCATGCGCAATTAACGCTCGGCATCCGTTAGGCTTCCGTTGTGCATCTGCTAGGCTTCCGCTGTGCATCCGCTGTGCATCCGCTGTATCCATTCCGCATCCGCTTTGCCGAGTCCCCCCGGAAGCCTAGCGGATGTGCCATCCGCTCCCATCCTCTTCCATCTGCTGGGCTTCCATTCCACATCCATTTTCCATCCGCTCTGCGTCCTCCCCGCGTCCGTGTTATCCGCTCTGGTTATGCAAATGTTTGCCCCTTTTGAGAGCGGATAACAATGGATGGAACATTTTGCTCATCCGTTGTGTCCGTTTTGCATTCGTTGGGCAAATTAAAGGGCCTTTAATAAATTAACTTTTTTATAAGATGTCACTTTTGGAAGCAATGTATGAATTTTGGAAACAATGTATGATTTGTTCCTAGATGGCTTCTGGGGACTGCCCTAACATGTAACAAGATTCTTGCTTTGCTGACCACTGAAGTATCAACTGACTATACCAAGACTTGAACAGAGTATGCATCTTTAATTTTATCCTTTTCCTATCAGTGTGCATCTCCAACTATGAAAGCTTCCTATAAGGAATGATGCACAGTAAGCCCAGTGAATATGAGGTGCATTAGTTCCTAATTGCTATCCCAGGTGCTCCATAAATTCAAGTGATAATAAAATCTAGAGTAACTCAATTACACTTCCTTCTACTTTTATCTTGGGCATTTATTCTTGGAACAGCATACTGTCATATTATTTCTTTTGAATTCTATAAATGCTGTGGACTTGACTATAATATCCTGCCCCAATTTCCAGAAGTATATGCATACTTAATGCTTCATAAGCTAAAACCTATAAAATTATTAAAACCTATAAAATTATACCTGAAGATAATAAGAAAGAATGTAGGTATCCTTCAGTCAGTATTGACTCCTGGCAACTGTTTGGATAAATTCCTGCTGTTTTGGGGGGGGGCAAGATTTCAGAAAAGGTTCACCATTAGTTTCTTCTTAGATCTGTGAGACAATGACTGGACAGTGACAAAGAGACCAAGCTGGCTTTGTGTCTAAGGCAAAACCAGAACTCCATCTCCCAATTCTAGCCTGGTGTCTTATCCATTACACCAAACTGTATCTCAAAATCCTCTTATTGTCACCCAATAATTTTATAATTGAATCTAGGAATGTGTGTATAAGAAGAGATCTGTTTCCTGGCATTAAACCTAGCTATAAGCTACATCTCAGGGTAAAGATCTATGGGTCTACAATTCAGGAAGATTTCTACTTGTGAAGCTCTAGATTAGAGTGAAAGGTAACTAGTTAGAAGTCATTAGCAAACAGACATTAGGATCTGAGTACAAATGCCTACACTGGTGTTCAGTGAGAGTGATACACTATTTCTTCTTCATTGTTAGTAAGATACTAGTTTGGAATATGCATGACCACAGATGTTGATATGATATAGTCCTTTTCTGCAACAAAATATTGTATGTAATCAATAAATGAGAGATAGAAGGTGAGTTTATCATTTGAGTTTTAAAATGTGAGTTTACATGCTTGGATTTTTTAATCAGGGTTGGTTATTATTTTTGTTAAATGTTTTAATTTACTTTGGCTGTAGTATACAGAAGCATCTGGACAATGTAGAATTATATTGTCAGATTTCAGTTTTGTGTTTAGCAATTTAATAATACAAAATAGCTATAAGAAAAAAAAGTTATCAGTAAACCTATTGGTTAAAATGTCATGGCAGCCCCATGTAAATATTATGGTAAAGTTTTCATTTGAACTTGACAGAACAAATAAATAAATAAATAGTTGCACTGTATGTTGATAGTGATGCTTTTAGGAAAAAAGAAACCTACATTTACTAAAGATGATTGTGATAAAATATTTATTTTCATTACTTCTCAGTTATTCTTTTGCTCTCTCACATCTATGCTGTGTTCCCTCTATTCAGGAGAGAAATAAGTTTTCAAATACTTACTTCAGGTTGATTTTTTTGGTCCATTAATGAATAAAGCCATCAATGTATCAAACAATTAAGTATTTAAGTTCTTAATATTTTGCCCTAAATGGCAGCTGGGGCTAAAAGTTTTTCCTTCCTCTTCCAAATATCCTGCAAACACATAGAGAGATAACAGTGAAAGCATCACATGGATAATATTTCTATGTTATTCTGTTTGATGAAGAAGCTAGTAAAACTGGAAAGCCTATGTTTCAATTTTCAGATCAGACAAAATATTTTCGGTACTTTTATACCTTAAAATGATAAGCCACTTTTCTTTCTCTCTGATACCTTTGAAGCACTGGGGGAAGGGCAAGGATATTGGTCTTTTCAGGGTTGTTATAAAGCAGTGGTCCCCAACCTTTTTTGTACCAGGGACCAGTTTCACGCAGAAACACTTTTTTAAGGACTGGCAAAATCAATTCTTCCCCAATAGTAAAGGGCTTCTTTACTATTTCTTTATTAAAAACATATTTTATATATATTTTAATCACGATTATTTATTCTTTGTGACCCAGTACAAAATGATCCACGGACCGGGACCGGTCCGGAACCGGTGGTTGGGGACCCCTGTTATAAAGGATTCGATAAGAACTTTACAAATATGAACTTATAAATCTTTCTTACTGTTGCCCCCATTATTTCATTTATTCTTTTCTTTCCTAAATTCTATAACAGCACATAAAGGGAATCAGTAAGATCTGACTTAGCATAAATCAGAGATTCTTTATGTTCTGTACTGCAGATTACTTCACAAACATTAGCAGACACATTACTTCACCAACGTGTCTGCTAACTTTGAATTTTACTTTAGACAATGGATTCTAATCTTAAAGAAGTTTTGAACATCACATATAGAAAATTTTCCCTACGTGTTCATACCAACTATATAGTTTGGATAGATTTATTCATTCATATAAATACTGCATATATTTATTACAAATCATGGAGCATTTTATCCCAAGATTCAAAATTACTATGCTGAACAATATAACATTATAGTTTGTTCCAGGCCATTTATAAATACCTTTGATTGGTATATGCCTTGTTGTCTGTGTCTTGGAAAAGAAATATCCTGAATTCAAAACACTATCAAACCCTGCAAAGTGACTATTTTGACCAATATCCAGATATTTTCCTATATAGCAGAAAGTGTGGCTTACAGTTATATTCTACTATTAAAATAAATGACTACAGTAAATAATAGACATGCAGAATTTTGCCCAGATGTGCAAGTTAAAAAAAAAAAAGGATTATTAATTATTCTGTTTGTCTCCCATATCTCTGGGATAAAAGCAATCAGTCAGATAGGAACTAAACCTTCCAGGAATTCAGACTTGCTTTTATGAAGATAATTAAAGAAAAGACTAACCAGAACAGACATAAACTTTCTTAAAGGTGTAAATTATGCATTCTGTTTAGAAAGTTTTGGACTAAGCTTATTTTCTTCTCAAATACATCAAATAATTACAGAAGTATGGGAAGACACAACACTGTAACTGGATGGTGACTATACTGCTGTTGGATAATATTAGACTTCTACTTTTCTGCATTTATCACAGCTTGTGTATGTGTCCTCATGTCTGGAGTATTGCTAGAAATTAAAATGGTGCTTTCTTTCTTCACCCACAAATAAAATAGTTGATATATTCACAATTCACTCAGACTCTGTTCTAATTTTAGAATTAGAGGTCTAGTATTTGTCCACTTTTAGCTCTTACATTTTCTCAAAAACTCTTTCCTCTAGTCCCCGTATCACGTTATGAATCTTTATCATTAGCATTGTAATGACAGAAAATATTGTTGTGAGAAATAGTAAATATCTATCCTTTATTAATATCATATGTCAATAATACATAGGAAAATTGCTTCAGATGTTCAAGTACACAAGGGTTTTATATTTATATATATATCTCCATACAGAAGCCTGATGATGGCAGATGAGATTCTGCTGAAACGTTGCTACAATTTTGAAAGCACTACAATGACGTGGGATAATATACCTTGGGGAATATATTTGATTATGCTCAATGTATTTTTGCTCTTTCATCAGGTTGGTTATATATGTAATCAATTAATGCCCTGAAAGTAGCTCTTAAAAATTCTCTGTATCTTAATGTCTAAAGCTTTGTCTATATCTCGGTGACTGTATCTCAAAGGTTTTATGGCTTCTTCAGTTTTTTTCTGGTAAACAGATACACACTGAACACAGCACTATTTGTGTATCTTTGCTATTTTTTCCCAGACTTTGGGAGATGTGTCGATGTAGTAAACTGAATTTCAATCTCTTAAATTAATGTGGTTTTTACAAATAATTAAATTAAATCTCACTGATTTAAATGGAATTATCTAAGTCTTACTCTACGTCACTGTTTCTAATATACAGAGAAAAGAGAAAAGAAAAAATATTATGTTTCATTCAATGTTAGAATAAATAATAAGCATGGTAGCTTTTTTTTCATACCTATGAGTCAGTGTTGATTCTTGATGATTGCCTGGATAAGTCCCTGCAGTATTCTTGGCAATATTTCAGAAGTGTTTTGCCATTATCTAGTTCCTACAACTAAAAAAGATAGACTTGGTCACCCAGCTAGCTTCATGCCTAAGTTTAAATTAGAACTTACAGTCCCCTGGTTTCTAGCCTGATGTTTTAACCTCTACACTAAACTGACTTTGCAATGGCCTGGGACAGGGGTCTCCAACCTTGACAACTTTTAAGACTTGTGGGCTTCAACTCCCAGAGGTCCTCCGCCAGCTTTGCTTTGCTGGCTGGGAGTTGAAATCCATAAGTCTTACAGTTGCCAAGGTTGGAGACCCTTGCCCTGGGGCCAGTAAAATAAATTGTGCTTAAATATTAGAAAGGGTATTGGACACAAGTCATCAATAGAACAAACTTTCCAGATGATTATTTTTTCTTGGAATAATTCCAATGCCTGACTTTAACACTGGAAACCTGAAAGACATTTTGGACCTGCCTTGAACATGACACACTAAGTCATAGGGAGGTTTTATATTTCGTTTTCTATAATAATAAGTCAGGAGATTCAATATGATACTGTGTCAGCTCACAAAAGGGCAGCTAAAGAGAAATTGTCTCAATGTTCCTTTCCAGAATTTGATCTTTTAAAACTGAGATCAATTAGGTTCCATCTATGCCATTACAGGAAAAAAAGCTGCTGCTTCATTGTTTGCTTGCTTTTCATCTTCTCCAATTTTCATTTATATACCACTTCCAGTGAAGGTTTGAACAGATGCCTAGTCATAGGCAATAACAGGAATTATATAAAACATAATAGAATTGTAACCCCATAGAATGCCTAGAATGTAATCAGGATCCATGCATAAATGGCTGTATAAGTAATAACTGGTACCTTGATTTAGAAGGCAAACTGCAATACAGCTGTTTTTCTGCAATAATATCTGTCAAGAGGGGAGAATGCAAGAGCATTTAATATAGCATGTTAACAATTTAAGCATTTTCTCAATAATACAAACAGAAGCAAACACAGATTTATACATAATAGATCTCAGATCAAATCTGTAATGTTCTCTTAAAGGATTCCATATGTCAGAATTAAGTGAGACTTCTACTTCAAAGCTAGTACAAGTTAGGAAGCCAAATATTCCTCTGGGAATGATACATAGAAACTATTCTTGTGGCAAAGTAAATTAGATCACAGTTATCAAGTGGCAAAAAGTATCATACTTGTATATCTAAAAGCTTTGTCAAATATATCAAAGAGGTGGGAAACAACATATGGTTACAGTGTAAGGCTCTGATCCTGCTATGTTTTGTTTTACAGTTTGTGAATTATATATTGACTTTGAAATCAGTAGAAATGCTTAGAAGAGAGGGAGGAAAATATTTATTTATAGGGAGCAGGAACCAGACTATGCATTCAGTTTTAACTATTATAGTGCAGGATTAACTAAAATGTGTTCATCTGAGAGGTTTTTAAAATACATTAAGAATATTTGCTTACTTCATTGGCATGAAACTGTTCCCATATGATATGAGGGGAAAAGGAAAAACGATCACTTTTATTCTTTTTTTGCTCTCATTTCTTTCTCTACTGCATTGTATCATACAATTGCATGATCTTCACAACTAGACAGTGTCCTAAAATATAAACTGTAAATTTTTTTAAAAGGCTTGTAAAAATTAATCTGCATAGATCAGCAATATCTCTATTGGAGACTTCAGTATTTGATTCTCTTCTGATCCTTCTTTCCGTTAATACTAAGTCATTTGCTGCTGTTGGAGCCAATAGGTAGGTTTGGCTTGGCTTTAGCATTTTGTACCTAGCCACCATCAAGGATATTTCCAAGGCAATGATAAGTTGAATTTGAAAATTATATCTGCATTTTTGTGATAGACTCCAGTAATGCAGCAGGTTCCTGGGAAAGAAGAAAACACATTCCAAGGAAAGAGGCAAGATAGGGGACAATACAGTTCAGAGATGGATCATGGGAAGAGGAAAAGATTTAGGACAGTCATTCCATAAATCTCCCAATTATCCATTAGCTTAAAGTAATATAGGTTTAGTCTGGTAAGATTCTGTCTATAAAGTACAAAGAAATAAAGAATTGAATAAAGACTATAAACAACATTTATATAGCTAGTAATGACATACAAATAAAACATATGTCTTTTAAAAACTGGAAAACAAAAGTATATTTTCCTTTAGTGAATTTAAAATAAATAATTAGAATTTATTATATTTTTGTCCTTGTTTCTCATCCTTCTGGATCAGTCTTGTTAATTTTTTGTGTGCAGATATGTTGGGACCTTTGATCTTCTTATTTCTTTGCCGATAAGGGGGCATCAGTTTGGGGAAGACTGTTTCATACTAATGCATCCAAGAGTGAATTTTTTTTTGCAATTTCTTATTTTTGTGAATATTTCAAATATTTTTATATTTTCTCAAATTTGTGAAGATATCAATTTTAATGAACTTTGTTTTTTTTAAGGTTGCATAAGAATTTATACTTTTAACATTTCTGAAAATACACTTTTTTGTATATTTTTGCCTTAGTTCCCTACACAGTGCATTTTGTAAATAATTTTAATGAATTTGTGAATGTGAATTTGTGGAAAAGTGCCCTGATCAATGATTAGGCAAGCAGGTTTTATAACTATAATAGAAAGAATATTTACTTAAGAAAATATATGATAGAGAGCACTGTACCTAACTAGCTGTATGCTACCAGGAAAATTATGGAACATATGTTCCATGCATTTTTGCCTGGGAATAAAGGCCAAAAGGAGTGATCTACAATAGCAATCTCATGGTCATGCAGACTGATAACAGAAGAAAAGACATAGAATACATCTTTTACAGCCTAATACATTTTACTAAAAAGAATAAGCTTTTATAAACCACAGTTTACTTCAGCAGATACAAGAATAACCAACTCTCCTTCCACAGAGTAAATCCTTTATTCTCCATCAGTACCCCACTGTTCCCCCTTGACCAATAATTTTTGAACTGTTAAAGACTCAACAGCAAGGAAGTTACACTTCCAACAGTAAAAGATAAATAAAAATAAAAATAAAGCAATGGCACTTTAGAGAGATATAGCCTCGGGTCTAAGTGTTGAAAAGGGCATTATACTATGTGCTTGCTTCATTTCTGACTGCAGCTTTTAGCTCTATTAGAGTGATTAAGAATAATGTAAAATTAAGTCCCTGCTTCGGCTGTTCCCTAAGAGCCATCATAGGTCACTATGGAAAATATCAGCTTTTGAAAGAAGCTAAAAAGTCCAGCAGTTTTCACCTGACAAAAAGCAAATAGAAATATTTCACCATCTAAGGAGTGCCTTGAATCTTTGCTAAAAGACAAAATTGGGAAAGGAGCTAAAATGTTACATAATTCAATCAATTGAATTAGAAACTCTGATCTCTGTACTGTCTGCAGAAATATAATTGGGTGGGATTCTACCAGTTTGCACCTATTTGCTAGAACCAGTTGTTAACATTCTAAGCAGTTCGGAGAACCGGTTATTAGAAGAAATTACTGACCTAATCCTGTAAAGAAGGCAGGAAGGAAACATTCTGGTGTTGCTTACAGAAACTGCCTCCCCATTAACCCTTATTCCGTTCTTGGCAGGATTAGACTTCCTATCTCTGGAACTTCTCTGGATTTTTTTTTTTTTTTTTTGGTCTTCTTTGCTGGTACTTTGCTTGTGTGGAGTGACCATTAAAGTTATAGTGGCACTGAAAAAAATGACTTATGACCATTTTTCACACTTATGACTGTTGCAGCATCCCCACAGTCATGAGAGGCCAGGCGAGGAGATGCATTTTTTGATGTGAGTGATATTGAGTTGGCCATGCCCAGCCAATAACATGACCACCAAGCCACATCCACCCAGTCACATGACCACCAAGCCATGCCCACTAACTAAGCCATGCCCACAGAATCGGTTGTTAAAAAATTTGAATCCCACTCCTGAATATAAATGATTGTTTATAACATTAGTTATTTAGTCTTCTTAGACATTCAAATATTTACTTTGTCATAAAAACATGTCTGGCAAAATTTTAGGGTGAATAAATGCATTCCTTATAATTTAATACAATAAGTATTTTAAGCAAGACGAGGTTGTAGGTTTTACTAAATGACTCTCACAGTATGGTGAAAAGCAGCATTTTCAAAGCTGTTTTTTGCATATGGTGTATTTTAATTGTTTCAGGCATTTTTGTTCTACTGTTTACTTAATAATCCCACAATGGCTTACAGAAATTAGCAATAAGACAGTCCCTAACCTTAATTGTGTAATTAAAAGTCTTATTATAAAAGGAGAACAGATTTGGGGGGAAAGAGAGAAAGAGAGAGAAGCAAACATGGAAATTAATTATTAGATCTGTGGAAAGTTTTGAATGGATGTTTTGCTTTGATCAAGATTGTACAAAGCTCTCCTTCAAATTTCCTCAGCAAATCAATATTCTATCTTGCCCTTCACTTTAAAAGAAAAGCTGCTATAAATGCAGAATGCATATGCCAAAACCTCTTCCAACTTTACAATTTCCAGACAAGGAGCAAATTGAAATGCTTGTTGAGCCTATTTGTGCTATCTGTGAAGTAAACTATTGCCTATCTGTGAAGCAAATCAAGTGGTCTCTATGGTGGAAAATGCCTTCTCAAAGTAAAGTATGGCTTTTTTGCATACAGCAATTAATTATTAAATAAAATGGTATTATTTCTGTTACAAAAGAGCAAAGCAAGCTCCTTGAAGATCTTTTTACAGCACCATTGTACAGGGCAGCTTTCCTTCTTAATTGTGATAGCAACCCTTCCTTATCTCCTGGCAAATGTGAAATGCCAGTATATTTTTCAACAGCTATGACAGTTGTCAATATGCTGTTTCTCCAACAATACGGCTTCCCCCAATAGTAAGTCCCAGCATGTTTTAAAGGCATGAAATGAAATTAAGCCCCTCCCCCCCAAATTAAGGCCTATATTAAAAGATATGAAATGGGGGGGAATGGTGTGGGGGCTTGCCATTAGGAAGTACTTTTGTTGCACACCCGGGTATGGTGCTGCCTGCATTGACCCCGTTATGAAGTGCCCTACCAACGCCAAGGTCAACATCCAAGCCGTCTCCACCTGCCTGCCTGAAGATGCAAGGGAGGGAATTAAGTCACCCCTGAAAAGACAGCCTAGCCATTTTTGGGGGGCTCCGAAAAAAATAAGACCCAGCCTTATTATATGAGAAACAGGATAGCAAAAGTAATATTTTTTTTCTTTGCCTAGCAGTTGCTACATAAAAAATTGCTCTTAATCGGGTTCTTTCTTTCCTTGGGTTATTCACAAATAGAACTGGAGTAGAAAAGAAAATGTCCATATCTGTTCCTAATGCAAAATGGTTAGATTTTGAAAGATTGCTATCATCATAAAATTGATTGACATTGCCACACCCACTTTCAAACTCATATTTATTTTTCCATGTTCTTAGAAGAGAGGAGAGATACAATGGTCCTTCCAGTGATTTTATAAGCCTAAGGAAACAGCCATTGGCACCATTCAACCAGGATTCAAAATCTCTGTTGGCTCATTAAAATTACAGCATTTGCTCAGATCATTTGATGTAATGAGGAATGGAAATGAGTAAGGCTTTGAAGGAATGTTGATTTAATGGACCTTATACACAAGTACCACATGAAGCAGATTCACAGTTGAAGTGGAAACCTGCTCCAAAGCAATACAATTAAGTGGCTTCAAAGTACTTTATATACTCTCAAAACACTTCACAAACTTGATAGCTTTTTCACAGCTTCTGAGGTTATAAAATATGATATACAATTGCAGCAACTTCAATTCCTTCTTTAGAGATTGAGATCGTGATGGGCACGAATAGCCAATCACTTTAATGCTTCATTAAACACTGCCTATCAGAGCTGTTTTGGGTAGCAAAGCTAAAATTACTTTCAACTTCATTCACTTTTTCAGGTTTCAATTTCTGCACACCTTAATTTGCACCCTCTTGTATTAATAGTTTGTTATATTCTGGTGTTGGTTTGGCTACAGAGCTGATACTCCAAGCTGATACAACAAGCTCTTAATACTTCAAATATAGGTCCAGACTGACTTTTGTACCTGATTAGGTCACATATAAATCTCTTGACAATAAGTAAATGGGTGTCAGGCCAAACTCCTTCTAAAACAGGGGTCTTCAAACTTGACAGCTTTAAGACTTGTGGACTTCAACTCTCAGAATTCCTCTCCTCCAGTCATGTTAGCTCAGGAATTCTGGGAGTTGAAGTCCACAAGTTTTAAGCTTGCCAAATTAGAAGACCCTTGTTTTAGAATGAGGTGGCATGGCTAAATATAAAACTTCTTTTTTTTTGTCTGTCTTGCCAATCTCTGTAATTATGTATGTCATGATATCATCCTGACATGCATTTTTCAAAAATACATAATTGTAAAATCTTCTAAGCAACCAAATGAAATTTGGCAGGATTAGAGTCTCATAAAAGGTCTAGTATTCTTGCTCGTACTCCATAACATTTTTGAAATCCAAGTTTAAGACAGCACTCAAATTACAAACTTGAACTAAAACATACTCAAATGCCTCCCTCCGTCTGTTATATTAAAGATTTCAAAAGAGAAGTGAGGGTATTAGTTCTATTCCTATGATGATAGGCTTGTGATTCTGAAAAAAAAATTGAAGGTATACCAAAGCAAACTGTCTCATTTAAGTCACTTTGGCTGAAAAGAACTTAAAGTTGTAGACGATAGGAAAAATGGGAAAAGGTGCCACAAGCAAATGGTGCTGCTTTACCATCTGGGATCCCAATGTGACACCTGTAAGTAAACAAATATCAGCCATGATAATGCCATACAAATGGTGCTTGTCTTCTCTGGGAAAATAAGCAAACTGAGATTTACTTCTGGCCTGACTGTGAAGCACCTAATTACTATAAATCAAGAGAGGAGTCAGTCAGGCATGAGGTTGGGGGCCCTCATTGGAAAACAGCAGAATAGGAGATGCCTGGTAAATAGCAAAGCTTCCCAGCTTATCAGAAATGTAACAAACGATTATTGTCAAACAGCCTTTTCTTCATTTTTCCTAAGAAAGGGAGATGGAAAGAAGTTTTGAGAACAATATAAGTTCTACATACACTTTCTGGACTCCTCCCACAGATTCATATCCTACTCTCAAGAAAAAATAAATGCTTTTCTTTCCTGTTTCTCTGTGTCCTTTTGGGATTTGATGATATAGAGGTTGGAGCAGAGGTAACTTACATTTAATAATGAATTATTATGAAACTAGAGCACAAATAGAACTGATTTACTTGAAGTTGTACAGAAACCTCTAAAAGCAGAAAAAAATGTAGCAAGGTCATCTCTGTTTCCATATTGTTGATGATTCCAAAGGTGAATATCCTGGGATATGCAACTGATGGAAAAATGCATCTCAGTCTGATAATATAATTTCACAATTCATTAGTTCCCATCTCAGTTTAAGATTTTAGAAGGGATCAGCATAAAATGAAATTTCCTTTCTTCCCTTTAAGCCATCAGTCTTGAGATAGGTTTTTTGGGGATTTTTGAAAATTGCCATGAAAACTATTTGCAAGGAAAGTGCTAAAAGTAACATTGGAGGACAATAAAAAAGTAAATCACAAGAAATGATTAGAGCCGTGGAACTATTACCAATACTACCATTTCTGAATTGACACATATTGGATGTTAATCACGTTATATGGCAAAATGTATTATATTTCTATTTCTATTGCTATTACTATTATTGCTATTGCTATTATTTCAAATTCTTTCATTATCTGTAGGATATTTCAGATCAATTACATATAGGTTTTATGCCTTTTTTCTTCTGTACTCCATAATGGTCTGTAAGAATGTCCTTGAGAGACAGGAGGAAAAGTAGGATGAGCCACAAACCAGACAATGGTCAGATAAGAGGCAAAAGAATGGAGACTGTGGCAATGTCTCCCTAATTTCTTGGATTATAAAGGCAAAGGGGCCACAGACATATCTTCATTATTCTTTAAGTGTAAGAGTTAATTAATAAACAGTTTACAACAAAGGTAAAGGTAGTTCATGTTTGGTGGTTCTTTTCTAGACTACTTCAAAGGATTGATACCCTCATTCAGTCTGGCATCCATCTCCTTCAGATGCTGTGCCAAATTGTAGTTTTTAAATTGACATATAGCTAAAAAATAATAAATATGAAAAGTAACTCTAACCACATTTCATTGAATTAGATTAACTTTTAAATCATACTTTTCTTTAGTCCTGGTCCCATTCATGTTTTAGAGTGCAGGCTTTGAAATTCTACTCAAGGAACAAGTTTGGCCTACTGTCTGGAATAGGTCATATATAGTCTGAAGCAAAGAGTAGGAATAGGAAGAAGTATTCTGTTCAGGTTTTAATAGATTAAAACAATACATTAATTTTCAATTGCTGGAGAAGCAACTGCACACTCTGTAATTCATAATGTTCAACATAAAATTAGCCTAAGAGCAGGCCCTGACCTAATGGCAAAAATGACATTCTAGAATAGATAATTGCATAAAATTAAATAAATTGAAATAAGCAAAGTATATTAATGTCACCCTTATTCAGTGGTATCTTGATAAATGTTATTCCCCCATTTCAGTAGCCTAAATAGAAGCAGTATAAAACAATTTTTAACAGCTAAGAGTACATTTACTTATTAATTAATCTGCAATTATCTTTTAAATAATATTACTCATAGTGTTTTGTGCAGAGGAAAAAATTCTTAAATCATTTACTGCAGTGTACAGGGCAATAAATAAAATATAACACAAACTGATCTGAATTCTCATAAGACCCACAATGCTACAGAATGTGGTTTATCTATTTGAGAGATATTCCTCCAGATTGGGAAGAAAGAATAGAATATATTTTTAAAGATGTTCATGCACTAGTTGTGAGTATTGAACTTGTAGACATGTGTTTTCTGTGCAGTTTCCTTTGAAAATGGCCTGAAATTTGCAGTAGTTCAAAATGAGGTTGAAGAAGCTGCAAAGGATATGCTGGAAGTCTAAACATGTAATTTGAACATTGCTTGCCAGTAAATATCCATGAACAATTTCCTACAATTCAACTAATTTAGGGTTTGTTCCTTCTGTAGTCCGTTCTTCATTTCCCTTATTTGCTACATGACCATAGTATGAAATGTATCTTTAATATATCTGTGATATATTAAAAAGGAGGGATAATTTTTCTTCATCCACTATATTCATATCATCCCAAAACTCATTTGGAATCATGGAATCACACATTGATTTAGATATATATGCCCTCTACCTACCAAGCATGTAAAGGAAGAATTAACAAGCACCTTATAGGTTGAAGAGAAAATATTTGAACAATTAGAAGGAGTGAGTTTTTTTAAAAAAAAATTGACGTCAATAAAATGAAATACCAATCATGAGGCTCATTCTTAGAAGACAATTGTTAAGTAGTAAAATTAAGTATATTATGGAATATTTTTATTTTTATTGTTTAATTTTTATTGTTGCTGCTGATTGTACAAACCAGTGTTTTCTCACAAGATCTTAAAACTAAAGGGATTTAGTAATCAGTAGTTGCAGCTATGCACATTTATGTGATCCTTGTAAAATGACAGAAAAAGGCAGCAGTTTGGGTAGAATTTCTGCTTATGAGTTCTATAAAATGTCACTAAATATGGAAATATGGAAGTCAATGTTACTTTTGTAGCTGAATAGCTCTTGACCATATTTTTCACCTTAACTTAATCATGAATTTGATTTCATTAAAAGGAAGAAAATATTTGCAAAAAGAAAATCCTTAACTGTGTGTATTACATCTAGTTTTGGCCCAATTTATATAAATTGGTGTAGGAGGAAAAAGAAACTTGCTCCAAATCTACTAGCATTTTTTGTTCAGTGGATGGTCCCATGATAGCACTTTAGTTTGTTGGAAATTATCACTGTCTGTTCACATCATTCTCATTTTATAAGCGTCTACTGTAGTCTTCTTTAGCCATCTTTTTTTGTGGAATAAAACCACTCAACATTCTTTGAGCAATTTGATGAGTATGTAAGAAAGATCCATTCTGCATTCAGGCTATATTGTATTTTTTTTTCACATTTCTTTTTCAGCTAGTAAAGGCATTGCTTTTGTTGTAATTCATTCTTCATATTGTTTGCCTACTTTAGACTATTCCTTGCTTCATTCCTACCTTCAGAACATGTTCACAGTGGCCATGACATTGACAGACATTGGTTGGGATCTCAAATAAAAGAGATTCAGAAGTGGTATATCCTTTGAGACAGATTTGTGAAATGCTTTTTCCCAACAGTCCAGCATTACTAAATAGGCTACAGCATAATTTTGCTTCCATACACTCCTCAGTTTGTAATCTGATGTAATATGCATGAGCATTGCCATGAATAATGAAATGTGGTCTCTCAGATAACAGCTAACTAAATTCTACTGGCCCTCTTTTTAATTTTTACTTTTTAAGAAGACAAAACATTGTTTTTAGTCCCAAAGGCAAACCTATGAGTGTTTTTTTTTAAAATCTTTGCTGTCACTTTGAAATGTTTATTTAAAAAAGTTTTTCCATATGAAATTGTAGATTATATTATGTTTCCTGAAAAAATAGTTTATTAATTTGGTATCTGGATAATGTATGCCCTCATTGTTATGACCTAGTTTCACAACATCTGGATAAAGAAATCATAAAGTGTTAAAAACAGAAAGAATGTAGGTCTCTGACATACTGTGAGCTGGGCAGGAGACTTAAGTAGAGGATTTATTTATAGGCACATTTTTCTCCAGCATTCCTAGTGCTTTCATAAGATCTTAAAACAATTTCAAACTATGATGTCACAAATTATAATTGATGTAAAGTATAATAATATTCTAAAATGTAATAACATGGTAAGGTAAAATATTTAAATAGAATCTTAAATAAAGTAATATTTTGTTGGCATGAAAAGGAAGTCAAAATAGAAATGTTTTACCAACAATGGGCAAAGAAAAGATATTTCAGTGGATATTTTTCACCATTCCACAAACCCCTAGAAGGCTATGTTTATCCTGACAAAATCTCCATCTAGGAATTTTTTAGATTATATTTTCCCTGTGTACCTGATCTTAATACTTTAATGAGATTCAAAGAAGGTGATAGTTTTTATTAAAATGCTAAATACAAGATATTAATGTGGGAAATGTAAGATGTGTACCTTCAGGGAAGCATTCCTTTTAGGGAACATGTAATATGAACATATTGCAGTTCCATTCTTCTTTAAAAAGATAATTAACAATATTTTAGCTCCTAGAGCATTTCAGTAAAACATTTCTAACATATTTTGGAGCTGAATAACATTAACTATTCTTTTTTTTAAAAAAGCAGATAAAACTAAGAACAAAAATGAAACAATACTATAAATATGTGGCTACTCCCACACTGAATTTTGTCAAAAGAAATTCTTATTTCCAGGGACAACTATGTTTACAGAGAAATAATAAAGGGGTATTCCTTTTCTTCTCATCCTTTTTGTCATATCTGTATCTGTGCCCATTCAATCAATATCTACCTCTTATTATGAAATGTCTTTATACTGGTTTGAGCTTGCTGGTTCTTAGGTCATGGAGTTACAATCTAGCCTGATTGTAGTGCTTATGAATGTTTACAAACTGCAGGTAACTGTATGTAGTATTTGACCAAGTTAATGACCATAATGCTACAAATAAGAAAGGAATGCCCTTGGCAGAGGATCTGCTGCTTTAGGAAGTATATCCTTGTCAAATAGGCAGAGATATCCACAAGCAATAAGTTCCCTTTTTAGCATGAATATAACTGACCTTTCCTTCCCAGAGAAAAGTTTGCCCTTGCCAAGCAAAAGCTTCTGGTTTCAGCAGCAGCTAGGCAGAAAACCATCCAGTCCAGAAATTAATTATTCTTTTTATTCATGACTTAGTAAATCATCCATTTTACATCTTTTCTTTGGATTTGTGAATTATCCACAAATTAAAGCTCTCTTCAAGGCATTCATTAAGCATTCTTCATCTGCAGCTCATTTTCATACAGGCTGCCTGAGTGTATATGATTGCAAATGAAGGTCATAACATATGGTTGAATCCCTTGGCTAAGCTGGTGTATACTGAAAGAAAACAGAGTTTTCAAACATCTATTTTTGATACTTTTTTATTCAAGCTTTATACTTCTATGATTGTCCTTGGCTATATATGGCACAGATAAGAATGTATTGAAGTTAGCTTGGTTCTTTGCATAAGTAGGGAAACAATTTGTCAATATCTTTTACTAGATTTGTAAAGCAAATCAGATGTGCACATAGGCATACAGCATGGGTATCCATGTGAAAACAAATTATCAACAAATAAACAGTTAAATATGTATTGTGATGTAGTGATGCAAACCTTTACCTTTCCTACCTGTGTCTCAGTGTTGAAGGTAATAAGTAGGTCACAGAGTGCAATGTCATAGTAAACTCACTCTCCTCTCCAAGATGAGGCAAGAGCAATAACACTTAGACTTATATACACTTTACAGTTTTTTACAGCCCTCTCCAAGTGGTTTACAGAGTCAGCATATTGCCCCCAACAATTTGGGTCCTCATTTTACTGACCTTGGAAGGATTGAAGGCTCAGTAAACCTTGAACCATTCAGAATCAAATTCCTGAAGTGAGCAGTGAGTTACTGCACTGCCTACCAACTAGTCATTGGCTGGCAACCTCACAGGCATCCAAAACAGAGATGGTAAAACACCATCAACAAAGATATGCATGCCTCGGGCCTGCACCCTGGAGACAGAGCTGACCGTGCTAAGTAGCATTCAATGATCCCAAAAGCAGACCCTGCACTTGCAGGAATAAGCTATGAAGAAGGAAAAATGAAGAAGGAGGAAGGAAGAAGAGGAGAAGGAGGAAGAGGAAGAAGACGAAGAGGAAGGAGAGAAGGAGAAGGAGAAGATGACTATATTGGAATCACTGTGCCACCTCAGCTCTTATAAGTTAGTTGGACAAAAACATCAAAAATATTTAAGCAAAACCTTAAAAGAAAGCTGAATATGATTTCCATAGAGATAGAGTAGTCCCCTGAAGACTATTCTAAAATATCTCAACTTTTCTTTGGCACAAATGCAGGGAGAAAATAAGACACTCTTCACTTCAGTATTTGGTAACACAAAAGCTTATTTTTTATTCCTTCCTCTGCAAGAAGTCCAAGACAATAGCTAAGCAAATAAAATAAAGTTGGATCTAACCCGAGTTTCCTGGGATTCGGTATTTATAATGAGTTCCCCTCATTACTCCTTATTACCCCTGATTGCCTTTATTACCCATGATTACCATTAGTAGTTAGAATTACTTGTCATAACTCAATCACATGAACTGTGATGAATGCGTATATCTTAGCCTCACAGCGTTTTACATATACTGGGTGTATTATTATGATACAGAGTTTATTTCCGATGAAGGTGAATTCCATTCTTCAGATCATTGTGGCTTCAGTTCAAATGTGTGTGTTGCGTAGTCGTGACAGAATAAATATAAAACAGATGAGAAAACTGTATAACTGATTAAAAAACAGTTAAACTGAGATTTTATCAGCCATGTAAATATTGGGTGCTTCCTGCCCTTTTCCTATTTTAAATTTTAAGCTTTTTCAAATACTTAGTCTCCCTTTTGGTCTTGTTATAGTCTAAGTATCATAACATTTGAGGTAGGAAGAAAGAAATAAAAAAATGCTGACTTGTAGATGGGATATATTATTGATTTTTCAATAAAAATACTTGATTAAATGAAAAAAACTCATCAAGTGAGCTTTGAATAGATGTTATGCATCAGGCAATTGCTTTCTACATGGAACAACAGCAAGATATGTGATAAATCCTGTATTCTTTAGAATTGTGAATTATCAAATATTGGTGAAATTAATTAATACAACATATTGACATCAAATTGGAAAGCTTGTAATTCTATTTTTGAAGTTACTTTATAAGATATCATGGCCAAGATCTGGTGGACAATGGAAGTCTCTCTTCTTTTTTATGTAAGTTGATGAGCTGAACAAAATCCCTGGTGATCTTTAAAGATGTCACTTTTAACAGCATGCTATTGTTTGTTGATATGGCAGAAATAAAGGATGAGAAAAATATAGCCCCCTGGATGCTGGAGAAGGAAGTAGAAAACTCTGCTTTCCCCTTTTTGTACATAAAGCACTCAGTATTATTACATAAAAATAGTTCCTTGATGAAATATTTTTGTTATTGTTAGTAGTGAAATTGTGTCCAACCCATCGTGATCCCATGGACAATGTTCCTTCAGACCTTCCTGTTCTCTACCATCCCCCAAATTACATTTAAGGTCAGGACGCCTACTTCAGTGAATCCATCCAGCCACCTCATTCTCTGCCATCCCCTTCTTCTCTTTCCTTCAATCGCTCCCAGCACTAGGCTCTTCTCCAGTGAGTCCAGGAATTGTTTTACAGTTTCTCAAAAGGCTTTTTCTAAAAGTGACATCAGCTTGTTTACCCTATTCTCAAAATGCTTAAGAAATATCAATGCATTTTTAGCTTACTTTTATGTTGGGAGTGTCAGAAGTTAGTATAGCTCAAATTGTTCCTACCTGTCTTATATAGTTCCAAATGTGAAAGAAATTTACACATAATCTTTGGCCATAGACCATTAATAGCAAAAATAAAGGAAAAAAATCAGACTCTATCAACTTTCACTAAAAGCAAGTTGTCTATCAACAAATTGAATGAAAACTGGTAGAAAACCATTTTTCTGAATACTATTTGTCTTAGAGAAATGGGCTTAATTAGCAATTTGAGGAAGAAAGAGGCTGGAAGGGGATATGGGCTCATTTCAGATTTGGGAGACAATGATTAGTCTTATGCCCAAGGCAACTTATGTAAAAGACCAGTAGCTGATTGTGCAATTATTAGTATTGAGGTTATTGTTTAGGCCAAATCCATGTGTAGTTTTATTTTTGCTACACAACAACAATATTGTTGATTATGCCACATATGACCAGCTTTCATAAACTGTAATAAATTGTTAAAGTTTTTTTTTTAATTCAAAAAAAGCTTTAGGCCCAATTGTCTATAAAACAGGGTCTTTAGTTACGGCAGTGTGCAATGGAATAAGGTAACAACTCATCAAACAGTCTTAAGATTCTCTTGCTCCAGTTTTCCTTGTCATCTAAATGCTGTTCTTATATTAATCATCCAGTTCACAATGAAAGGCAATGTACTTAATGCAATAGCTATATTGTGAAATTCCTGTGGGGAAAAAAGAAGAAAAGCTAGACCTTGTTGACTTTTTAATGGCTCTTGTCTGGGGAATTCACTGCTGATGAGGAAATGAGCCTCGTTCACTTCAACTCTGGCTGTAACCTCCAATACCATAGTGAGTTGCATTAAGTGCACTTTAGAGCTCTTTCTCTTCCTCACCAGCCACTCTCTTAATGCAAAATGCCACTTCCATTGCTTTAACTTGGTGAAGCAAAGTGTAGGGCAACAAAAGCTCAGCTGGAAAGATGTGAGCAAGGAGGAAATGAACATGTTTATTTGCTCCTGTTACAGCTCCTTAGTCATGAACACAGATCGAAAGCTTTTCTTCCAAAAGGCCCCTCGGCACATGTTATATTTGTTCATAAATGACCACAGGTGGTTTATTTCTGCCAAAGAGACTATGGATTACATCTGAAAATGCAATACAATGTTTCTTTTGGCAGTTTACAGAAAATCTGTGGCTATCACCCAGCCACAGGAGTGAGACAATTAAATTGCACGGTCAAGCGATTGATTGGCTGATTCATTGATTTTATAGTGCTTCACAAGCACTTGGGTTATGTTTGCAAGATCACTACTAATGCTGGGACATTATATTCTGGTCACCAGAACCTCAAAGAGTTGTACTATCTCCTTTGCATAAGAGTGTTGTATTTATTGCAATGCAATAAATGAATGAGGAATAGTTTGCTATTGGCGGAAAGAGGAAAAGAATAGATACTAACTGAGATGAGGACAAGTTAGCAAATGTGACCATATTAATATATGATTCATTCTGATTATTCTGACCTCTCTTTGATGAGGATCAATTCTGAATAAATGGTACAATCAGATATTCTCAAAGATATAGTTATTCTTGTTGCCAGTTCTAATTGCTGTATTAGAATAACTAGAATAGAATTCTTTATTGGCCAAGTGTGATTGGACACACAAGGAATTTGTCTTTGATGCATAAGCTCTCAGTGCACATAAAGAAAAAATAAAATACATTCATCAAGAATCATAGAAACAATACTTAGTGATAGTCATAGGTTAGATAGTCATAGTCATAAGCAATCAAATCACACTAGGGAACAATAAAACAATATAAATTGTAAAGATACAAGCAACACAATTATAGTCATAAGTTGGAAGAGATAGATAATAGGAAGAATGAGAAGAATAATAGTGACACAGTCTTACTAAATTGACAGTGTTATAGGAATTAGTTATTTAGCAGATTTTTCGCATTCGGGGAAAAACTGCCTTTGTGTCTAGTTGTTCTGGTGTTCAGTGCCCTAGAGTGTTCTTTTGAGGATAGAAGTTGAAACAATTTATGTCCAGGATGTGAGGGGTCTGTAGATATTTTCACAGCCCGCTTTTTGACTCATGCATGTCCTCAATGGAAGGCAGGTTTATATATGTTAAAGGCCATTTATTCTGATTTCATTAATGTTCATTAATGATATGAACAATCAGTAGACTGATTTTACACAAATTCTACCCTTTAAAATATTTGTCACAAACATTACTGTTTAATATTGACTTTATACTTTTTCTTTTATCCTAGTGCATATATGTGATATGCATATGTACATGGGTAGTATGGTTGCATTAAATTTGTTAACTATCTATATCAGATGGTTCTATAAGAAGGCAACATATTTATATTTATATATTCATGTATGCATCTGTACAATGTGCCATATGTCTCTTTCTGGGATGGTGAGGATTAGTTAAATTCCCTTCAGCCTGATTCATCAGGCCCATATCACTTGTCTTCCATGTTTAAAGACACACATATGTAAGTCATAACACTCTGCCTGTGCATCTCCTTTTACAATTTACTCAGTGCTGCAAGAGCAGATATGTGAGGATGTAAGTTGAGAAACTAAAGCCTTATTCAAAGAATAAGAAGCAGTATTTGTTTCATTATTTATTTATTATATTTCTAAAGTTGCCTGATAACATAAGCAGAAGATAAGCATTCAGAGCAACAGAATTAAAGGATAGATAATGTTTGCAAATCCTTTACAAACGTTTTATGAGCAATTGTTTGTGCTGACCTTATTTAAACCTTGTTCTATATCCTACCTGGGGGCTTGAATGTGTGTTGGACTCTTGTGGGATGATTGGCTCATTAGAATTCATGTTTTGTTTCTTTCTATACATTTGCTTTTATTGTTTATATTGGATTGCTTTAAATTACACCCAGTCCTGCCCAGAGCCATGATAGGGTCAGAGGACCAGTAAGTTCCATGAGAAAAAAGTAAGATGACAAGGGAAGAAGTATTTTTACTTAAAGCAAGAACATCGCTTTTATCAATTACTGTTTTTCATAGATTATGCTATCCTCTTCTGCATAGATTCTCCTTTCCCTATATTTGGTAAATATGGGAATTTCACCTAAACCAATATTCAACCAGAGCCAATAAAAATGCAAATTTAAAGTGAACAAATTAGCTTTTGAAGTCAATTGAAACCTTGAATTGAATTGAGGAAGCTGCATGAAGATTTCTGAAAACTTGATCCATTGTTACACTTTATATATTTATCTTCCCATTTCCAAACCTATAGCTCTTTTAAATGCACCATGAAAATACCTCAGAAATATATAATACTAATTGTATAATTCAACATTTGATTTAAACATCTAGGATGTGTTATCATTTCATAATCATAGACATTGAAGATGCCATGAACTAATTTATATGATATATACAATAGCCCTGATTTGTTGTATATCACCTAATTAAACTTAACTTTAATTATGTCATAACTGAAATCTGTAAGCCAAGTTTTGAATATTTAAAACCAACATGAAAAGTTATATTGTTGATGCACAACCAGAATGCAAAATGCAAACAGTGGATATTGGAAGTTTGACTACAATAATCACCTCAACTACCTCAATTTCTCCTTGCAATGCTGGCATCAATATTTCAGAAATAAAGGTGGCACAATACCTTTTTTGTATCATCTGCACATTTATCTAGATACACAAAGAGTTAATTGCTGGTACTGAATTTCCTAAATAACTTTTAGCTGCATTGCCAGGGCTACAGCTTTCTGAATTGCTGCAAGATGCTTCCATCTTCATTAGTCTTTTTATTTCCCTCTCTGTGTCAACTTTGTGCTTAAAACTATTTAAATACAACTATCTTTTGTAAGACTTGGTCAGATAAGGCAAAGCTGAAACTCCAGGCCTGCCTTGATTGCATTGTTGGAATGTTTTTGAAGATGCATCTGCAGACTTAGATGAGCTCATAGATACTGTAACATCATATGTTAGCTTCTGAGAAGACTTATGTGTACCAACAAGGAACCTGCAAATATATAGTAACAATAAACCTTGGTTCACAGCTAAACTTAAGCAGCTAGGTCGTTCCAAAGAGGAAGCCTACAGAAAGGTGACAGAATGTTATACAACCAGGCCAGAAACGTATTAACAAGAGAAATCAGAGCAGCAAAAAGAAGCTACTCTGAAAAGTTAAAGAATCAGTTCTCAGCAAATGAACCAGCAAACATGTGAAAAACTTTTAAAAATATCACTGACTTTAGCAAACCTTCTTCCCAGGCAGAAGGAAATCAATAACTAGAAGATGACCTGAATGTATTTCACTGCAGGTTTGAAAAGAAACTACAGCCACCTATCTCCACATCCCTCATCTCAAACACACCAACAACAGCCAACCCTCCTACAACTGGCCCAAATCCATTGGGCTCACAACCTCTGGTATCACAGAAAAAGAAGTGCAAGATCTATTATACAGACAAAAGCCAGGAAAAGCATCAGGGCCAGGCAAGATAACTCCCTCTTGCTTAAAAGTCTGTGCTGACCAATTGGCCCCCATCTTCACCCAAATCTTCAATAGATCACTAGAGATGTGCTATGTTCCTTCCTGCTTCAAATGTTCCACCATCGTCCCAGTGCCAAAAATGCCCTCCATCAGTTCAAGGAACTGAATGACTACAGACCAGTTGCTCTAATATCTGTAGTTATGAAAATCTTTGAAAGGCTTGTGCTGTCCCACCTGAAAACCATCACGGATCCACTGTTAGATCCCATTGACAGATGATGCTGTTAACATGGCTCTGCATTACATCCTACAACACCTTGAATCTCCAAATACCTATGCAAGGGTCCTCTTTGTAGACTTCAGTTCAGCATTCAATACCATCATTCAAGACACTCTTCTAAGTAAATTAAACCAACTAGCGGTACCTGAACACACTTATAAGTGGATCATAAGCTTTGTAACAGATAGGAAGCAGCAGGTGAAGCTAGGCAGAATCACATCCGATACCTGTACAATCAGCACAGGGATTCCCCGAGGCTGTATGCTATTTCCACTTCTCTTCTACCTATATACCAATGACTGTATCTCAAACGATCCATCTGTTAAAATACTGAAGTTTGCTGATGACACAACAATGATTGGTCTCATTCGAGACAACAATGAATCTGCATACAGACAGGAGGTTATACAACTTGCCTTGTGGTATAACCGGAACAATCTGGAACTGAACACACAACACCACAGAAATGGTGGTAGATTTTAGAAGAAATCTCCCATACTACTATCTCTTACAATAGTAGACAACACTGTATCAACAGTAGAGACCTTCAAATTTCTAGGTTCTACTATATCACATGCCCTAAAATGGACAACTAACATCAAAAACATCATCAAAAAAGTACAACAAAGAATGTTCTTTCTGCTCCAACTCAGAAAGCTCAAACTGGAGGAGCTTTCTGCTGATACAGGTCTACAGAGGAAATATTGAGTCCATCATCTGCACCTCTGTAACTGTCTGGTTTGGTTCTGCAACCCAACAGGACAGAGACAGACTTCAGAGGATAATTAGAACTGCAGAAAAAAGAATTACTACACACCTGCCTTCAATCGAGGACCTGTATACTGCACAAGTCAAAAAGAGGGCTGTGAAAATATTTACAGACACCTCACATCCCAGACATAAACTGTTTCAACTCCTTCCCTCAAAACAACATTATAGAGCACTGCACACCGGAACAACTAGACACAAGAACATTTTTTTCCCAAAAGCCATCACTCTGCGAAACAAATAATTCCCTCAACACTGTTCAACTATTTACAAAGTGTGCACTACTATTCCTGTTAATTTTCTCATCACTCCTTATCACCCATCCCCTCCCACTTGTGATTGTAGGACTGTAACTTTGTTGCTTGTATACTTACGATTTATATTGACTATATGATTTGATTGTTGATTATACCTTCTGACTAACATGAAGTGTTGTATGTTATGATTCTTGATTCTTAACTAATGTATCTTTTCTTTATGTATACTGAGAGTATTTACACCAAGACAAATTCCTTGTGTGTCCAATCACACCTGGCCAATAAAGTACTCTATTCTATTCTATTAAGCAAAGTAGGAGTGGAACAGGAATGTCCTCTACATGTCACCTGTTTCAATCCATCATATTCTCCAAACCGAAGGTGATATGGTTATATCCTCCCAAAATTTGTATGGTGTTAATTTATTCAGCCTGCTCTTCCTTTTTGGTTAACACCACATCAATATTCCAAAAACCAAAACAATGAGTAAAACCATTGAGGGATACTGGTTAGCTCTAGTCTTCTATTATGACTACTGTAGTATTCCTCATTGATTTTTTTGTAATCTGGTCCAAGAAAATATTATCCAGAACCCCTGTCTGTCTTGGTAGTCTGTAGTACACTGACTCAAATTGTTTCTCTTCCCTTGTATTCCTAACCTAGCAGTCGCAACTTGTCTTTCATGTGTTTAAATGCATGTATCTCAAAACATACATATGCTTATTTTTCATTAAAAGTTACTTGTCTATTCTTCCTGTCAGGTTTGAGCCTTTTAAATAATTCATATCTTTTCACCGTGCATTCCATTTATGGCTCTCATGCTACTAGATTTCAATAATGCCCACTTTCCTCTATTAAATTATTTCTTTCTTTCTGTGTGGTCCTTCATAGTCCATGTAAATGTAGACACACTATTATCCTTGATGTATTCTTTCCTGCATTTGCATGTTCATTATGAGTTGCTTTCCTGTCCTGCACAAACCTCCTAGTTATTGTTAGAATACATTCCATCAAACTCTCTTCTTTTGCTTCAGTGTAATTCAAAGACCTTCAGACCATGTTCACAAGATATCTTTCAGAAATATTTACCAGTTCTCATTAGATTTAATTCATATCTTACTAAGAGTCTCTCATTTTTCAAATGTGAGACATTATTAGAGAAACTAGCCCATAATCTAGCAATTTCTGCCTGTTGAATTGTTCACTTCTACTATTCATTTCATTCTGTGTGGACCTTAACTTTCAATGGAAGGCTAATTCAAGAGTTCCTCTTCCCTGATAAGCTGTGAATGGACACTTTGGCCTCTAGCCACAACACCTTTCCTTCAGGAGAGTAATAAGTTTGCACTTAGGTTGTGTGAGTGAATGCTGTGACAAAAGTGTCTATAGAGGAATAAACTGGTTCACTTGAGGATACTACCTATTTTAAGGCTTCAGTTAATTTTGTAATTTAGTATATATAACCCTGAAGGCCCCTAAAAGTGAAGACACATTTTACTTCTTTCTAGAATTACATTTGTTTCTTGCATCTTGGTTCCCTTAGTTCCCTGTTTCTTAAGATAGCTTGTTAAAGAGCACAAGTCCAGGTTTTCTCCAACACATTTTACACATACACACACACACATATCCATACAATATTCTCCAGCTCTGACAGCAAAATCAATTAATCATTCTCCTGGCATCTATGCAAAATCTGTTTCACTGGATAGACAAAAAGGAGAAAAGTAGGAAGAAAGAAAAAAGAAATGAATAAAGCAATTTTTTCACATTCTCTGATATTCTAAGAAGCAACAACAAAAGGATTGTCAGCTAGCTACTTCCCAATCCAGATAATAGCATAAATATAATTCTGCATAATAAAAGCCCATGACTTGCATTATATTGAGAAATATTCCTACAAAATTGCATTTACTTTGGACCTCTGGCATATTTAAAGGATTTTTTGTGTGTGTTTACTTGTTTGTATTCAAGTCTTGATTCCTAATGACTGCTTGGATATGTCCATGTGCTTTTCTTGACATTTTTCATAACATGTTTGTCATTTCCTTTTTCCTGGGGCTAAGAGAAAGTTACTGGCCTAAAATGACCCAGCTGGACATGCTGTAACTATTATACCAAACTGGCATATGTATCCAATACATTGAAAGAAAAGGAAACCATGTTTTCTTCTATAAATTACATTCCAGTGGTTTCTCTTAGGAGAAAAGTGTATGTACAGTTGGTTTTTGTTCAGTCTCCTGAATAAGCTTTCTCATAGATATTTCAGCCTGCATTTGCTCCACACATTTACGTTTATCAGAGAGTTGTCTAGATGAAAAATACCTTTGTCATTTCATTGGTGACTCAGAAGCTCCCAATTCCAAAAGAAGCAATGCCTTTTCCATCATGTATTAAAGATTGCTAGCTCATTGGGTGGGAAAAATATCTTGCTGCAATGTAATAAATTAGGTAAACCTTATTCATACAAAGAATTTCTGTATAAGTGTGACTAACTGCTATCCTTAGTATTGAAAGTTTAAAAATACAAAACAATAACTATTTCTGAATGGCATCCTGAGCATGTGTTAAATTGCAAACCAAATAATCCCCAGACCATAGCGAAGTAGGAAGTTGAATATATCTAGTACATTCAAATTTGGACAAGGCTGGATAAGGGTTTATGGAATATTCAATATAGTAAGAGTGTTTTTCAGCTCAGTATTGGTCATGTAAAAGCAAAATGTAAAGAAGAAAATACACAGATGCATTAGTTTCAACTGATCAAACCTATTTTTAATGTCTAGTTAGAGAGACATTTTGGTAAATGTGTGTGCATGTTCTTTGAATGCTTGCATTGTTTTCTCTGCTGACGCAATTCCTTCCATTTTATTTGTACATGAAAAAATATCTACCGAAAGAAAGCCTGAATAAGGCAGATGGCTTAAGGATTAACAATGGATAAAAGAGACTATGTTTCTTACTTTGTGTTAAGAGCATTTTTATAAAAAACAGTTAACAAACAATAAACAAAAAATGAATAAAAAAACAATATTGAAAGTTATATTGTTCACTTGAATTATCTAAATTCAAGATGGAGCTGCCATTGTCAGCAGTGTGGGTTAATTTTGCAAGAAAACCTAGTAGCAAGCAAGTGCTGAGCCAAGCAGAGACACTGATAAAGAATATTAATGAAGAGAATAAAGAGTATGCAAACTGAGGGTGATCAACAACACTAACATTTGACTAAAATGGAATTTGCATCAATTATATGGATTTCTTTTGAGGAAAATGTCTGTAGCTTTCAGATAGTACCTTCGATCAAAACAATAAAACTGCTTAGGAGACTCCATGTATCACTATGTATTATAGTCTGGCTAAATGTTCCCCTGAATTCTGTAAATCCAGTCATAAGGGGCAAATTGAAGAAAAGAGACATGCATAGAGACATGTGTTTTCCATCTTACAAACATGGCAAACTATATAATTGTAAAACTCGACTCTCATTTTCACTGACCACATCATTTTGAAACCTGAAGAATAATGTCTAACTGTTTCAAATAACCTCTTTATTTCATCATACTTCTTTTTTGTTTCTTTTGTTGATATAATGGTCCTTCAACCAACAACCAGTCAACTGCTCTCTTTCAAACATCCCATTGAAACTGCATTGCTGAAGCTATCATAGCTGGGTTGCTCGAATATTAATAAATTTGATTTTTTTAAGTTCAGCAACTAGTTTTAATTTCTTGTATTATTTTGCATTTTAAACAAACTAGGTTTTAAATTTGGCATACTAAATTTCATATGAAATTATTTATGATAACTAAATAGTATGGTGACTTTGTAAAACCGCTTAGAGAGGCAGTAAAGCACTAAGTCTAAGTGCTGTTGCTATTTTTCTACAGATTTGCTTAATCTGGTTGCCATGTATTGTACACTTCTGGTGTCTAGGGAGTACACAGTAGGCCAATAATTCCTAACTTCAGCTTCAATTCTGAAGGACAGAAGAGCAGATCTGGTAAAAGCCAGGAATTATTCCACTCTGCCATGTTTAAAAATTAAAAAACTGAGGAAGACAGGTGATCCTTCTGTTCACCTTTCCTTCTTTGCAAAAATCTATGTGAGACACTATATGTTTAACTTTCTAGAAAACCAGGAAGTAAATAGACATATAATAAAATACCAAGTATGCAGAGGATCCAATTTCCAGCATTTTATATGAAATTGTTGGAGACCTAAGCAAATTGTGGGCTACATGAAATTATTATCTGAGTTAGCATAAAGGAACTTTCTATATTTCTTTATATGGCATGCAATTAGAATATTTTGCCCCATGATTTCATCAAGTTCTGAAAGTTCAGGAGAGAGAGTGCAGAGAAGAGCTACAAAACTGATGAGAGACTTGGAAACAATCCTATGAAGGGACATCATAGAGAAGAGAATATGGAATTAATCTCTGTGATACTCAAGGGTATGAAAGGATAAAAAAAAGTATAAGTTTTACAAAGATAGAGCCAAACCTGAAATAAAATTAAATTGTCTGACTGTGAAGGTTATTAAATATTGAAACAGCCTTCTTCCTGGAGTTTTGATGGTCTGTCACTGGAGATTGTCAAACAAAAGTTGGATAACAATTGTCAACAATGATCTAAGGATGGGCAGGGGGTTGACTAGAATACCTCCAGGATCCCTTCTAATAATATGATTCTATGATTTTGTAGAAGGGATGCACAAATCAGTTAGTTATTTGTTTGTTTGTTACTTTAACTATATCTTTCTTCCCCACTAATTTGGGACTTTTTTCAAAGCTGCACAAACCACTGATTATAAATGCATATTAACATCCATACTTTTAAAGCATGCATTCCCAAAATATTTGGGAAATTCATCATCACCTGACAGACAACACATTTATTCATAGAAAAGCAAAATGTCAATTTGTATCAGCCTTCGCATTATCAGACATTCTTTTCTCTCTGCTTATGGCTTTCTATCTAAACATTCATAAATATGTAAAAATTATATATTTATGTAAAATACAATTGTACAAAGAATTCAAAGTAAATTATATTGAGAAGAAGAAAAAATAAAAGATGAATATATTCTTAGTACTCTCAATGAGTGTTTGGTGTGAAACAAAGGTTGATGAAGTAAGTAATGAATTATGATCCCCAACAACAATTATATGGAATAGATTTATTACTCTTTGTTTTAAAGATTTATATCACCCCATTTTAATAAAATTATTTCCAAGAGAGCTTGCAAGAAATTAAAAAAGAATATAAGACTAGAACATAAAACAATTAATGGAACTAAAATCAACAGCAAGACAACAAGCCAAAGAAAACCACCAAAATATAGTTTGTCTTTTTCAAAAAAAGAATATTAAAAGGTTTATCAAATATTATGATATGCAGTTGGAGTACCAATCATAATAACTATGCATACCTTACAAATATGCAGAAGTTGGATAGAGCTTTTACAAATACCAGTTCCTTGATATAAACATTGAAATATCAATCCTTGCTTGTGATTACATAAATAATTTTTAAAAACCTACTATTCAACTTTGGAAACTAACTGGAAAGGTACTAAATTATTTCTAAATTATTTATTTACTGAGCTTAACACATCACAACAACCAACGCAAACAAAATAAAAAAAACAGTTCCCACCAGATGCCAGACACATCAGCTTTCATTTTTTAAAACAAAATGTTAAAAATGTTATTCCCCAAATGAAATGTTTTCTTATTATGCGTTTTCATTATGTGTCTTTATGTAGTATATTATGAACTCTGTGGCTGCTTTGCATATTTTTGGACAGTACTTTGTGCAACATATTATATTAATCTAGATTATGTCAAATTTCTGCTTCTCCAAAAAGCATGGAACACAGTGTATTAATGTTAGTTTACAAATTTAGTTTGACCATTCTAATTCTAGATAAAGACATGGCAGAACGCTGGGTACTGCCCAGTTTACTGTTTTAACAAAAAAGATGCAAAAGCTATTTGACAAAACAGATTAAATTAACTAGCTAATAGTAGAACAATTTGTCAGATTCATTCTAATTCATTGTAAAATAACTAGGAAAAGAAAGGGTATGTCAGGCCAAATACGAACTTCAGCTTTCAGGAAGAAGCAATGTTCCATCTGTTTCCTTTTCAAAATAAAATGATTATGATTTACTGTAAAGAGTGCTGCTATGGGCAATAGATAAATTGTCTTCTGCTGATACACAGACGATATCATTTACCTTCCAGCAACAAAATCCCCTGGGGGACAATTTAATTGATCTGGCGGAAGTTATATGTATCCCTGAGGGGGGGGAGGGCACAAATAATTTCAAACAAGAAAAATGCAGAAAATGCAGATTATTAATTCAGATTGGAAAATCTGCATTTGTGGAAATGTACAGCAAAAATTACTAGGTTTTTTTAAGTATGAGAATGGCTCTCTTCTATCAAACATAATTAAACTGGCATTTGAGCTTGTATCTCCTATAGCCAAATAACCATCCAATTGATATTGCTTGAATTGGTTTTTGAATTGATGTGATGCATTTCAACAGTTACAACTTTGATTTTATGGGATGGAATCCAGATTACTGTGGGAGTGTAGCAAGCATGACATACATTTAACCTCCTAGCTGAATAAAGTCCACAGAAAGAGTGGCTCTTCCAATTTCTTTATTTTGTTTTTCTATTCATCAATATTTATGAACTTCCCCAAAAAATTAAGTAAATCACTGGAAAAAAATGTACTATGATATGCCATTAGCAGTGAATGGATGTATTGGCCAAAAAAACCATTGGGGAGAAAAATAAAATAAAATAAATAAATAGAGGTTCTTTGCTCTCCAAATACTGAACATAACACAGCATAGTAAAATTGTACACAATGTTTTCTTTCAACACAGTCTATTGCTCAGTATCTATTCCATCTTTCTAGGATTTGCAAAATGATGTTTCCACATAAATATCTCTTTAATATTCAGTCTTTTAATACTCAGTTTAAAAGAAAGTCTCAAAGTCTACAAAGTAGCATACAACTTCTGACTTTTTCCAAATGTTCTTGCACTAGTTGGGATAAGGTTACTGTTTGTGCCTGTTCCTCTTCTAAGTTGCTACTGATCTTTCATCAAAGTTCCAGGCTCCCATCAGGGCTCCCATTATGCTACTCATCATAAGTTGTGGTCCTGACACTTGAATGACAGTCCTCATGCTTATTTGTAATAGCTGCCAATCTCCAGACATTGCTTCTACTTCTCCTGCCATTTGCATTCCCCATTTCTTCTACACGCTCCCCTCTTCCCCATCTGATTTAGCATTTACTTTTATATGCTCAAAAGACTTGGTGGGGTGAGGTTACCTTTGGATGTTAGCATGTCCTTGAAAACACCAGGGTGTGACTCAATCAGCCAGGCAGCTGGAACACCAGCTTGAATTCCTGTAAGTGCAGTTTTGAGAGAATGGATGACTGCTGGAGGGAAAATCGGGGAGCTTGTTTGCATGACTGCAGCTATTTTGAAGAGAACAAATTACAACCCCAACTTCATTGGATTACATATAACAATTCACACATAACAATCGAGAATAAAATTTGATGCACTTCCCAACTTAGTTTTATAGTTTTGTTTGATTTTGTCCTGCTTTCTTTATTTTTATAAATAACTTAAGGTGGAAAACATATCTATTACTGTTTCCTCCTGCTATTTTCCTCATAATAACATGAAAGTCGCCCAGATGGCTTTCATGCCTAAGGCAGGAATAGAAATCACAATGTCACCCATTCTAGCTGATGCTTTACTACTATACCAGTGTGATCTAAATCTAAATTTGTTTTACTTGGAACAGATTAATTTCTAAGGAAATAGGAGAATACATATTTTGTGTATATTTATTAACTGTTATTCCATAGATTTCAAAAAAATTTCTGACCAGGATAAATTCCACAAATGTTCTAAAGTAAGCATTCAATACCAAGCAGATTCTACAAAGTTTTTTTTTAGTATTTATTTAATTTGTCAAACTTACAAGATACAGGTATAAGAATAAACAAAGTTTTGAATACATAAGATAGATACTTATACAAAAAATAAAAAGAAACAATAGGACAGGAATGGTAGGCACGACTGGTGTGTTTATGCACGCCCCCTACAGGCCTCTTAAGAAGGGGGTGAGGTCAATAGTAGGCAGTCTAAATTAAAGTTTTTGGGCTTTGGGAAAGAAACCACAGAATCAGGTAGAGTATTCCAAACATTGACCACTCTGTTGCTGAAGTCATATTTTCTGCAGTCAAGTTTGGTGTGGTTAACCTTGAGTTTGTATCTATTGTGTGCTCTTGTATTGTTATGATTGAAGCTGAAGTATTCATTTGCAGGTAGGACATTGCAATGTATGATTTTTTATACTATATTTAGTATAAAATAAGGCGGCATAGTTCTAGGTTTTCTCGGTCTAGAGTTTCAAGTCTGGTGGCATAAAGTATTCTGCAATGAGTAGAGGAGCGGAGAACTCTTCTTGTGAAATATAGCTGGACTTTACAATTGTGTTTAAATCAGATACATGATATGGGTTCCAGACTGATGAGCTGTATCCAAGTATAGATCTAGCAAATGTTTTGTATGCTCTAGTTAGTAGTGTGATATTACCAGAGAAGAAGCTATGTAGGATTAGGTTAACAACTCTTAATGCCTTTTTGGCTCTGTAGTTACAGTGGACTCTAGCATCTAGATCATTAGAGATGAGTACTCCAAGGTCCTTGACAAAGTTTGGATCCTCAACAAGGTCTTGATTATTTTGCTTATATTTTATTTTCTGATTATTTTTGCCAATATGTAAGACATATTGCTGCTAAATAACACTGTCACCACTAAGTTAAAAGTTCTTGAGTTGAACTTGACTTCTTGATTCCAGATGACTGGAGACACAACCATTTGTTTTCTTCCAGTAGTATGACATGTTATAATTCATTAGTTCACTCTCCAGCTCTGCTTAGTCTGATAGTCTTAACTGCAAATTCTGATGATACTGAGTCATGCTTAGTTTCCAAACCTTGCTAAGATCAGCCAGATGCTGTCACTGTTATATACTTCACCTTCATCCAGACAGCAAAGCAAAAGATAGGTATACTTAGATCAAACAATACATTCCTGATAAATTTGTGAATATGCCCATGTCATTTTTCATTGTACATTGGTAACAATGTAAAAATCCTTTGCTATTACCTTTTTGGGGTTGGGGATTTTTTTCTCAACTTCCCAGTTTTATAACAGTAATCTTCCATCCAAATCTAACTGAACCCAAAACAAATAAACCAACATTCAAGAATAAAACTACTAAAGTATTAAAGTAGTTTTATTGCAGAGAAACTAACATGGCCAAGATGAAAAAGTCCAGTAAGTCACATGCCAAATGTCAGTCCTACTGATACTGAAATCAGTGTTCATATTTCTGTCTCTTTTTCCTACCTCTGTAATTTGTAACAGACTTAAAGTCACAATCTTTGGAGTGGAAAAGAAGATTGCTATCTCTCTCTTCTTTTGACAGTAGGATAGTCTGATTTCAGGCTGTTTCCTTGTGATCGACTCTCATGCACTTACTGTCATCTACTGTCATCTACTGTGGTAGACATCATGATAGAGACACAGCAACATGGAAGTAATTAACCATAACCATATCTACAAAAGTTAAAATTGTGATACAAAAATGACGAGAATAAGTCTAGGGGCCAGCAAAGGACATTCAAGCTCAAGTATGCTTCACTCAACAAAAATTATCTTGTCTTTTTTATAGGTAATAGATCATGTCTTCGAAACTAATCATACTGTACTGAACATTTAGAACACAGTAGGCTCTGCAAAAGTTAAACTGATTGGTATACTGAGAAAGCAATCAAAATGACACTATAATTAATAGAGCAATATGCCTTGTTGAAAGATTCATATATGCAAATATATTTTGTTCCAAATCAGCCATGATGAAAATATTTCTTTGGGCTTGGAGGGTTTTTCTCCCTTTCATGCCGTCTCTTCTGATAAGAAAATGTTTAGCACCCTACTGTCTCTGTCTCCATATGTTTAATGAACTTTAAATCTTACTACTCTTTACTAGCATTCCTTTTGAATGGAGAGAGGTGAGGGAGTAATTCAAATATTTGAAGAGTTCCACTAGCCTGTCTGGCATTTAGCTGCTGAACTCTAATTTTGTTTTGTAACTACATATTCTGAGTCAAAAAGTCATTTCATTTAATTTTTCGAACTCCTAGATGGCCTTTGCCATGTTTTGTTTTCCAAATTTGAAACCACAATTTAGGAAATAATACTGACATATTTGATATATTTACTGTAAATATTAAAATTGCACCAAATTACAAAGTAGTGTGAACTCCTACAAATGCTGTGCAAATGTTCAACATTGGTTATTGTTTAGCATATGATGCTATAATCTTTCTCTGTGTATTTGCATATTTACACATAAGTCTTTTTTATTCAGTAGGAATTTCTTAAAATATTCCTGCATTGCTGCAGCCTCAATTGCACTCTTATCTTTCCTTCTTTGAATTTCACTGTTATGATTGTAAGGATGTGATGCAAAATATACGTCATTGTGGCATATTTGTATTATTGCTACCAGGACCCTTATCGTCTTCTCTTTGTTGGCAGCTCTCCCTGATTACAGAGCAAACAAAACCTTTGATTCTGTTCAGTAGTTTTATATTCTTCCTTAGCAATAGCTTAAATTGCACACATTTACCCTCTCTGCTACTTTACCTCTCTCTGCCCATACTATGTTCTACTGAGCTATTGATCATAGTACATGAAGCAGAAAAACTGAATAGGCTGGCATCAGAGAAAAGCAAATCACTTAGATAAACTCTGTAGCTTTTTATTTAAGAAAAGGTGAAAGTAAAATGTTCTGCACTGGATTGCCAGTAAGGAAAAAGTAAAGATGAATAAAAAGTAAAGATAAATTATAAATTTTAGAGGTAAAATCCACATATGAGCCCAAACCAATCAGAAGCATACAGGGTTTTAACAATATCACTCTAGTATAGCTTTGGATTATAAATTCCACCTATTATTTTTCTTTTAACCTGAGCTACCTGAATAACTGTGATATTGTTAAATCATGTACGTTCTGAATGGTTTCGGCTAATATGTGGATTTTACCATTAAAATTTATAATTTATCTTTAGATTTTAATCATCCTTACTTTTTTTTTTTCTTTACTGGCAATCCAGTGCAGAGCATTTCTCTTTTACCTTTTCTCAGTATAGAATATAAAAACACACTGAAAAGAATCTTAGTTGATTGATCAGAGATTATATACCCATCATCCAAACATATTAGATAACTTTGATACTTTTTGTGCTTCTTGTCCCTTAAAACCTTTAGCAAAAGCCGTACTTTGTATCTTCTTCTTCAGCGTTGTGATTAGTTTGTCACAGGGACAAGCCTTTCCAGTGGAAATCCTTATATTGAACTGAGAGACCTATACAGTATATAGCAGTGGTGGGATTCAAAAAATTTACTCCTGGTTCTGTAGGCATGGCTTGGTGGGCGTGGCAGGAGAAAGGCTACTACAATATCTCCATTCCCACCCCACTCAATGGGAAGGATGCTGCAAAATCTCCATGCCCACCCCACTCCTGGAGGAAGGTTACTGCAAAATCCCATTCCCTTCTCACCCCACTAAACTGCTTTCCAGCCCTGTTCTCCTGTGCAGGGCAACAAAAAAAGGCCCAGCCAATCAGCTGGGACTTGGGAGACAAAGAATTGATAGGGGCGGGACCAGTCAGAGGTAGCATTTGCCGGTTCTCCAAACTACTCTAAATTTCTGCTATCGGTTCTCAAGAACTGGTCAGAACCTGCTGAATAACACCTTTGGTATATAGGTCTCTACACACAGCAGTTGCAGTGGCTTTAATGTTATTTGCTTTGTTGTTTTCAATGATTTGTTATTAGATACTTTTTGATTCATCCTTTTTAATTTTTGGCTTTAGATTTATTTTGAGATTTGTCAAATACTGCATGACATTTAAAAGCTTTTAAAAAGAAAAGCATCCCAGAAGTAAAAACATTAGTCATTGAATTCATTTCAGGAAAAAGTGTTCTTGCATCTCTATTGGCTACTTTATATTAAAAATAGTCTCTAAGATCCCTATAAGAATACAAGATATACTGAGACCCTATATTTTGCCACCTGATTGATTCTGTTTATCAACTGGGACAATCTTACAAAAAGTGAGCCTATTCTTTCTTATTCTCCAATAGTGTGCAAAAAAAATCAGAAAGTGATTACTCTTAACAAAGTCTAATAATCTGGCATCCTATTTTAGATTTTAATCTTTTGGATAAAATAAAATGAAATTGCAATTTTCCAGAAATATTAGGAGCAGCTTGCATAAGAAATATTTTATGATATGGTCTGCATCTGATGTAATACACTGGAGAAATTTGGATTAGCATTTAAATCTATACTTAAGTTTACCCAGAAAGGAAAAATACTGGAAGATAAATATTTTTAACCTACTCTCTCATTTTGAGATACATCCTTTAAGCAGAAACATACACCTTAAAAGGTTCTAATGAAGAACAAAATTTAGATTTTCTTTATCTCTAATGATGGCATCTATTGGAAGTTTGTAGGGTAAAGGAAGTAGGGAGTTTGTGTTCCACTTGAGAGATGATATTTGGATATAAATTTGGATATAAATTTGGATATTTGGATATAAATTTGGAAGAGTTCTTCTACCATTTCAATTGGTAACAATAATATTCTTGCTATATAATAAACAAATTGACTATACTCAGTTTAGAATTAAATTGCCCTCCTTCCAGGATTGTGTCATTTATATTTGAACCCAAACAATATGTAATAGGTCTTATGTAGGATGCTACTTCAGCTGTTTTCTGTAATTTTTTTAATATAGTGAGTAGGAGCTGGAAAAATTAGACACTGTTTCCCAATTCTGCACAGCTATGAGCAGTAGGAAAAACAATCCAACCAGCATTGTTGGAACTTTTTATCTAGTTTATAATCATGATAGAAAAAAGTTCTCCTCAAGGATTCTAGCAATACATTTAGGAATGAAGTTTTTCTGTCCACATAAAGTTTTCATCGCAAAATTGTTCATTACTATTGAAATAAGGAACACCAAAAGATGAATCTCCAATAAATTTGAAATAGCTTAGATCTAAAAATGCTGCTCTTCAATAATAAGGCAGAACTTCAATAAAATTTGAGGCTTATATTTCTTAATTTCTTACGCTCACTGTTTTCAGGATAGGCGTTGTTGTTGTTAGTTGCAAAGTTGTGTCCAACCTATCACGACCCCATGGACAACATTCTCCAGGCCTTCCTATCTTCTACCATCCCCCAGAGTCCATTTAAGGTCATGCTAAGTGCTTCAGTGACTCCATCCAGCCACCTTATTCTCCACCATCCCCTTCTTCTTTTGCCCTCAATCATTCACAGCATTAGGGTCTTCTCCAGTGAGTCCTTCCTTCTCATCTGGTTCTCCGTATTTTACTGTTTTCTTCTATTTCTTTGCACTGTTCATTTAAGAAGACATTTTTATTTCTTCTAGCTATTCTCTGGCATTCTGCATTCAATTGGGTGTATTTTTTACCCTTCTCTCTTGCCTTTCACTTCCCTTCTTTCCTCAGCTATTTGTAATGCTTCCTCAGATATTCTGCTTTTCTTTTTCCTTGGGATGGTTTCAGTTGCTACCTCTTGTACAGTGTTACCAACCTCCATCCATAGTTCTTCAGGTCTATCAGATCTAATTCCTTAAATTACCTCTATTGTATATTCATTGGGGATATGATTTAGTTCATACCTGAGTGGTTTAGTGTTTTCCCCTACTTTCTTCAATTTAAGCCTAAATTTTGCAACAAGAAGCTCATGATCTGAGCCACAATTAGTTCCTTGTCTTGTTTTTATTGACTGTATTGAGCTTCTCCATCTTTGGCTGCAGAGCACATAGTCAATCTGATTTCTGTGTGGACCATCTGGTGATGTGCATGTGTAGAGTCATCTCTTGGATTGTTGGAAAAGAGTGTTTGCTATTACCACCATATTCTCTTGACAAAAATCTAGCCTGTGCCTTACTTCATTTTGTACTCCAAGGCCAAACATGCCTGTTTTTCCTGTTATCTTCTGACTTCTTTAGCATTCCAATTCTCCATGATAATAAGGATATCATTTTTGGTGTTAATTCTAGAAGGTATTGTAGGACTTCATAGAACTGGTCAACTTCAACCTCTTCAGTACGAGTGGTTGGGGCATAGACTTGGACTACTGTGATGTTGAATCATTTGCCTTGGATTCAAACTAAGATCATTCTGTCTTTTTGGGGATTGCATCCCAGTACTATTTTTCCTACTCTTTTATTGACTATGAAGGCTACTCCATTTCTTCTGAGGGATTCTTGCCTACCTGATGGTCATCTGAATTAAATTCACCTATTCCTGTCCATTTTAGTTCACTGATTCCTAAGATGTTGATCATGTCCAGCTTGCCTTGATTCATGGATCTTACATTTCAGGTTGCTATGGATCTTTATAGTATCTGACTTTCCTTTCATCACCAGATACATCCACAACTGAGCATCCTTTCAGCTATGATCCAGTCACTTCATTCTTTCTGGCATTACTGCTCTGCTCTTCCCCAGTAGCATGTTGGACACTTTCCAATCTGAGGGGCTCATCTTCCAGCATCATATTTTATTTTATTTTATTTGCCTTTTGATACTGTCCATGGGGTTTTCATGGTAAAGATACTGGAGTGTAGCTCATAGCTTAATTGAGCTATGCAAGTTCCTTCACCACAACAAGGCAGTGATCCATGAAGGGAAAGCCATTGCTACTCCTTACAAAAACTCCTTCCTTTTGTACCAAAATATTCTGGAATTTGACAGGAATGTACCCCATTGTTGTTGTACATTTAGAAATCTGAGAACAGATGAATACAACTTGTTCTGTATTGTTCTGCATTGATTCTGGACTATCACTGGACTAAAATATTCTGAAAACTTTTGTTTGCATCCCTGAACTGGATTGTATATCCTCTTAAGGTATACCCATCAAAAAAAGTAGTTATTAACAACTTTGTCCATGAATTCCCTTTTAAGGCCCTGTCACACTGCCCAACGGATGCAAAATGTTTGTAAAAAGGACACAGCGGACAAGAAAAATGTTCCATCCATTGTTATCTGCTCTCAAAAGTGCCCCGAATTTGCATAACCAGAGCGGATAACATGGAAAGGAACAGACGGGGGGAGGACGCAGAGCGGATGGAAAACGGATGCGGAACGGAAGCCTAGCAGATGGAGCGGATGCCACATCCGCTAGGCTTCCGGGGGACTTCAGCAAAGCAGACGCGGAACGGATACAGCGGATGCACAGCGGATGCACAGCAGATAAAGCGGATGCACAGCGGAAGCCTAACGGATGCCTAGCGTTAATTGCGTATGCGGGGAGGATGCATTGCGTAAGCCCCGTGGATATAAGGGAAGCAGCTCGGAGCAGGTCACCATTTAGAGGAAAGACCTGCTGCCGGACCGATTGACATCCTTGCCTGCCCTGCCTGCATGTCCTGCCTGCAAGCCTTGCTGCAAGCCTTGCTGCCAGCCTTGCTGCCAGCCTCCCTGCCAGCCTTGCTGGCTGCCTGCCTGCCAGCCTTGCTGCCAGCCAGTCTGCCTGCCAGCCTTGCTGCCAGCCTCCCTGCCAGCCTTACTGTCTGCCTGACTGCCAGCCTTGCTACCAGCCAGTCTGCCTGCCAGCCTTGGTGCTTGCCTGCCTGCCAGCCTTGGTGCCTGCCTGCCTGAAAGCCTTGGTGCCTGCCTGCCAACCTTGGTGCCTGCCTGCCAGCCAGCCTTGGTGCCAGCCTTCCTTCCAGCCTTCCTGCCAGCCTTGGTGCCAGCCTCCCTGCCAGCCTTGGTGCCTGTCTGCCTGCAAGCCTTCCTGCCAGCCTTGATTCCTGCCAGCCTCCCTGCCAGCCTTGGTTCCTGCCAGCTTCCCTGCCAGGCAGCAACCCCACAACCATGGGGAAGAACAGAAAGCCTCAGCCATCTGCTGCCAGCCCTGGCAAGAGGGACAGGGCCACCATCCCATCCCCTGGCCCTCATTCTGGTTCTGCTGGGGCTTCTGTAGCACGGGCTCGCTCTTCTGGGGCTGGAGCTTCTGCTGCTTCTGCTTCTGGAGGAGCTGCTGCTGCTGCTTATGGCGGTGGTGCTTCTGCTGGTGACTATGCTGATGCTGCACCCCAATGGCGCTTCAGACAAGCACTCCAGCACCAGCCACCTCCACAGCACCTGGACCCTTCACCCCTGAGACTGAGCGACCAAGAGGAGTGCCAGAGACTCATTTTTGTTTTATAGCTTGTTGTTAATAAAGTCTATCTTTGATTCACACACTTGCTTCATTTCTTTTTTTTAAGAAAGTCTTGGTGGAAACTTTTAGAAATGGTTTAAGCCTTTGGATGCTTGTGGGATGGGTTAAGATAGCAGTGGGATGGGCAGGGATACCTGTGTGATGTGTAATAGCTGTGGGATGGGTAAGGATAGCAGTGGGATGGGCAGGGATACCTTTGGGATGGGTAATAGCTGTGGGATAGATAAACCTCCAGTGCAAGCATAGTGGGACTGGATGGTCCACCCTCCCAGGTGCCACACCTATGGCCCTTTATTATCAGTAACAATGTAATCATTGATCCACACATGTCAACATAAACACAACTCTTTATTAAATGCCCTGTTCATTGTAGGCCCACCCAACATACATGGCCCAATCTCCTCAGTGTGATGAGACAGGCTGAAGGAAGCATCCATTAAGCATCTATCATCCTGTCTTGCCACTCTACTGCTCCAGCTGGGGAGTTGCACCAGTGTCTCAGGAGGTTGAGCTGTTTCTTCCCTTCACGTGAGGCTCTGTTGGGGCCTTGCACATCCTGAGTGTCTATCAGGTTTTGCCCTTGCCTCCATTCCCCAGGGTCCATGTCCCCATTGCCTTGTTGGAGGTCCACGAGCCTGTTCTGCAACACTGGGTAGCGGGTGCGCATGAGATTGTGCAGGATGCAGCAAGCTTCCACGATGTTCCTCACGGTCTCTGGGCGATGCTGCATGGTGGTGAGAAGTACTGGAACCTGTTGGCCAGGATGCCAAAGGCGTTCTCCACCACCCGCCTTGCCCTGGACAGCCTGTAGTTGAAGATACTCTCTTCATGGGTGAGGCATCTGGAGGTGTAGGGCTTCATGAGGTAGGTTCTGAGGGAGAAGGCGTCATCCCCCATGATGAAGTAGGGCACCTCTTGCGTGTCATTGGGCAGGGAGTCTGGATCTGGGAAGCCCACCATGAGGTTGCGTTCCAGCCCCTCCTTGAGGTCACTGGTGTTGTATACCTGGGCATCTGAACATGAGCCATTGCCTGAAGCATCAATGTACTTGAACTTGTAGTCAGCATCGACCATGGCAAAGAGGATGATGCTGAAGATGCCCTTGTAGTTGAAATAAGTGGACCCTGACTTGGCTGGCGCTTTGCAGGCCACGTGCTTGCCATCTATGGCTCCAACGGTGTGTGGGAAGTTCCACTTCTGATACCACTGCTCTGCAACTTTCTTCCATCCTTCTTCAGTGGAGAGGCACTGGAGGAGCTCCTCCATGTATTCTTTGATGATGGCCTGCACCACTTCTTTGACCACAGTGCTGATGGTGTTGTGTGGCACCCTCCAGCTGTACTGAATGCTCCTGTAGGTGGTCCCTGAGGCCAGGTGGCGCAGATTGAGTGCCACCTTGAGCCCAGGTTCCAGGCTGGGCCGGAAGTTGGTGTTTGCCTTGGTCAACCTGGGTGTCAGCCGCTGCACAACTTCGTCAAACATGGCTGGAGGCATCCTCATGAAGTTCTGGAATGCTCGAGGGTCTTCGTTCCTGAGCTCCACCATCAGCTTGTTGTACAATCCATACTCTGCTCTTCTCCCAATCCATCTTCGGACCCAGATGCTTCTTGGCCGCCTCCTTTTCTTCCCGTAGTAGAGTTCACAGAGCCTGTAGATGGCTTCACACTGTTGCAGAACGATGGTGGCTGCCAAAAGGACTTTGTTACGATCCACGGTGGACATGACTGGATGCTGTGGAAGAGCAAGAGTCAGATGAAGGCTGCAGAGGTCTGCACCGCAGGGCTGCTGGTCTGAAAGTGAGATCCAGGTGAGTTGCTCCCCCTTTTTATAGGCAGTATAGGTTTTCCCCTTGGTGTCCCTTTGCATCCTCTAGGCATCCTCTGGACATCCTTAATATCCGAGATAGGTCCCCTCTGCGAACGTTTTTTCCGTTTTAAATGCTTTGTTTTAGTTCTGCATCCGTTCTGCATCCGTTCTGCGTCCGTTCCACTTCCTCCCTACGTCTGTTTACCGCTGGGGCGGATGGAATTGCACGGATGCGTAGCGGATATAGCGGATGCATAACAGATGCAGAACGGATGCCTAGCAGATGCCTAGCGGATGCCTAGCAGATGCAGAATGGACGCATTGGATACATTTTCCGCTCAAAAGTTTTGAGCAGTTCAAAACTTTCTGAGCGGATGAAACATCAATAAACGGATGCTGGACGGATAGAGAGGATGAAAAACAGAGGCAGTGAGTACAGAATGGATGCATCGCGTTAACCAATGGATGGTAAGTGTTTTTCTCCGTTTTACATCCTCTTTCCATCCATTGGTGCAGCGTGACATGGGCTTTAGGGCAGCAAATTCTATAGTTTAACTATACAATTATAAAATCTAGTCAATTTCCACACATAGTTTGTCAGTTCATGCTTCCCAAGACTCCTGTTTCAAGAGGAGACAGGATAACTGAATATTGTTCAAAATTGCAGATAAAAGTTGACAATAGAAATTTTCCACTATGTTAGAGAGACCTTTGCCTCTCTCTTCTATACAAGAATGCCATTTATTTATTCAGATAGGTTTGTTAACTGCCTCATTCTATTTTTATCTATGAATTATATTTTTTACCAATTCATGTTTTTGGGTGGAAGAACTCTTTTATCATCATTTGAAATATAAATAGCATGTTATTCATCTTCTGGCATTTTGGATATACTTTTAATTATAAATTTTAAATTCAAGTTATTTCCATTTGTTTAACAGTTCTTTTAATATGTATATATAGAATTCACAAAGGCAAATATTTGATCAGAATGATTTTTCCTTTTTTTCCTCATCTTTCTTTCCACAATTGGAAGTAGAAGTTTAAAAAGAATAAAAAAAAGAAAGGCAAAGAAAGAGATTGACTGTAGTTGCTGATATGAGTGCCTTCTTAAAATTCATGTCACAGTTAGAATTTGTATAGTGATTTCCATGTTCAAAGCACTTCACAGATATTATAATTTAATAAGCTCCAAGGCTATGAGGAAGGTGGAAAGTTATGATTTCAAATTATACTTTAAAGAAACAACTGATGAAAAGACAAAAGATTAATCATGAAACTGTTTCAATAATTGGCCTTTTCCTGGAAAGCTGGAGATTTACTATAAATTAAACAATTACTTGTCTGTGGAGTTTGTTTATTTCATTATTTATTTTGAAGAGCCAAGAGGAACGCTGGTAAAATTTTCTGTTTTCAAATATAATTTTAAACAGAAGCTGAAGAAATAGGCATCACCAAGAGGCTCTGAGCATTCCCCCTGATTTGTTAATAAAGAGTTATTTTTGTGGATTGTGAGTTGAAAAAAATGAATTTTCATCAATTTCACAACATGATCCAGAACAATTAACACTAACATAATGTATATTTATGGCAGAAAAGATCTGCATCTCCCAAAGGAACTGTTAAAGAAGCTGGAAACTGTTAAAAGAACTGATGAAGAAGCTAGCATGCACTTGGCTCACCACTTCTCACAGCTAATGCAAGCAGAACGATTTGTACAAATTGATGGAACTCAATATTTAATCTTTAATCTTAATCTCAAGCACCGTGAGAGTTGGCAGGAACAGTGTTTCATCTTTCCCATATTGTTTAACTTCTTTTTAAGCATAAAGTGTTAACAAAATTCCTACTGTATAAAAAGTATTATATTCATGCTCTTACCACACTTTGTATATTGAAACAATTGAGTCTGTATACCAGTGGTGGAATTCATTTTTTTTTACTATTGGTTCTGTGGGTGTGGCTTCATGGGCGTGGCAGGGGAAGGATAGTGTAAAATCTCCACTCAAGAGGTGGTATTTGCTGGTTCTCTGAACTACTCAAAATTTCCATTACCGGTTCTTCAGAACTGGTCAGGACCTGCTGAATACTACTCTATTCTTTTTTTCTTTTCATATTTCTCAAAAGTTTAGAACTTTCTTGGGTTTCTTTAGACTTTTTTGGCTTCAAAGACATAAACAGTCCTCGTAAATGTATTAGAATTGCTGCCATACTTGTGAACCCTCAACACACAGAAATTACAATGAAAATAATTTCACAATAGAAATGGGACATCTAGAACATTTTGTTCTTTCCTTAGAATATGAGGGACAAAACACCAGAAGGCAGATTTTAAATTATCAACAATTTTGGCAGAGACAATGGATATCATTGTATAAACCACTGAACAGTGAAATAAATCAGATGTAGTTGAAAATGATAGCATTTCATGGTTGCATGGTTCTAGCAATAATTTCAAGTTGTTTGGATTCCACACATTATACTAAGCTGATTTGCTTTTGGCTTAATACGATGTAAGAGTATACCATATTTTGGTAAAATGTAGCAAATTTCAAATTTCAAATCTGCAGAGCAGTTTAGAGTATGTTTCAAAGTTCTTCTTATTAAATTATTAAAAGACAATAAGAAGAGGGCATTGATGAGGCAAACAGCCATTTCCTTTTATTTCTGGAGTAATACGTTTGAATATTTACTTAATAAGGTATATTTGTAATATCCTCTTCTCTTAGCCCTGTACATAATCCAAACAAAATTATAAAGGGAATGTTTGGTCTGATCTTGCAATACAGCTTCAAAAATGTTTTTTCCCTTTAAAAATATTCAAATTGTACAGGGACTTATTTTATTTTTATCATAGTCAGGCTAGAAGTGATTCAGGCATTTCTGACTGGCCTGTATACTAACTAGAGTGTGCCATAGCAGCAAGAAAATCCATGTTGTCTAACTTCATGTTGATTGGCAGTTTTTGAGGAATAATGCCAGCCTGATAATGATTTATTTAAAATTCTTTCTTCTTCTAAATACATTTGCTTCTTTATCTTCAACTGTTTAAGTTCTGCAAGGGTTGAAAAATAGTGGTGACATTTGTTCTGCCACAGTGGTGTGTTTAACTGTCTGATCAATGTTTCCTAATGGGTAGAATTCTGGAGTTAACATTGAACTAATATAGTTACAACAGAATCCCTATTGCATTTTTAGTTATGCTACTTTTATTTAACTGTCCCAATAGAAAATTAAGTGGGTGATTCATTTTAGAAAATTTATTCAAAAGGTGTTTTTTCAATTTCTTCACTCACTTCAGAACTGAAGGAGCTTCTTGGATGAGAAGCAAACTGTCTTCAAAGAAAAACCAGAAAGTCCAGTTGCCACTTGGAAAAAGCACTTTTGGGACAACCATTTACTTGGATGACTGAAAATCTCCATAGACATTTAGAAAGTTTACTTTTTATTTTTCATTTAAAAAAAATTCTCATCCTAAAAGAGGAAAATATAGTAGCTATTTAAAACTAATGGTTATATTATTAACACATTGCAAAGAGAGAATTGGGCATGTGTTTAATAATATTAAATCATAATTTAAAATTTGTATCAAGATAAAATATGCATGTAGTTTATTAAAGAATGACAATATTGAAATCAAAGACTATGGGTCCATTTTTACTGAAATCATTTTTAATACTCTTTTATACTTAATTATATTACATCTGCAAGAGAGCTACCTTTGTTCAAACATTTGGTTCATTTATTGAGCAAAAAAAAGGAAGGTAGAAAATTGATAATAAATGTTTTCATGCATTATGAATATCTGTACAAAAATGGTCTGGAAAACTTGCAAAGATATAAGATAAGAAATTATGATAATGACACTTTTCAGAGCTTGATCACCACAATATTCTTCTTTACTGGAAATATCTTGATACTTTCAGGAATTAAGGAATTAAATTCCAACTATTTATACCATCTTAAAATTGTCCAGAATGGTTAATTAATTCAAGTCCTGAAAACAGTCCTGGTTGTATTGAAAAAGCCATGTCAAAATTTCAGCAATTAGATTGTAACTGCTCTAGTCAAATTCAAAATAATTTCTCTGGATTTTAAATAACTTGACTGATAGAATATCTAAAGAACCATTCCCTCCAAACATGCATGGATCTATTAGAGATTATTTCTAAAGGGCCTTGAAATTTAGAAGAGACAGAGAGGTGTTGCTGGCCTATATATTGCCCTTCCTAAAGTAGCTTGCTAATGATTCAGAAGAAGGCAAAGGATTGTCTTTATGCAGACAATTTAGATTTTAAATCTTGGAAGTACTGAGTGACTCTTTTTATACATTTTATGCTGTGTTCTTCTGAGAATTGCTTCTGTTCATTATATCCTGTTTTTATTCTTTTCATGAAGTAAGTCCGCTTCAAAGAATTTATAACACTGAGCAGACTAAAATGCAACTTATAAACAAAATATATTCCAAAAATGTTCTAGGTACTGTTCAAAGTTCACACACACACACACACACACACACACACAAACTGCCCGGCCTGCCATCTATCCCTTATTGACTGCTTTTAATAGGGTCTGCTAGGAAGCTGAACTCTTGAAAAGTTATTTTGCTTTCAGTTGCCATTGCTTTCCAAAGCAGAATCTGTCTTCCTTTGTTCCCATATAAGACTTAGCAGGAACCAATTCTTTGAAAAATAGGGAGTGGACAGAGTACTATGTATCAGCATTCTCCGATATGAAGCTGTCCAGTTTTTTAATTTTATTTGACATATCTGTATCGAACAATAAACTGAATCAATGACAGAAGAAAGCAACTGCCTTCATTTGGTTTGCATTCCATTGAGGGCAAGCAAAAATGACTGGAAACAAGCAAGGCCATTTTAAATAATGACCTTCATGTTTGCAGAAAAGATCATAGGCTGATAGTGTTCCGTCTGGAAATAAGGTGCGTGAGACCGAGTTCCAACAAACAACTCTTTATTCAAACAGTAAAGTGACTTGTAATGGAACATTTGCCCAAGCCGCGGCAGCCCTTCTTATAGCGGCTTGTGGCCAATGACAGTTGTTTAAGTGTTCCTGCCATCAGTTCGAATGGCGCTTAAGTAACCAATCCGAGAATGGCCTTTTTGGCCAATCAGTTTAAGGTATTTGGAGTCTACCAAGTTCTATACACAACACCCCTCGCCCCTTGGTTTCATCCAATGTGCGTAACATAGTCACGCAGGTAAGTGGGCTTCTGCGGGTCCTACTTGACCTGCGCAGCTCAGTCTCAGCATGGTCCTCAAGCAGTTCGGACGGGATCACTTTTTCTCTGCGTCTTCTCCATGGAACCTCCTGGAAGGATGAGTCAGCCTTGCCGCTCACACCTGAGTTTCTCGGGCTGGTTGAGGTGGCTCCACTGCTCCCTCCCGGTTCGTCCAGGCTGGTCAAGATGGCCTGGCTCTCTCCTTCCAGGAAGGCCTCGCCTCGCTCTCCTGCTCCCAGACTTCTTCTCTGTAGGTCGTCTATGGGTAAGCGCTCTTTTTGTTTCATTTGAGTTTCTAGTTCGGGTTTGTGTAGTGATTGTTGTCTTGTTATTGGTGGTTCTGCTGCGGTTAGTGGCAGATTCGGCCAGGATTCGATTTGGAGAGTGGAGATGGTGGGAGCTGGGTCGTCTTCCATGTTGGGCAGTGGGGAATGGCCCAAGACATCTGCATGGGTGATGGTTTTTCCTGGGCAATGGATGAGTGTGTAGTTGTATGCAGCGAGGAATTCAGACCACCTCGTCATTCTTGGTGATAGAATGTTCAGGGTTGGTTTGTTTCCTGCTAGGATCCCTAGCAGGGGTTTGTGGTCAGTGATAATCTAAAATGTCCTACCATATAGGTATTCGTGGAATCTTTTGACGCCGGCTATGATTGTGAGGGCTTCTCAGTCGAGTTGGTTGTAGTTCCTTTCTGATTTTGACAGCGTTTTGGAATAGAAGGTGATTGGTGCCTCCCTGCAGTTTGTAGTTTGTGGCTCAGGAGTTTGTGGCTTGAATGCCCCTTTGTGCGTGACTATAGTCTGTGCCTCTGCAGTTTCAGGATCAACTGGTAGCTGTTGATATGCTTGTGCAAGATCAAGTTTTGCAAAAAATTTTCCTCCCCTTAGTGAATGCAATAAGTGTTGCACTACCGGCACTGGGTATGTGCTTTGTGGAGCACATGATTTATGGTTGCCTTATAGTCTCCACAGATGCACACTGACCCATCTGGTTTGAAGGAGTCACAATGGGTGTTTCCCACCTGGCATGGTTGATTGGTTCTAACACCCCTTGTGCGATAAGTTTTGTTAAGCTGTTCGTCTATTTTTGGCTTTAAGGCAAAGGGAACGCATCTGGCTTTGAGCCTGATGGGAGCTATGTGTGGGTCTAGGCTGGATGATATTGGGATCCCCTTGTACTTGCCTAGAGTCCCGTCGAATATATCCCGGAACTCTTGCATCAGGCTCTCTTCCCAGTTGGCCACAACAATGCTGTTGATCCCGGTCACTCTGATTCCTAGGGGTGCAAACCATTCGATTCCCAGCAGGCTAGGGCAATTACGGTCGATGATTGTTAGAGGTAGTATTTCAGCATGGTTTTTAAATTCTACTAGGAAATGTCCAAGGCCCACTACTGGGATTCAGTTTCCCTGGTAGTCCTTTAGTATCAATTTTTGTTGTTCCAGTTCTCTTTGCTTGATGTCTGGTGTCAGGCTTCTGATAGTGTTCCAAGATACCATTGACAAGTATGATCCGGAGACTACTTCCATCTCACAGGGTTTTCCTTCGATTTTTACACTTATCTGGACCTTTTTTGCATTTCCTGCCCTGGCATTTCCGATGGTTATTGTTTGGTGTGTTTCTTCTCTGCCGCTCGCTCGCTGGTTCCTGCTCTCTCAGCTCCATCTGCTTCCGGCTTGTCTCTCTTCATTTCTGAGGGGAGTGCTGCCGTGTATTTTTGTACTATAGCTCTTTTTGTTTTGGCAGACCCTTGCGATGTACCCCTGTTTTTCACAAGGTCTGCAAATGGCATCTAGGAACCTGCATTCTGAGCGCAGGTGATTGCCTCTGCATCCAGCACACTGGAATTCTCATCTGCTTCTTCTTTTTTCCCGGCATTTTCTTTCTGACTGAAGCCTATGTATATCTTCATTGTCATCATCAGTGTCGCTTGGGGAGTCGAGTTCTTCATGGTAGGCAGCCATTGTGGGCTGTTTCTTGCTTCCTTCCACCCTCTTTTCTCTGGGTTGATTCGGCAGATCTGGAATTGAGTTCATCTGGCACATAGTGGCTGTGGATTTCTTGGCTGCTTCAGCAGCAGTGGCCTCGGCCACTGTGATGTTCGGTCTGTTTAGCAACTTGCTTTGGAGTGTAGCATCCTTCAATCCAAGGACCACGCAGTCCCTCACGGCCTCATCCATGTTCTGGAACTTGTAGGCTCCTCCGATGTGTCTTAGAGCTGCTACAAAGTCTCCAATGTTCTCATCTTCCGATTGGTGTCGTTTGTAAAACTTGTGCCTTTTGATCAGGTTGGAGATCACAGGTACATAATGGGCTCGAAGAATTCTGTTCAGTTCAGGCCATGCCATCTGCTTAACGTCTCTCAGTTTAGCTTGCACCTTGGCCATTTTAAAAATGGCTGGCCCACAGTGTGTGAGGAATACAGCCTTCTTCCTCTGGTCAGTTATCTCCTGTAGCTCATTGCTTTCTAAGAACATCAGAAAGAGCTCAATGTACGACTCCCAATCTTCCTCGTCTGGGTTGAACGGTGCGGGTGGCGCATTGTTCCTGGCCATCTCTGTCGCTTGGTTCTGGTTGCCGTGTGCTTCGGTCTCGCTCTTCTATGACGATCCCACCTTCGTCGCCAGTGTTCCGTCTGGAAATAAGGTGCTCGAGACCAGATTCCAACAAACAACTCTTTATTCAAACAGTAAAGTGACTTGTAACAGAACATTTGCCCAAGCCACGGCAGCCTTTCTTATAGTGGCTTGCTCACGGCTTGTGCCAATGACAGTTGTTTAAGTGTTCCCGCCATCAGAATGATGCTTAAGTAACCAATCCAAGAACGGCCTTTTCAGCCAATCAATTTAAGGTATTTAGAGTCTACCAAGTTCTATACACAATAGATAGGTTGTTTTCGTTGCTCTAAGATTCCTAAATATAGTGGAGTTCTCACATGTCATAAAAAAATAAATAAAGTAAATTCTGAATAGGAGATCTTTCAAGAACTACAAATACAATTTCTGAAAATGTTTGCACAAATATATAATGAAACCACAATAAAATACTCTGTATATTTCTAATAATCATATATTAAGAAAGACATTAGTAGACTTGGAAAAATGCAGGTCCATAAATGAACATAAAATATATATGATAAAGAAAACTAAGGGCATTGAGAGAAGGGTTCAAAAATATTTAAAAGGGTACCTCCAACTGCCCAATTGAAGCCTCTTTCACATTCATAGAAGTTTCAATCACATGAAACTGCCAGCTTGACTTTTTGAGACACACACACAGAGAGAGAGAGAGAGAGAGAGAGAGAGACAGACAGACAGACAGACAGACAGACAGACAGACAGACAGACAGACAGACACAGACACAGACACAGACACAGACACAGACACAGACACAGACACAGACACAGACACACACTGTATGTAAGTAGTCGTTGATAACAAATTACTTGTGGGAGGTGAAATTCTCCTTAATCTCAAAATAATTTCCTTTATTATTTCATTGAATTGTGGAGAAGTCAGGACAGATATGAGTATTTCTTCACACAGTGCTTAATCTATGAATTGTACTATCACAGGATGTTATAAACTTGGATAACTGTTAAAAAGAACAAGAGAGAATGAATCACTCTCCTTTAAGTATTGTTGCTGGTATCAGAAGCCAGAAAGCCTCAGAATACCAATTGAGCATTCAGTCACATCTTGCTTGTATGCTTCCCATGGATCCCATGGATACCTGGTTGGCCTTTATAGGATAGGCAGCATGAAAATAGAATTCTTACCTTTCATCTGGTTCAATACTTTTTTCTTTGATTTATATGTCACTTGCTTCATGTGAGCAGCTCACCTAAGGCCATCCAAAAGTACATTTAAAGAGACCACCTGTGTGGGAAAAATGTGTTCACACATTTATTTTTCAATTGAAGATACGCTGTACAATTCAGTTTTTATTCTTTTTTCCTCTGAAAGGAAGGAGAAATCCAGAGTGAGACTAGAAGAAAGAAAGTGATAACCCACAGAAAAGTCAAACTATCTATTTATTTAGTTTCGCGTTTTATGTTGCATTTTGCATTAATCGCTGCCATGGATGAGAGGCCTGTAATTTATTATTGGTGATAAGTGTGGACAGCAGCTATTATTTTTTCTCCTGGTTTTGAGATGTGGTGAGGAGGAGATGCGTAGATTTATAAAACATGTATTATTCAAAGATCCAAGCTGGTTCTATAGTAATTGCCCCAGGTTCTTGTTTTTTCCCAGAAAATTTCATTCTTTCCTGTTACTTAAAAAAGTCATTTTTCTTTCACATTTTTCTCTGTGATTTTTATTCATTCCTTATATGCAGTGATAAATTGGAAATATTTGAACTATTTGCAATCTAATGTAATAATTTCAGGACACGTTTGCAATTATTCCCACATTATGTGCCCTGGATATTAAATAACTCAAAGGTGTATGTACTGTACATATATATTCATGTATGTATTCCATATTACCATCTATCTCCCTCTAAATAAAGATCAAACAATAACAATTTACCTCAAGATATACTTATAATACATATGGTATATTTCTCAATGGCTGTCATAAGTAAATATAAATCAAAGCAATAAAAATCACAACATCTCACAGGTGCTGACCAACTCCCTCTCATATGATACCTCACCCAGTACTATCAAATGAATTTACCCAGAATTGAAATCCAACTGGAGGGTGTCCAAATAATCCCCATCCTCCAGTGTTCTGTGAAGCTATAATAAATTTACAATCTTCCTAAAACCAGTTTGGAGGGCAAAAATTGTCCAACACATTCACATCTAGAAATGGCTTCTTGAAAAGAGTAAACCACCAATTCCTTAAGCATCAGTGGGATTACCTCCTCAAGGATAAGTTAACCATGGTCAGGACCAAATCACATGTTTTGTCTTAGCATCATTCCAAGCTGAAGGTGGCCACATTCAAAGTTCCAAGACTGTTGAGCCTGTTGGTTCCAATGTCTTGGCACCAACAGGCTCAAACTCATCTGGAATAACGAAGACATATTTGGCCTCAATCAATTCCATGGTTCTTGCTTTCGTGCCAGTATCTAAATTGGACTCTGAAATCCTACAGTGATTCTTTTAAAAATGCAGATATTTCTTTAAAAAGACACAACTTCAGTTAATAGTTGTGAGTGCTTCAAACAAGGGTCTTCAAACTTGGTAAGTTTAAAACTTATGTACTTCAATTCCCAGAATTCCTGAGCTAACATGACTGGAGGAAGAATTCTGAGAGTTGAAGTCCCCAAGTCTTAAAGCTGTCAAGTTTGAAGACCCCTGGCTTAAAACAATGAAGCTGGTTGTGACTTTTTAAGCTTATAAATGCAATCAGACTCTATGCTTAAGGATTAATTCTAAGACATCTCTGTGGAGATATGCATATTTTCACATATTCAGAGAAAAGTTACAAAGCATTCACTGGGAGTATAGGATCAGAGCCAGCCTGAGCTATTTATTAGTCCAATCCTTTGCTTAGTGAAAAATCCAGCAAAGCAATCCTCGCAGATGATTTTCCTATCCCCACCTGAAAGCCTGTAGCAAAGGAGAAACTACAACTCTTCTAAGCAGGCTATTCCTTTGCTGAACATTTCTTATTATAAAGCTAATATTCCTAGTGAATCTTCTACAGATATGGAAATTTGCTCACTGAAGAATTCATGGCAGCAAAATATTAGCCACAAGCAAATCTGGAAAAAAACTGACCTTTCTGCAAAGAAGAAAAATGGCAAAGTACGTATACTTTCAAAAGGTTCTAGGTGACCAGAATGTATTTTCTAAGTTTGCTTATTGTTTTGAATCCTGATCTTTTTATGTTAGGCATTATGAGCAATGCTGCAGCATTTTTAGAATGGCTTTTCTCCTTTTTGTGGACTATCTAGAATTACAAAATGACAAAGCAGCATCATGTGACACAGTCCAGAATGCACAAGTGCAGAGAAGTAGCTTCTTTTTGAAGAACCTACTGCTGCTGTACATATATTAGACTTCCTAAGATTAACCAAAAGTAGAGATTCCCTTGATGTTTTTGTTCATGCATTTTCAGAAGGACAGTGTAATCCTCATCTATCCCATTAGGCTATCAAATATTTCTTTGGATTTTAAAAAAAAAATCAGAAAAGACACAAAAACAGGCAGAAAAACAAAACAGGGCTTTTTTTAAAAAAAACAAACCTATATATCCATATCAGAGAGGTCTTTGATATGACAGAATCCCTTGCAGGTGCTGGATCAAAATAGATTCCATGGTCTCCTCAAAAACATATTGTGATTGCCCTGCCCCTTTCTGAAGCTAAGGCAGCAAACTTTCAGAATGAAAGGAACAAAATATATGACTGTAGTAGATAAAAAACAGCAATAATGTATATGAAATAAAATTTATATGGGCACTTTTTTTGTAAATGTAGAAGCAGTTGTCAATGTACTACATCAGGGGTGTCAAGCTCATGGCCCGTGAGCTGAATGCATCATGCACTGGCTATACCTACGCCCAGTTTAGCGAAGGGGAAAAAGTTGCAATATGTCACGTGATGACGATGTGACAATGCGAGTTTGACACCCTTGCTCTACATAATGTATTCAGAGCACTTTGCTTGGAAATATGTATTCTTGAATTTGTCAAATCTCTCATTTTTAACAGACCTAGTAAAGAAAAATTAAACTCTCCTTCAAACTGAATTCAATTATACATGACTTCATAGACATGTTTTTTGCTAATAACACCAAAATATAGGCTGTCTTCGACTTAAATCTTAATTGTTCCAGAAATTACCCTCATAAGTCATGGCAATCATTAAGTGAGTCACATATATCCACAGTTGAACTTATGAACATTTAGCAGCAATTTTAACTAAAGGCTGAGGTCATTAAATAAACATCTCAGTAGTTAAGCAAACTCATTTTCATCAATGGTGTTTTTTGTCAGAAACCCAGTAAACTCTGGAAACCATAAATAAAAAAGTAAGTAAGTAGGTAGGTAGGTAAGCAAGTAAGTAAATTGGAAATCAAGGTTATGTGACTGTAGGACACTGCAAAGAGCAATAAATATAACCAGTTGCTAAATGATGAAAATGCAATCATACGGCCACAAGTATGTGTGTGGCTGTTGAAAGTAGAGCTAGAGAGAGCAACTAGTCATTAAACAAGCTCTAATGTAGTCTAAGACCATCCTCCTAATGTTTCTTACAGCCATATTATTTCGTGGAAGAATCTCCTCCAAGTACTAATCAGGTAGACAAATTTAGCAAAATATTGTATTATTACCAGCATTGAAAGTTTGTGTTGCCAAGTTAAAAACTTTGCATGTTCAAAAAAGAGTGAATGCTAAATTTCCAAATAGTTCAAATCAATATTTGATCATGGTGGCTAGCTATATGTGAGTGACTATTAGAAGACCTGGGTTGGGAATTACTGCTTTAAAGTAAAATATACAAGACAGAATGTTATTTCTTTCTTTGAATCAGCCTACACGCATTTTGTAAATTATGCAAAAATTACTAAGCATTTATTTATCACTGACAGTATTCTGTGTAATGTTGCTTTATTTATGGATTGGTCAAAGCTCCTGCTTCTTTCAAGAATTGTGCAGAAGCCTTGCTACAGTCATGGCTCCAGAAGAGGGTGTCTCAGTTTACGAATTGAACTGATTTCTGTAATTCACATTAAAATCAATTTAAATGGGTAACATCTCTGTTATTGCTGTGGCTTATTCCATAAATAAGCAATAGGACACATATGGAGATTTGTGTACAACAAATCCATATTATTCTGTCATGTATATACTATTTAACAGGAACCAAACTCTGACAGAATTGGAACTCAGAATCAACATCTGTTTCTATATGAAGCCTTTAGGATGTGTTAAACAACAGATTTCCATCACTGTTTTTGCTGACCAAATATAGTGGAAAATTTTATTCAAATCCAGCTACATGTATTATACATAGTTGTATTCTATGAAGTTTCTGAGCTGGATTCTCAAGATCCAATATAATATCCAGGAAGGTGTCTTGGAAAAATAATGTAACAAACATTTGTATCACAAATAATTTTAAAGCAATGACGCTTGTTTTCACATTTAGAATGACTTTGTTATTGACAGGGGCAATTGGATACCATCTGAAGGTGAACTTACACATCCAGATGGGCTGCAAGTTCTCTTACACAATATGAACCAAGCTTCCCAAACCTCAACAACAATGCACCATCCCAAAACAGTAGTACCACCACCACGATTAAAATTAAAGACTGTAGCAGCAGCTAAGTCAAGGGTCAAAGCAGGAGCTTTCTTTCCCTTTGCCAACCAGATTAGAGCCTGTTATAGAAGACTGAAAAATAGCAATGAAGCTAGACTATGTTAATTTTTTCCTCTTTTGATTTCTCGAGAAAACAGTTTGGTTATCTGACCCATGCCTGCCTATGTGGATTAGATTCTAATTTTTCCTTGTGATCTTGGCATTGTGTTTTTGAGTTTTTATTTATAAAAAGGTTAAACCTTATTCCTGTGCTGTTAGCTGTAACCAGAATTTCCATATGTGGACTGCAAAACTCCAGATGATCATTATATGGCAACAGATATTACAGAAAACTATATTTGCTGCCAGCTATTGTTTATCAAGAGTTTTGCAGCCAGATATGGATAGTCCTGGAAGTTTTTCTGTCTAGAATTTTATAATACACTACACAAATAGAATCTGGGAAACAAATTAATCCCAACCTGCCAAATATCACTAACTTTTGAAATGGAGGAATGAAATCAGATAATTCTACAAGGTACATATTCTCACTTTAATTCTATTAGTATCAAATTATTTGTATCTGTTGTATTTAAACTCCATTTGCTCCATTTTAGAATAGCTGGTATTTTTGGTGGAGCTTCTTTGCTTATCAAACTGGGGTGCAAAGGTTGTTTTGTAAGCACTGTTAATTTTTCCAGATCATTTGCTTTCTTTTGTTCCTCTTATATTTCTTTGCTACCTTTCAAATTCTTCTTCCTCCTTGGAAAAGAAATATTTGATCATGCATGCAGTTGAATTAGTAATATGCTGTCATTGAATGATGTTCAGAAATTTCAGTTTGTGCAAAACATTGTTATTCAAGGGAAGATAGTCTATTCTCACCCGCAGTATAATTTTGAGAAGATCCTCTGAGAAAAATATATCAAACTGATAGATTTCTTGGTAGAAGGGTTTGAACTACCATGTTATTGCACTAGTTACTCACTTCAGTATTGTCACATTCAGCAACCATATTTTTCTGACTCTGCCCTCACTTGACCATGCACACTTCTCGAATACACATTCCCACTGAATTCAGCCTATAGATTTTTTCTGGCAAAGTCCATTTCACTTTCTGAAAACAATATGAACAAAAGCATGCTTATATGAAGCTATTTTAGCTTGTTTCAATAATAATTAATGAAAACTTATGCCTTACCCATTACATTTATACCAGTATTTCCTTGCCATATAACCTCTTCATCCATTTCTTCATCTATTTCTTCATCTTTAGTGAACGTTCTAGCAAGGTATATACATACATCTTCTTGTTGTAGTTTTGAATCATTTATGGATAAGCTGCAATCATTCAGTATCTCCTCCTACAAATCACAACTGCTTTTGCTTTTGTTATATTAATTTTCAGATCCATATACTTCATTGTATGATGCAATCAATCTAAGACAATGTTACTACAAATCATTTGAGATTTCACTCAACAACATAGCAATATTTGCATGCAAAAATACAGATTTATTGAATCTCTCATCAACTTATCTTTAATGTTACCACAAACATTCCTTATACATTTCTTCATAGAAGTATTAAACAACTAAAAGACATTACAGATCAAAGTCTTGCTCTCTACTTCCTGTTGAATCATTTATTAAATATTACACTTATTTTAGGTATGCTTTATTTCAATGATATACCACCGTTATTGCATTCAGTAACTCATGCACAATGTCCCATAACTCCACCAATTTTCTTTATGATACATTCTGTGTAAAATAACAAATATTCTGCAAACTATATTTATCAATATTCAGCCAAGGATGATAGTGTAGGTTTAGCTTTAATTTAACATCTCTTATATACCCCTCATTTTTATTTTCCCCCCATTTTAACCAATATTCATTTCCTGTCTTGGTTGTACTTTTTGTTATTCTTTGTTCTTGTTGTTTTTATTGTTTTTCTTGTGGTTTTTTTATTTGTATTTGTATTTATTGTATTTTGTGTTTTATCTTGTCTTTGAAATTAATAAAAATAATTAAAAAAATCATTATCAATTGCAAAAGGTAGCTTTACTTGGAAAAACTTACATCCTGCGATGATTCCTTTAATACTATCAGACAACAAATTCTCCCTATTCCAGGTCCTTGGGGATGATTCGATATGTGGATAAAAGTACAAATTCCAATCTAAAATATGTCTGACTGCAGAAGCAACCATAATAATAATATGAAGAGAGGAAAAATTCCAAGAAACTCAAGATCATCAATATTGTTTATTACTTCACTGATTCCTCTGTCAACCAAGTCAGGCCATGACTATAAATATCAAAAATACTTTGCAGGTTACTCCACTTCCTTCATATGAGTGATTTAAAGCTGTATGGAAAATCACCATCTGAAATAGAATTGCTTCTCAACAGTGTCTGTATATACAGCCAAAATATTCCAGTGGATTTTGGACTGAAGAAATGTGCTATCCTCACTCTCAACAGGAGAAAAATAGTGAAAACTAAAAGAATCAATATGCCCTATGGATATAACATCAACAGTCTGGATGAAAGCAATCACTACAAATACCTGGGCATCCTTCAAATTGACAACATCAAACACACTGAAGTCAAGAAGGTTAGAAGTGAATACATCAGGAGAGTGAAGAAGATCTTAAAGTCTAAACTCAGTGCAGAAAATACCAATAAGGTAATTAGCACATGACCAATTCCATACAGTTAGAACAGCAGACTGGATACATTTCTTAAAAGGGGAGATTGGAAACTGGACAGAGATTGCACAGAAATGGTGGATCTGAGAATATCTATGTGTAGAACAGGCAGATCACATAATAATTAAAAGATTCAGCTATTGTCTTTGTGTTTCACCAATTTATTCAGAACACTAATTTCAAACAGGGTTTTACTTTTCCTGTAGTCATTCTACCTACTTTTTTATTTATAAAAAATAATCATTTGTTCCATGTTCACTTTTTCCAACTTCCATTCTTGATATTACCAAATAATTATCTGATGTAAATTCAGAGTGTTTCATGTCCTTGTATTCTTCTATCATTCTCGTAATCATTCATCATAAACAGTCAAATCAATCATGTTTGTGAGAACGCGGCTGGTTAACTGAAATCATTTGGGCTCTCACGTGTTTTTTTCTTATTTTGCACTTAAATTTATTTTAAAAGGGCATGTATGAGGGGATAGTGGTTTTAAGAAGACTGACTAAAGAAATAAAATAGTGTATCATAATGGCAGAAGTTATAGCTGAAGTTAGTGTGAAGTACAATGAAGACTGAATAGTGCAGAAAATCTTGTCAAGGAGAACTCCAAGAAATCCAGAGCTTTGGAAGAAATTTGAAAATGCAGGAGTAGCAAGGCTTAAAAGTTTCTCTTTTGCATGTTCCTGGAAGGATCAGAGAAATGAACAACAGTTGGGATTGTGCCAACAGCTGGTCCATTAAGATATATCACAGCAGACTATTGGAAAGGACCTAATCCTAGGCTGAAGAAAAGGGTCAGCAGACTTGGGGCAAGGCAGCAAAGGCATTCGACAATTTATTCTGGCTAGTGCTGAAGGGAATTGATAAAATAATGCCAAAAACTATAGTCCCTTCAGTAGCAGAGGAGCTGTGCCAAGTAAAGAAAGGCAGAGACCAATTTGCTTGCCAATAGCTTCGTTTTAAGCAGTAACATTTCTTGCAGTAAATTCTAAGTAAATGAAGGAATTTTAGAAATCAATTGTAAAGCTACAGCAGCTACCAAACCAACCTAGTCATTCAGCAACCTAATATTATCATAACTAGTTATATTGGATCATAATGATAAGGGAAACACAAAGAGTTTTTAGTTCTCTGGCTGAGATCTTGACAATGCCCATCGGTAGAGGCAGTAATCTACAAAGTGTGCAAAGAGAAGAGAAATCCAACTTTCTACATCAGTCCAGCCCAGTAGTGAAAGACAGGCTATTGCAAAAGCAACAGGAATAGAAGGGCAAAGGAGGCAAAATATCAAAGTCTCTAGTTATGAAAGTCTAGTGGCAAAAGTGAAACTTAGCTTACTGCAGGAAAGAGGAAAGGTCAGGAAAATCAAATCTCTGACAGCTTTGTCATAGAAGAAATGGCTGTTTCTATCCTCTGGGAAAGCATTAAAAGTTACAGCAACCATCCAGACAGGTATCCGAGTGCTACATTGGCATAATACCCAGAAGCACTGAGAGAAGACCAAAGAAATACAGCTAATAAAGAAAAAAGTGAAACTGATGTATTTAATTATATGCTAAACTATTTGTTATAAAAGCAACTTTATCCAAAGGAATTTTCTGTGTTCCTTTAGATTTACATAATCTAAGTCCCAACACACTCTCCTCCTCCCTCCATTCTTATGCATTAACATTTACGCTTAAATCACATTTGAAGCAGATATCAGTCATTTTTCTAATTAATTCTTGGGTCCACAAGTAACAAAATCACTTTGTCTGTACTTTCCCTTCTTGTTGTAACTCATCTATTTATATCACCTGGATTAGTGACAGTTCATTCAGACTTTTGCATACTTTTCTTCTAAATCTAGTTTTCACTTAAACCTTCATTTCTCAACATAGATTAAGCAACTCCTCTTTTCTTTTTAACTTCCTTCCCTCCCTTCCCACAATTCATCCATTTACCAGTTACTGAGCTTACATATAAATATGACATAGATATTAATGTTTGCCACCCATAATGATTTTTTTAATCAAGGCTTGCATATAATGCTTTTTAATTAGATACCGAAGGTATACACCAGATCAGCAACTTTAATAATATTTGTGCCACATACATCATTCCCTGTTAATTGGAAGAATAGTGGTAATCAGTTTTGGTACATTTTACTTACAAGTAAAATTAAAACCAGATAATTCAAGAATGCTCACACTTTCTGGGCAAGCTCTCAAGATTATTGTACAGGCCAAAATAATGAGCCTACTTTTCTTGATCTGGAAGTTATAGCATTCTTACACATACTTGGGGTCAAGTTGACCTTCATCAATATCATCTCAAACTGCACAAAGGTAACAGTTACTTGGGAATACCCCATTAAAAAAACTTCCAGATGGCAAGAATGCTATACTGACTGCCTTGAACCCTTGATAAAAGACAGGACATTAATCTAACAAACTAACAAGATGTGAAACAGAAAGTTAGTTCCAAGCTACTGTATGTTCTCTTAATGTCAAAGGGTTCATTTTGAAAACATAGTTCATAGTTCCATGGAGGGCTTTTCTACTACCTACCTATACACATTAAAATTGCAGTGATTCTGCATCATTCTGCCTCATTCTACCTCATTACCATTCCTACCCACTTCTACTTCATCTGCTTGGAATGATCGAGCAGTGAGTGAATGGTTTATGTGTTTCCTAGAACTTAAAGTGTTATGGAAATTACACTATTTCATGACACAAGTTGTGGCTTGTAGGACTGATTCTTTTTAAGGTTGTATGTATGCATGTATGCATGTGAGAAAGATAAGAGAAAACTTTATATTGGGAGAACAATTCTAACTGGTTTTCGCGTCTTCTTTTTATATGAAGAGAAACATACAAAAACATACAGCTGTACATCACTGAAAATGATAAAACTATCAGCACTAGTACTGTCACAGAAAGGATTTTATTCTGTGCAAGCATTTGGAAAGGGGGACCATCTTCTTTACCCTTTTGGTAGGTTGTTTAAATAATGTGCAATATATGGTTTCATTGTCTCGAAAATGTACATATTTGGGCAATTTGATATTGCCTTCAGTTTTGCCTGGTCAAATGTAATCTTAAATACAAGATGGAGATGAAATATATAATTAGTTTTGCAAACAGCAATGTCATTGTTATATAATCTTATTTTTGTTCCCCAGAACAGGTAATAAAGACCATTTCCCAATCTGATACTCTGGTCATATGTTGAATTACTGCTTCCATTCTCTCAGCATGAGTGAGAATGAGTGAGCAAGTCTTATTGCTCTCTCATAGATACAATAAGTAAGGTGCAAGTAAGGTTAAGAGGGGCTGATTTGGATCATCTTAGTGTCAATATTTTTCTGTCAAAGATCCAAACAAGACCATAATGGTAATTGCACCGCAAAGCATGCTGATCAACCCCATTTCATAGTTGATCATTAAATCTTTCAGAAAACACCTACAGTTTAATGGGAAATTAAGTCATTAGCCAGTAAATGGATTTATTGTTTGAGAACTCATGGGAAGACATGGGTTTTGTATTCTTACAAGAATCATTGCAGGCATACCTGAAATAAAAATAAAATGGTGCATACCTTTAAAGCAGTAGGGCAGTTAACCTCATTTTCTTTAATAGATTCTTTTAAGAAATTTTCTGGTCTTAAGCACTTGTTGTTCAATGATACAGAATAATTCCTGCTGCGTATGGTATGATCAAATCTAGAAATCAAAGTCATCTCATATGCCCAATTGCCACAGGATCAAAGTATTATATTAAAAATGAGGAACATCATTAAATTGGAATTCCCTGCTAGCAGTTATGATGATGGCAGTCAATTTGAATAGTTTTTTTTAAAGAGGACTGGATATATTCAGGGAGAATCAGATTATCAGTACTACTAACATTGATTGTAGTTTGTGTCTGGAATTATATATCATTTACTGAATAGTGCCAATGGAAGATAGCACTCACTCTCAAAGTCAACCTTGTGAGCTTCCCAAAAACAACAGGCCCACTTTTGAGTAAATACAGAAGGATCAAATAAATGGCCTTATTCTTGATCCATCAAGAACCTTTTTATGTGAGGAAATAAAAATCTGTCCAGGGAGTCTCCAAAAACGGGACATGATTGAAAAGAAAAACAAAGTATAATATTAGCAAGAGAAAAAAATGTATTGAGACATCTTTCACCTTCAGTATTAACAATAAAAGGTTTTACCACATTTATTGGTAAATGTTACCACATTTATTAATTTATTGGTAACTTTTACCACATTTATTGGTAAAATTTTTTACCACATTTATTGTTTATATTTATTGATTGATGAGTTTCACACAACAAACACTGTGACAGAAATTTACCTTAGTTACTTCTTTCAATGACTTTTCCCGATACAATAAATAGTTGGTCTGCTGCTTCACATATTGGGGGAAGGGGTTGATCTACTTTAACACTGAATTCTTCCCGGCAAACATTATGTTTGTTCTCATGGATATTCTCAAGCACAAATTCTCAAGCAAAACTCTTCGAGGTTTTATAGAAAAAATCAGCCTTGTAATAAGTCTGTGATTAAATTAATTCAGATGTAAGTTTGGCCCACCTACTGATATCCTTTCCATTTTTATTTTTTATTTTTTTTGCTCACTATAATTGAGGCATAAATGTCATGTCATTTTGTCCTTCTGGAATTAAACTTTGTCTGATTTTTCAATTTTTTAAAACTTCAAGTTTTCAAGGTTTGTAAGTGGATAAAGGTGTGTAAAATAATAACTATTAAAATATCTTGGAGCAGAAGAAAAGTTTAATTATATCAAATCAATTTGGCTGCTAGTAAATATATGTATAAATGTGCTTGTCATCCTAGCATGTCTTCAGCATAAGTCTTAGCTCTTTCAAGAAAGTTCCAGTAATGTTGTTGATCTTATCTATCTATTTATTCATTATCAAGGGATAATTCAGTCTTAGTTTAGTTTTAGACTTGTTGTTTTTCTTTGAAGGAATGTTTTCCAGGACATTTTTAATTTGAAGCATCTTTTTCACTCTTTCTTACAGGCCAGTTTTCATATCACTGGAAAAATAATTGTTCTAACTATTCTAATATTTGTTGTTATTAAAAAGCCATCTTCCTTCATGTCTTCTTATTGCTTTTCATTCTAGGAATTTTAGTTCTCCAGCACACTCCTATCTTTATCTAATTTTGAACCCAAGAACCAAATCTGTCTATCATTGTCTTCACTATCAGCTACTGTATAAGTTTATTAAGCACTCTGATTTTCATTACCTTTATTTTTAATCTATAACATAAATTAGGATTTTGTTCTTTCTATTTTTATTTTCCCAATAAATGCTTGAACTTGTCTTACTGTTAGCTAATAAGATGAGGTCATTTGCATATTCCAAAATACTGACGTTTCAAGTTTCGATTTTGCTTCCAGTTGCAGTCCCTTCCTTTCCTGTGTTGTTGTAATACATTCATTGCAAACATTTGGACAATACTCATTCTTATTTTCCCCCACTTACCTAGTCTGCATCATTCTGGGAAGTTATTTTTTGTTTCCTGTGCCCCACCCCCACCCCAAAATAATTCTTATAAAATTTCAATATTCATGTAAGCATTTTTCTCAAGAATGTTCCAGTACTCTAGTATGATCTACAGTAAAAAAATGTTGCTAGACCAAATTAAACAAAAGTTGGCCTCTATTTATTTATTTGTTTTGTTTTATTTTTTTATTTTTTTTATTTGGGTTTTCACAAAGATAAAATACAAATAAAACATCTTTTTTGAAAATAGCATGGTCCCAGGTTATCACTTCTTCATACAGACACAAAACTCATGCTCATTTCATGCTCATTTTTATATTCTATTCCATATCTTATTACCATCTTATATTTTCTAGATAGTTTTTCCCCTCTTTTAATTTTTTCAACTTTGTTTTAATTATCTCATCTCAATTCAAGTCAAACCATTATATTTATACCTTTGTCTGTCCTGTTACAATTTAATATTATCTTTTCTTATAAAGCATTTTTTTTCCTGTAGTTACCAATTAGAGTATGACACCTTTATATCCTTTAATTTTATCCATTCAAACTCTTATTTAAGCTTCAATGTATAGCTTTAAGATTATAGCATTCAATATAATATATAACTTCCAGTCAGATTCTGCTTGGTACATTCTTAAAATAGATACTATATTCTTAAAAAGAAAAAGTATATATATATGTAAATAAAACACACATCCCATTCCAATTCAATTCTATCACTAATATGCATTAAAGTCTTAACATTTTTAACATTTCTTTTCATTTGAATATCATACTTCCTTGGGAACACATAAACTTTCCATGGTTCATTCTTTTTTTCCCATATTTCTTACTTATATTTTTATAAATCATTACTAATAATTAAAAATGTTCCCTTTTAATTCTCTCAATCATTTTAATTCATTTATTTATGAGCAAACATCCCACTACATTACAAAAAATATTTTGTCCATCATCATATCTTCTGAAATTATTTCTATTTATAATATAACAATGCTATCTTATGTATCTTTACAGAATCCCCTTTACAATTAAATTTTCACCCATTATCTCGAAACAAACTTATGGTTACAATCCTTGTATCTTTTCCCTGTTTCTCCATTTCTTGTTTCTGTCTTTTACAACTTCTTTTCCTTGCCTTCTTCCCCCTCTTCTTCTCACTCCCCTTTTTACTCCCCTTTTTACTATTTACTCATCTCTCTGCTTCTAAGTCTCTCATCTGTAATCCCCTCTTCTGTTGCTTTCTAATATTGTGCTTGTCTTTCAAATTGTTCTTTTTGGTTGTTGTTTTTTTAGTCTTAAACCTTTCACTCTCTTTCCCCCTTTTCTTTTTTGCCCCCACTTAAAATTATTTGATCATTAAAGATGGCTTCTTCCTTGTCCCAATCTTCTTGTTCTGCAAGCGTTTCTTGTTGCTTCTCATAGTTCCAGATCTCCATTTCTAAGAACTGAAACACGAAGCCAAAAGAACTTCTCCCTTCTTGTGCATCTTCTTTCCATTTTTAAAGTTTCATTTTCAGTTCTTCTAAGAGTGATACCATTTTAAAAACTTTTAAACAACTACCCAGTTAATTTTAGTCATCCAGATGCAAAAAACAAAAATCATCAAGTAATGCAAATAATCCAAGGCTGTTTCTATTTGCTTCTTTTTTTCCATTTTCTCTTTCTGGGATTCTATTATTTTGTTACCAAGTTTCCATTAAAATGTATCTTTGAGGAATTTTGTTAAAATTTTGCTGTGAGTTCCTTTTAATTATAGTTCCATTCCTTAATCCCAGGCAGTCTCCTCCATTTTTCCAGATCCTGCCCTTGTATTCTTTTTTTCTCCTTTCCAGCTTTTAAAAACTTTTAAATGTCCAGAAATCTTTATTATTTTTTTGACTTTTATTTTCAGCTTAGATGCCTATTAATGTTAAAGTGGATTTTTTTTTTCAATTTCTTGCTTAAGTCTTTTAGCTGTCAGTATAAGGAAGGGAAGAAAAAAAAAACTAATCCTTTCCCTTCTCTCTCTCCTTCGTAGCTTCACAATCTTCTTTGGGAACAATGTTGTTAAGTTTAATTTCCAGGGTACCTTATTTGTTGCTTTTGCTGTTTGACCTGGTCAACCAAAACTTTTTCTTCTTATCTTCCTCCAGTCGAGTTCTTCTTTGTGGTGGCCATTTCTGACCACCACTGCAACCGCCTTCGGAAAAGGGACTAATGGCCAGCTGGGGTTGAGGTCTCCTCAACCCTACAGGCAGTCTCCCCCCTCTTCACCACATCTACGGTGTGGCTTAGCCCCGAAACCAGCCAGTTCGGGGTGCTCCAGAGGTGAGCACGGATTGAAGCCTCAGAGAGATGAGGTTTTTGTCTGTCACCGAAGAAGCTCAAACCAGAAGTTCCATTTATTTGTTTTGTTTTCTCTATATTATCTACATAATCTGATTTTGTGTGTCTGATTTCATTTGTGTGGTTTTCAACCGAAAAGTTCAACTCAGGAATTAAGTAGGAATATCAATAAAAGAGAATACTATGTATATACTTATACCTATTATCTTGTAAGCAATTGACAAATCAAAATAAATAAAAAATAAAATAAATAAAAATATAAAGATAGAGAGAGAGAGATATATGGACATGATATCAAAATTAAATTGTGAAGTCCTTGGTGTTCCCTGGGCATTGTTATTTTCTGGAAGAATTGCAGGGACTGTTATTTTCTCCTTGATGGTTTTATAATTAGGGTATTATTTTTCATTGTTTGTTTGTCTGGGGCTAATTCCTGTTTATCTGGGTGTAGGTTGCTGAGATTATGTGTTCTGGTCATTTTGTTTTCTTCCAAGCTCTTTACTTGTCTTTTTTGATGATGTGTAAATGTGGTTTATCTCTATATGTCTATTGATAATTGATTTGTCTGAATGCCAGGCTTCTGGGAATTTCCTTGTATTTTTGCATTCAATTTTGTCTAGAAGGTTCACAGTTTCACAGCTCAACTGTGGTTGAGTCTCTGTCCATTGTTAAAAAGCTAAGAAAAAGATTTTTTCTTTAAACTGAGAATTTATAGCAAGGAATTGGCAATTTTTTCTATAAAGAATCAGCTCCTGTCCATCCTCTATGGTCTTGGCTGGCAGACCTACACATTAAGGTAGCAATCCTGGCAGAAAGAATTATAGGGAATAAGAGGCATTAAACTAAAATGAACTAAATCTGGATCTATAATATTGCATCTGAGATTTTCCATATTCCTCAGATGATAGCAACAATCAAGTTCCCCTCCAGATATTTTTTTTACTATAAATGATGATCACATGTCAGTCATGTTCTTCAGTAAAGCTGAAGTTTAAAACATAAGAGACATTAGGTTGCCCTTAATGAAAATGATGGCACACAGGGAATCACAATACCAAGCTGTCTCCCTTTGACTGAACTAAACTTTTAAATTAAAATATTACAAAATGTAAACGAAGAAAAGCATGATATTTTCTTGCTCTCCATTGATACAGAGTATAGTGGAAATTAGGATGTTTGTTGTAAACATCCATCAAATTAGTGACATAAAACATTCATACATGCATAAATACCTACATAGATACATATTTTTCTATTTTTTCACCAAAAGGCTAATGACTCTAAGACATAGTAGTATGTTTAGATTAAAAGTAACTTAGATTATTAAAGTTAATTTCAATCAAAATAAGTTATAAGCAAAGAAGCTTTTTGAATGAGAAGCAAAATATTTTCAAAGGAAAACAAAAACAAAAAAAGTCCAGATGTCTTCTGGAAAAGCACCTTTGGGACAATTATGACCTGGATAATTGAGAATCTCCACAGACATCAAAATTGACAAGCAACTCAATATTGATAAAACATCTCTGTAGATTCACTGTGCATCCAGTGTTGCTTTGAGCACCCCGGATGATGCTTTCCAGCTTTTTTAGTTAAAGAAATCTATTGAAGTTATTGTTAAATAAAAGTTAAAGAAAACCTTAAGCTGTTACTGCTCAACAGATATCAGAAGGATCACTCTAAAAAGCTGTGATAAAGCTTATATTGTGCTCTTCTTTGAAATGTATTTCTGATTTACAGAAATGTGCACTCCCCCATTTTTTCCTAAATTCTTCTATTTTTCATAAGGCTCTTTAATGGACTCCTCTTCAACTTATTTCAATATTGATTTTTTTTTGTTTATATAGTTCTCTCACAGCATTTCACAATAATAAATTAGACCTCTTCCATCAAAGAAAAAAGTCAGATTTCAGTGATTAAACAAATGTTTATATGCTTCTCATCATCTTCTAAATATGCTAACAATTTCATTCTATTCTTCAACTGTGCTAGTCAATTCTGTTTCCGCTCTTTCTTCTTTTTTTAAAGAGAGAGAATGAGATGCTATCATATCAGATTCAGAAAGAATGTGTGTGTTTTTTCAAAACTTTTCCTCTTTTTTTTTTTTAAAAAAAAGGAAGGCATGACTAGGCAAAGAAAACAAAATGAACTTGGTCCATCTGACCTTGCTAAAAAAATCCTCCCCTTGAAGATATCTCAAGACTTGTTTGAATAATGAAACCTGTCATGAGGGAGACTGATAAAGACTGAGTATTTGACACTACAACAATAACATTTCATCATTGCTAAAAGTGTTCCTGATAATGTACCCAGGGATCGTGCATGACTTATTCACATAATGGCACTAACCCTCATTCAGAATAGTTTCTGTGAATGGTGGAATATAGGCCAGTGAAGCATTTATGTTTCATCAGTGAAGACATTATAGATGGGTTACAACAAAGCCCTGGCTACATCTTTTTATTTATTTATTTATTTATTTTGATTTGTCAATCACTTACACGTTAATAGGTGTAAGTATATACATAGTTATGAATACATGAAATGGGTACATATAAGAAAAATAAAATAAACAATAGGATAGGGACGGTAGGCACATTGGTACGCTTATGCACACCCCCTACAGACTTCTTAGGAAAGGGTGAGGTGAGGTCAATAGTAGACAGTCTAAGGTTAAAGTTTTTGGGGTTTGGGGAAGAAACCACAGAATCAGGTAGGGTATTCCAGACATTGACCACTCTGTTGCTGAAGTCGTATTTCCTGCAATCAAGTTTGGTGCGGTTAAACTTGAGTTTGCATCTATTGTGTGCTCTTGTGTTGTTATGGCTGAAGCTGAAGTATTCATTGACAGGTAAGTAATTGCAATGTATGATTTTATATTCCATATTTAGATCAGACAGAAGATGGCGTAATTCAAGGTTTTCTAGGTCTAGAATTTGAAGTCTGCTGGCATAAACCAAAGAAAGGACTCAAAGAGTTTTAAAAGATCAGCCAAGAAAATAGTAACTGGATTGTTTAGGGTAGTTCATTAAAGTATCCATACAAAACAGATTATGGTGTACTATATTCAGATAATATTCAGTTCTCAATAAGAATACATTTAAGGAGACAAAAATATTTACATGATAAATATGACATTTCAGGAAATTTGAATCTCTGATAAATTTATAATAAACTTTAAAAGAAAGAAAATCAGTTAGATGAATATTCATTGTCAATTAAAATTCACTCTTGTTCCATTCTTTTTCCATTCTTATCCATCACAGGATGTTAATTTTTCAGGCTGGATGTACTATTTAAATATAAGAGAATATTCCAAAGTATACCACATAGCTAAACACAGGGTCCTTCTACTCAGGATTTCTGGAATTGAAAGGCAAAACTCAAAAACATTTTCATAGCTATTACAGCCCTCAATACTATGTTCAAGAGGTCTCATATCAGACTGAAGATCCATTACACAGTGGTGATTTTTCCAATGGGAGTTCTACTGATTTCCAGTGCAGTGGTTCCTAGAAATTTTTGGTACCATTAATCTGTAGCTTTCTCCTTTCCTCACTTTGGGCTGTTTTATTCTGATCAATACAGTATATACATGCAATATTACAAATCTTTGTCATATAGGAAGTGTGCACATGTGCATGGATGTAAGCATATGTGTCTCACACATATAGATGATTAAGTAAAGGTTGCAATTTAGTGGGTCTCTTCATCTGCACTCTCTCCTTTCATCTTTCCAGTGATGAAACCTGTTAAGTTGAAATTGCTATGTTTGTGTACAGACCAAAAGTGAATGTGGTTGAAAATCTTTTTATCTGCTGGCATCAGATAGTTTCACATAAGTTTAACTTTGATAATGGGAGAGAATTGGGAGAAAGGAATTCATAGCTTCTGTAGATCTCTGATGAAGATGATTTATGTAACAGAATTTCTCACTCAAGTATTCAGTCAACTGATCCCAATAGTCCTCCAACCCCATGCTTTTAGCAGTTTGTACGGGTGACTTTCAGACACAGTCAAACTATTGAAACTTTACATCAACATGTTTTAATACAAAATGTGGCCTGAATGATTTCTGAAATGCAATGCAAAATGTAGCCTGCATTCTGAAATGCAAGGAATAACTCTCGTCAAAATCTGGGCTAAGAGACAGCTTATCAGAGTCATTTGAAATGTCAATAGGGCAGGAATTATTAAAATCCCAGGGAGAACCTCAATCAGGAATACAGGCCTCATTAAGAGAAGGTACACAACTAGGGTACCAATAGATGACATTGTTTAATTGAAGGAACCTTAAGCATTCCAACCCTGCCTGATCAGATTGGCAAGACAGATTATTTGGGTCAATAAGCCATCCCTGAATTAATCAGAATTAACCAGAACACCACATTTTAAATCATACCCAGAAGCAAACTAAGAACCAATTCATCTTACAAAACTGTGGTCTTATATGGGCATAGGAAAATATGCATATCACTGCCCATGCTGCTGCATTCTAAAAACGTTGAAGCTTCTATGTAGCCTTCAAGGCAGCACATTGCAGAGCTCAAGCCAGGAGGAGACAAATCATGATTAACTGGCTGATCTAGGAAAAGGTGCAATTGGCACAATAAATAAAATGGTGCAAGTGAAGCTGTGCAAAGGTATTCCTGACCAAAGTTGCCATTTACGCATGAGCTGCAATTTCAGGAATATCTCCAAATTGTGTGAGGAAGTGCCACTTCATCCACTTGAAGTGGCACTTGAATGAGGAAGTTCCACTTCATCCAAGGTCAAAGATGGGATAGACCTAAGTGGCCCAAAAACCTACAACCCTGAAGAGTATTCAGAAGCTATAGCTGATGCAGAGTGCAGCAGCATGGGTAGTTTGGGGGGGGGGGGAGGACAAGAATGGCCCTGTAACACCACTGCTCTGTGAATTGGTGCAATTCAAGATATTGGTGATCATCTTTAAATCCCTTCATGGCATCAGTCCAGATTACTCGAGGGTTATTCACCCCAGTAGGATTGCCCTGTACCACTCAGGCAACAGTGGAGAAATGCTGTGGGTCCTATCAGCATGATTATTCCTGCTAGTGAGGTCCAAGAGGAGGGCCTTCTTTGCTGTTGCTCCTGCTCTCTGCAACGTTCTGCCCCCTGTTCTGGCCTAAGCTTCCTTAGAAAGCATAAAACACAATCTTAGTTCCGGCAAAACCTCTTTTATTTCCAGAGCTGTGAATTACGTTCATTCAAAGCCTGCAAAGTTTCACAGTCTTTCAGGGGAATGTTTATAAACATCCACCTTATTACACTTGGAATGCTGTCAGAGAACTAATTGCAAAATAAAGCGCAAGGCCAAACTTGATACAGGGTCAAACATAATTTTTCAAAGCTTGAATCAACCAGATGAGATAATTGCTTCCTGCAAAAGCTCACGTCCTGTTCATTCCTCTTTTACGTCCAATGGAAGAGGCCAATCATATTCGAGGTGTGGCCTTACTGCTGAGTCAATCCTGCTTTCTCAATTGTTCTTGTCTTCTGGTAGCACTGCACATGTGCAGGCTAGGAACCAGTTCCAGAAATTCCCCCGCCTCACTGCTGTCTGAGTCTGAAGGCAGCTGATGACTGCCAGCCTGCCTGGCCCCATCTCTGCCTTCAATGAAGAGTCTTTGTCTGAGCCCTCCCCAGCCTCCAAAACTGGCTCAGTTTTCTTCCCAACCTCCTCACTACTGTCTGACTCTGCTGCCAGCTCCATCAGCCACTAGCGGCCACAACACCCCCCCCATGTGAGATTGTCCCAACCCTCCTATCTTTTCATAAGGGCCTAAAGACACGGCTTTGCAGTCAGCTTGGGGCCCCAGTGAGGGAACACCACAATGGAGGTGGTTGACTCATAACAGATCCCATCTCCGGCCCCATTCTGACCCTACCTTCCTCATGTGTCTTTGTTTTTAATGTTTGTTTTTAACTTTTTATGTTTTAGTTTATATATAACAGTAAGCTTCCCTGAATTAGCCTATAGCAATATGGGCAGCCAATAAATTAAATAAACAAACAAATAAACAAACAAATTCTTATAGTCTTTATAGGATTGAGTCGGAGACCTAACATTTTAAACAGCTCCAAGCAGGTTAAAATAGTGCAATTAAAATATTATTAAACAGATACATACACACACACACATACACACATACATCAAGAAGCCACATAACAGCATGGTGATGTTGCAGCTCAGTCACAAAAAATGCAAAAAGCAATAATAACTGCAAAATGCTCATTCAAACAACTCTCTTTTGATAGTCTTTCAAAAAAAAAAATCAATATGGAAGGGCCGAATATTCATGAAGACTACTGCAGAAAAAAACTGCTTTCATTGTAAAAAGTAAAGTTATGCAGCATAAACTTCTTTATAAAATTAATCTCCTTGCATCAATAATAATCTGACCATATGGTTATTTATTTGAAACAAATAGCTCAAAATTACTGCATGTTCAATTTTTTCCACACTTAAATTCACAGAGAACATAAATGCGGATAAGCCATAGCTGTCGCTTCAAAATATTTTCAGCTCCATAATGTTTGATGATATACTTTTTCTTATTTCAGTGAAAGTTAAAAAAGCACTCTTACTTCTTCCTTTAATCAGAATGGCAATTAAATGATCATGAAACACTGTGCTTACAGCAATATATCCAAAACCATTAATAATATTTATGAGATAAAAGTATCTTTATATATTCCAGAGTGACATAGATTTTCAACGATGTGCATTATTTTGGAAAATAGGAAGAAAGTTACAACCTGAAGTTTGCAAACTGTAGTAATCAAGAGCCACAGCAGATGGCAGGACCTAACTGAACTTGGCTTATATAAAAACTACTGTATGTATGATCAGAACTGATTAATACTGGAACAAGACACCAACTATACTGCAAAGTAAAAACAGTGAACATAAAACATAAAAAGAAGAAAACAGCAATTGAAAAATCTTTTCCCTTCCCTTCTGAAAAAAAGCTTAGGTTGCTAAAGAATAAAGATGGTTGAACTAAGTCTAAATCTATTGATGCATGTTCATCAAATCTGCATGATGATAGTGTTCTGAAGAGCTGTCTAGAAAATAAGCATCAAGGGGAAAAAATCATCTAAGGATGAGGATAGGGGTTCTAATCCTGTTAGAATTGGTAAGCAAGTAAGGGGTAAGAAAGATTTCTGATGCAATCTAATAAAATGCTTGTTATAAAGCTTCCTATGTTTCATACAAGTCCTCAATATGCATCTCGTTCTGCTAACTTTTTAATGACTCCACTATGACATTAACTAACACTGGCATTAGAAATCTGAAAAATGCATTTGTTTTAAAGGAAAAAAATTACCTGATGGAAAAAGCATTTTTTTTCTGCTATCATCCACATTTTTTGTGGATGATAGACTATCTTCAAAGAAAAGGGAGAGGGGAGGAACTGTAAAAACAAAGCACTAGCTACCCTAGGGAAAAGGGAAGGCAGATTAATGCTCTAAATGAGCTCAGAAGTTATATGCACAAGATTTATATACAAATCTTATAAAATGATGGGTGCTACCATTGGACATAATATGCCTTCCCCAATGGTATATGAGAAGCATAGGTTTTCTTTTCAGTTGCAAAATACTGATGTGCAGGAGGTTTCATTGATTTTCAATGTCTTCACAGCCTCAAACTGATATTTCAAAGAGATTAAGAACTGAAAGCAACATATGATACCCATTTCAAGTTAAGACTTCAGATATAATGAAGGCTGTAACAAAATGAGAGGTGATCCAGATCTCAAATTACATTTGTTTAGCCCATCAGAACCTAATAAATCACAGTAAGCATTAAATAAATATTTATCTTCTTTTAATCACCATTTAGTGCTTTCTCTCTGATCTTCCCATCCCCTTAATGGCTCACTCACATATTTATTAAATGTAATTTCAATTTCTTACATAATCAATATATCTTTTTTCATTTATATAATTCCAACTCTGCTGAATTTTTCCAAGATTTAATTAAGATTATGTTTTAATCTTTAATTCCAATATAAAAATTGCTATTATTCACTATTAAGTCATTATTTTGAAACTTCATTTGGTATTAAATCTTGGTTAGCAACATAGAGAAGCTCCATAGCATTTACAGAACAGATGTTAATGAAATTCGAGGGAACCTTTGGGACGGAGAAGGAATTGGACTGTAGTTACATCCTCTGTGAGATTGAATTATACAATTAATTATATAAAGAAAACATCACTAAAGGAATTTAAGGACTAATGTCAAAACTGTCCACCATACAAACATCTTATATAACTATCCAGGTCAATGAATTTTAGCACCAATCACAATACACAGTAATAATATGTGAAGTATCACAGGTAAGTATCAATGGGGCAAGGAAATGGAATACATGTTTTAAAAATGAGATGAACCTCTTGTTCATTTACAAGATGAGCAATTTTATTTTGCAATTGTAACTCCATCAGTACCTTAAAAGAGGCAATGGATTGAATATGCCTAGCTACATTGAGCATATTAAAAGATGATGACTATATGCCTATGCATGCAATTCTGATAAACATGAATGAAGAAAGTGAAGTTAAATCCTTGTATGTAAGTTATTGGATGAGAAAAAGTATCTCCAGGACAAGTTTGCTGTTTTAAGGACCAAAACATGTTCAGTAAAAAACTGCTTGTGGTTTTTATTTGGGCCTCTGGCACAGAAAACAGCAAAAAGGGATTCTAAGAAAGAGTGTGTTAAGCCTGGGTTCCCCAACCAGGGTTAGGTAGACAAGCTAAACAGAATGTGCAGCGTTAGTCAGATAGGCACACAGATAAATGAGTGAGCTAAGCTTGTATGTTTATTAACATACAGTAAAAATAACAGATACGCTTGTGCTATCAAGAATATAGTTTATTCCATTATAAGTTCATGGCATAGTCAAATAACAGTCCAATAGTCATGTATCAAGTAGTCAGTCCATTCAGGGATATTCAGTTAGCAAATTCCATGTAGAATATCCTATGTCAGTTCACTTACAAATCAGTCCTTTGTTGTCTCTCCCGTTCGAGCAATGCAGTCTTGATTCCAAGCAGTAATCAGGGATCATCAAAGCCAGAGAGAGAGAGAGCAAGCTGTAGACTTGCTACTTTTAAAGTGTTTTCATAACCACTCCCTCAATTACTATCCCACAGTTAAAGCTGCAGACACTTTAACATACACAACTATGAATCATAGTTATTATTTCACCTAAACCAGTTAGGGTAAACAATGTTATCCCTAACATTCTCCCCTTTTAGGTTAAATAATAACTATGAATCATTTACATCTTTAAATTATATTTTTTACAACTCTCTTTAAACTTAATTGCTCCTTGAGCTTTTGTAAATTGGTCTGCAATGTTTTCTTCTGACATGCAGTATTCCAATTTTATTAGTCCATTCTTCACTGATTCTCTAACATTTAAATATCTTAAATCAGTATGTTTTGATCTAGTTTTTACAGCAATACTAGTAGCTAACTTTATAGCTTCTTGGTTATCCTCGTACACAATAATGGAATCTTTTACAGTTATACCCATGTCTAATAATAACTGTTTGAAGAAAATTAAGTCAGTGCATAATAATGACAGACATGAAAATTCAGCTTCCATCGTGGACAAGCTAATATGCTGTTCTCTGATTGACCTCCACCCTATTAGTGTCTTACCAAATAATATAGCCATGCCAGATGTTGATTTTCTAGTGTTTATATCAGTTGCAAAACTTGCATCTGCATAGGCACTAAGACTCAAATCACCCTTTGGTTCTATATACAATGCATGGTTCATTGTTCCTTTAAGATATCTTAAAATTCTTTTTAATGATTGCCAATGACATTGTTTTGGATCTGAATTAAAACGTGCCAGCTGATTTACACTATAAGCAATATCTGGCCTTGACCAATTGCTTATATATGATAAGCTACCAATCAAAGATTGATATATGGACTTATCAAATTTGGGACTTTGATCATTAGTTTGGCAAACTTCCTGACTCACTGGAGTCTTTGCCAGTTTACAAAGTTCCATTTTAAACGTTTTAATTAATTGGCAAATTTTATCTTCTTGAGATATCTTAAAACCATTACTTGTTTTATTAATTGTCAATCCTAGATACCTTTTAATTTCACCTAAATGCTTTAATTTTATCTTTTTGGCTAATAATGATATAATCTCATTAGCTTCATTATTAGTCTTAGTTATCAAAGCAATATCATCTGTAAATAATAACAATAATGACACCGTTCCATTATTTTCTTTTTTAAACACACACGGATCTGCTAAACCAGATTTAAAACCTATATTGTTTAACTCTTTCACAATATATTGGTTCCACTCAAACCCAGATTGTTTCAACCCGTAAAGACTCTTTTTGAGTTTCCAACAATCATTACTATTTACTTTATTGTCTTTTATACCAATTGGTTTTCTTAAATATATAGTGTGCTGCAATGGTGCATGTAGATAAGCAGTTTCTACATCTAAATGGTTAACGACATAGTTTTTCTTAGCTGCCCACACTTATGCTGCTCTTAAAGACGTTGCTTTAAGGCTTGGTGCAAAAACTTCATCATAATCAGATGCAGTTTGATTAAATCCTTGAGCTACTAACCTAGCTTTATGGGTAACAGTCCCATCATTTCCAGTTTTTACTTTAAATATCCATTTGCACCCAATGGATTTTTCTCCTGGAGGTAATTTGGCATCTTCATACACTTTCATTACCTTTAATGAATTTAGTTCTTTTTCCATTGCCTTTTGCCAATTCTCCTGATCCTTAGCAGGATACATCCTAAGTTCATCTACACTAGTTGGAACTTTAGTTACTTGGCAAACTATACTTGCTTGATACCTATCAGGTGGTCTAGTTACACGTGTAGTACGTCTAGGTATTATAGGACTTACAGGTGGACTTTCATTTATTAATTGCATAATTAATTATGCATAAATTACATAATTTATTAATTATGTAACTCTTCCTGATCGACTATTTCCTCTTGTTCTGGTCCTATTTGCTCTTCGTGGACTTCTTCTTTAATTGGACTCTTCTTATAGCTAATCTCATCTTTCTGCCTTTTGTAGGGTTCAATAAATACTTCATTATTTAAATCTTGCTCTAATCTATTCCATCCTACATGTTCTAGGAATTTTGCACTAGCACTGGTGTAAACTCTAGATGTACCTGGTTCCCAGAATCTATAAGATCTATGATTAGATGTATATCCTACAAAAAATAATCTTTTAGCTCTATGCTGTCCTTTGTGTCTAAGTTGTGTAGGGATATGCACCCATGCTGGTGCTCCAAATGTGTGCATGTAACTTAAATCAGGTTTTGTACCATGCCACAGTGTGAATGGTAATTCACCTGTTGTTGAATTAACAACATTATTTAATATATGATTACCACACATTATTGCTTCTCCCCATAAATTGTCAGGTAATCCTGAATCAGACATCATAGTTCGTGCCATTGATTGTAATGTTTGGCCTCTTCTCTCTATAAAGGCATTATGTTGTGGCCTTTACATTTTATGTTGAATACCTAACATTCTTAGTCTGTTCTGGAATTTATTATTTGTAAATTCTGTACCATTATCTGTTATGAGAGTTACTAATTTCTTTTTAGTTTTTCTTTCCGCAAATTTTATCCAATTAAATAGATTTTGATATGTTTCAGTTTTGCTCTTTATTAAATAGCAAAACCCATATCTAGAATAGTGGTCCATTATACTTAGTATGTGGCGAGCTCCTCCTACACTTGGTTTTTTCGGACCTATTAAATCAGCAAATACTACTTCTAAAGGCTCTTTAGTAGTAAATCCATCAACTCTATTAGCCGGTATAACCCTGCTCTTACTTTGATTACAGGCATTACATTGCAAATACTTATTACAAGATTTCAAACTTATTCCCTTAGATAATTCAACAGTTTTCTTAAGCATTTTAAAATTTAAATGCCCTAGCCTTCGATGTAACAAGTGAATACATTCGTCATGAGGTTTCTTATTTTCATAAATTGTGTTAGCCACCTTTAAACCATCATCATTTAACACATATAATTCACCTCTTAAGATGCAGTAATTCTCTTATCTTCTTTTTCAATTATGCAGTTATCTCCCTTAAATGTAACTACATATCCTAGTTTAACCAAAATTCTAACTGAAATTAAATTAAACTTAAGTTGTGGTACATATAACATTTTTACATTCTCTTTTATAAAAGAACAATATGCTATACCTTGACCTTTAGCTTTCAGTTTCCAGCCATTGGCTAACGATATCTGCTGTGTACTGTAGGACATTTTAATAAAATTTTTGTTATCATTTGTTTTACAATGGGATGCCCCACTGTCAACCACCCATAAATTATTTTTTACAGCTCCGTTAGTATACATGGCTAACTCTAAATTTTTATTTATTTTTTGATGAGTTTTAGTATTCTGGCCAGCGTTCTGGCGCTTTGTCTTTTTACAAAATCTTGCCAAATGTCCTCTTCCTCCACAATTAAAACACTTTTTAATTGCGTATGCAGTAGGAGATTCATTATCTTCTTTTTGAGGTTGCTTCCTCCTTAATTCATCTCTTTCAAGCCTTCTTTTGGCCTCTTCGATCAATCTGCCAGTTATATCAGTTAAAGTTAAACTTTCCTTTGGCAAAATTTCAAGTGAAGTTACATAGTTATCATAACTTTCATCAAGGGAAGATAGAATTATGTAAACTTGGTGTAGTTCAGAGAAAATAAGTTCTTTCTCGTGCAGTTCTTTAAAAATGCTTTGCATAGTTTTCAAATGACTCAGCATATCACCATTTGTTTGGAGATGCGTCCTGAAAAGCTTCCGTGTTAGATTTATGTGAGCACCAACATTATCTCGAACATAAATCCTCTTCAGCTTCTGCCAACACCCAACAGCCGTTTTCTCTCCGTGGATATAAACAAGCTGTTGATCAGTTAAGGTTAACCCAATTATGCAAATGGCTTGTTGATTTTTATGCATAAATTCTTCTATCTTTAGTCTGTCTTCCTCATCCTCTGGATCCCATTCTTCTACGTTTGGTGGATTTTCAATTATGTTCCACAGACCTTCTCTTCGTAGAAGTAGACTACATTTTGTAGACCATGATACATAGTTTGTTCCATCCAGCTTGGATATAAGGGACAAACTTTGTAGATTGACTTGTGCCATGTTTTCTTATATGGATATAAAAATATAATTAATAAAACACAGCTGTCTGTTTACTGTAATGTATAACAACACAAACTCTCACTTTTTACATAAATCTGTTTTTTCCTAGTTAAACTGACTTTGCAGCCTCTGGGCCCATAACCAGTGTTAAGATAAATGAGTGAGCTAAGCTTGTATGTTTATTAACATACAGTAAAAATAACAGATACGCTTGTGCTATCAAGAATATAGTTTATTCCATTATAAGTTCATGGCATAGTCAAATAACAGTCCAATAGTCATGTATCAAGTAGTCAGTCCATTCAGGGATATTCAGTTAGCAAAGTCCATGTAGAATATCCTATGTCAGTTCACTTACAAATCAGTCCTTTGTCGTCTCTCCCGTTCGAGCAATGCAGTCTTGATTCCAAGCAGTAATCAGGGATCATCAAAGCCAGAGAGAGCAAGCTGTAGTCTTGCTACTTTTAAAGTGTTTTCATAACCACTCCCTTAATTACTATCCCACAGTTAAAGCTGCAGACACTTTAACATACACAACTATGAATCATAGTTATTATTTCACCTAAACCAGTTAGGGTAAACAATGTTATCCCTAACAGAGTGTCTGGTAATCTAAAGATGTTGGATAACCATTTGTCTGAAGTAGTGTAGGGTTTCCTGCCTAGGCAGGGGTTTGGACTAGAAGACCTCCAAGCAGGAGTGGGATGCAAATGTTTTTGTTACTGGTTCTGTGTGTGTGGCTAGGTAGGAGTAGCTAGGTGGGCATGGCCATGTGACTGGGTGGGCATGGCTTCTTCTTTGCAGCATCCCCTCATGCTCCATTTTTTGGCCTCCTGGGCCTCAGGGAGCCCTTCTGGGCAAAACAGTAAGACAGTGAAAGGATCCCAGCACTGATTATTGGAACAGCTGATGTCAAGAGGAAAAAAAAAACCTTTAGGAGTGACCTTTAGGAGTCAGCGATGTCGGGCATGCACATGATGTTGCGCATGCACAATAAAAACTGACTGGGCAGGGAGGGCAGCAGAATGATTTGCCAGTTCTCTGAACTGCGCAGAATTGTAACTAGTCTGAGCCGGTAGAATCCCACCCCTGCCTCCAAGATCCCTTCCAATTCTGTTCTGTTTTATTCTATCCTATCCTATCCTATCCTATCCTATCCTATCCTATCCTATCCTATCCTATCCTATCCTATTCTATTCCATTTATTCTATTCTATTCTATTCTATTCTATTCTATTCTATTCTATTTTAATCTAATCTAATCTAATCTGTTGCCTAATAACTCCTAAATACAAATGTTAAAAAACAGAATTACATGACTAGTATTCAATCTTTTATGAAAGGGACAATCCAGATGGATTACAGACCTAAATACAAAGAAATTAATAATCTTCTTGAAACAGAGTTTTCCAGAAAGAAACATACAAATATTTTTTTTTCATTTTTTAAGTTGATATCTCCAAAAATTTGGTGAAGCTGACCTTTGTGACAGAGGGAATAGCTTTTAAAAGGGAAACAGTGCATCCTTAAATGCTAAACATACGCAAGTCTCCTAGAGATAGCATATTTTCCCAATCGGCATCTTGCAGCAACCAACAATCATTTTTGGCAACAGCATTTTAAACTGATCAGAAAAAAATGTTTTATTCTTGGTGACAGTATGATTCCCCAAAGATCTGGAAAAGGACTTCTTGTCTACCTTTGTACTGTCAGATGTATCAATGAACTTATGAAATAGGTTCATAAGGTTGTGTATCCAAGCACTGATTGTTTCTGCCATAATCAAGAATCTGTTCTTTGACTTCTTGATCTAGGATGCTTTTAGGCCTCTCTCCAAAAATTACATTGCCCTCAGTCATTATTCTTTCAGCTGCAATTGGGACATTGTTCTGAATCGGCAACAATATCATTGTACTACTAGTCATTTCTTCAAATGTCTGCACTTACCTTCATTGTGAAAGTGAACTTCATCTCTTCATAAATATGTCACTTATTCCTGATATAAATCTATCACACATATCTGATGTTTACTTGCTCTTATGTTACTAAATATAAACACTAAACAATAATGTCATTATCATGACCAACAGATTTAATCAAAACAGACTTTTTAACTCAGAATGAATATTGTAACTACTAGAATCTATGGTTAGTTATCAGATGTGTTTGAATGCAGCTTTTATCACGAATCAATTCATTGTAGTCCTTGGTGCTGTCTGAGCTTGGCTGCTTGAGGACATTTCATTTCCTCATCAGGTAACATGTTCAGTACCAAACATGTTACCTGATCAGGAAAGGAAATGTCCTCAAGCAAGCAATCTGATTCACAAATTATCAAGGATCAGTAGTGGGATTCAAAAATTTTACTACCAGTTCTGTGGGCATGGCTTGGTGTGCATGGCATGGCTTGGTGAGCATGGCTTGATGGGCATGGCAGGGGAAGGATATTGTAAAAACTCCATTCCCACCCATTTCTAGGGGTAGGATACTGCAAAATCCCCATCCCTTCCGCTCCTGGGGGAAGGATACTGCAAAATCCCATTCCTTCCCCACCCCACTAACCTGCTTTCCAGCTCTGTTCTCCTGTACAGGGCAACGAAAAAAGACCCAGCTGATCAGCTGAGACTTGGGGGGCAGACAATAGATGGAGGCAGGGCCAGTCAAAGGTGGTATTTGCCAGTTTTTCCAAACTACTCAAAATTTCCGCTACTGGTTGTCCAGAACTGGTCAGAATCTGCTGAATACCACCTCTGCAAGGACTCCAAGTTTGAACCCTGAGCTACATATATTCTCTTCTGTTGGGTTCACTAAACTGAACACAGGGTGAAACCACAGTATGATGTGTCGTTGAGGCCAGTCTCTCATAAAGAAAAGTGAGCAACCAACGTCGTCAGAAGTGATACATTGAAAATCAGATCTTCTGATTTTACACAACCTGCTTTGAAGTAGTTGAGGACATGGTTCTATTTGCTGGAGTTGAAATAAATTCACTTGCTAGTGTGCTTGACTTCTATAAGCAGTATTCAGAGGTGGAAAGGGTATCTTGTTCTTTGCCTTAGGCAATAATATGCCTTTAGTCAATATGAACAGGATAGTTCTAAACTTGAACACTTTAAAATTCTGCACAGAAACTACATTAATTTTAGATCTGTTGAAATTAAATATTGAAACAAATACTTAAAGCTCTGGAAGAATGCTTTTACCTTATGAGACACCCTTAAGATAGCAAATATGAGAATTATTCACAGGACTGTGTCTTTAAAAATAAATATAAAACATCCATGCTGTTCCTGTTTTATAATTGAACAATTCAGTCTCATACTGCTGATCAAAACTTCTATATGAGAATCTGTCAAGTCTGCTAGTCCTTCTTTATCCCCCAAATTATAAGGTACCATCTAAGAAATAAGAAACCAAAGATAAACTATCAATATAAATAGTAAAGGTTATTTCAAGCTCATTAGTTCATAATTAAAATATAAGTTGTTAATCAGAACTAAGGAAAAACCCATAAAAACATTAAGGTTTTGGCATTTACTATCATTTTACTTCTGCAGATCTAACACTTCATTTTGTCTTTTTGCATCTGCATAGATTCTGTGAACACAAAGATAGGCACATAAAGACAGAATTTCAGGCAAAGGGAAATAAACAAAACATCAAGCACAAAATTAATTAATTATACTGATTAAAAAGGAGAATAAGGATGTGTCATACACTAAAAAATGAAGGAGATACAAAAATGCACCTTATATACTGGTCAAGCAATCAGTTCGTGCAATTGCAAATCTTGGGTAGACATGTTCAAATAGTGAAGCACACATTTTGTAATGCAAAGATCTTCGGTTCGATCTCTGGAGTTCCAAGGTTAGGATGAGAAATATTCTTCTTTGAAATTCTAAAGAGCTACTGCCAAATGATGAACCAATGGTTTTAATAGCTATAAAGCAGGTTCCTATATTTCTATGATTTATACCTGTTCTTGCACAAGCCCATTACAGCTAATGTAAACCGTAAAGGATTATACTGGGAAGAAGAAACCCCTAAGATATGTTTTGAATGTTGAATTTCTGCAGCTTGATTTACAGCTCACATTAAGCTTGTTCCACTCATAACACTGCATTGCTCATGGGAAGAGGTGGAAATCAAACCTATTATTTGCAAGAATATATCATGATCCAGGACCAAAGTTCTACCATTACTGTGGTATTTTAGAAATCTCTTATAAAATTCTGGTCTCTAGACATTTCTGAGGAAGTTACTAAACTCGCTCCTATGTGTTCTCTCTGTCTGTCTCTCTCTCTTTCTCTCTCTGTATCTCATAACTTTTAATAATTTCCCTCTCTGATCTCATTAAAAATTATCCTTAATGGCAAAATGTTGAGGTGCTTTGAGGAATACATTCAAGCATTTTTAAGCTGCTTGTAATTAAGGATTTAAAAGTGATCTGCCCTTGTACTTAATAATTACCTATGATTGCTAAATATTTGTTTCTAAATACCATAGCCATTTAAAGCATTTTTGCTTTACTTATGTAAGAAAAAACAAAAACAAAATCTCAGGAAGATAATGCTTTTATTTGGTGATGAAAATGGCAGTTGGCAGTTGGCAGTTGAAGCTGCACAAGCAAAGGGAACTTTTAAAAGATTTTATATGACCTTCATGTACATTGAATGAAAAAGCTACTTCTGTAGATTTATAATTCTACTTTTAAATATTTCTTCATTTACATGCTATGTGTATGGGTGCATCTCCTTGGTATCTATTGTGAAAATAGTCAAAGCTTTCGAAGTTAAAATGCGTATGTTTGTTTCATTCAGGCAGTTCTGAACTTGTTTGTGTGTGTGTGTGTGTGTGTGAGGGGGGAGAGAGAGAGAGAAATAAAAGAAAAAGATTCATTCTAAAAGCAGGATTACATAATATTTTCCATTACAAAAGGTGCTTTTGATGTCAAACAAAGTATTTTAGATTAACCTGTTTTTTTTCTTCATAGTGTTTTCCTTATTTTCTTTTTATTTACCCCAACAACTATATTTTTCACCCATCTTTTGTTTGTTTTCTAAACTTAAACTTTCAAAGCTTATCTTGAATCCTCAATATATAGATTATTTCATCCAAAATCCATATCATACAATATAGGCTCAACATTAGCCCTAATAATGTAAATAAGTACTAATTATGAGCTCTCATTAAAACTTTATGCTTTGCTACCACCACCAATTGGGAAAAGTTCATGCAAACACATATTGAAACCAATTGCTTTTAACAAAAAAAGCAGCCAAAGAATGAATTGATTTTTTTCATCTTTCATAGAAATTATAAGAAACACATCGCTTCCAAAGATGGGCTGTCCATATACACACCTGGATTCACAGCATCATTTTATGCTTCCTACAGTCCTAGACCATAGCAACCTTATTTTGTCAACAGGTATATTCATTACATACAAAGATCCACCTTGATCTATCCTATGGGATCATTCCTACTATGAACTTTGAAGTTGTTCCACTGAAAAAATGCAAAAATATTTTTTAAGTATTTTCTAAAATAGTCCAACAGTACAGCATTTGTATTAAAAAACTGTACACTTATATGTACAATAATTGTTAAATATTAACAATATTAGAAGTGGTCTTCATATTAATGTTGGAAGCTTAACAGTCTTCAAATATGCATATGAAAAATATTATATAAAGGAATTTTTAAAAAAGATGTGTATTAAAATCCAGCCAATTGTAATGAGAACCATGGGTCTGTAACCACATAATCAACTTCTCTCTCTTCAGATAGACCTAGTGTTACCACTGAGATGCAGAAACATTCTTGATTTTCAATAGCTCTCACATGATGAAAGAGAATTTGTTAAATTTCTTTTATTTCAAAAGAAAAGAATTTTAGAGATATTGCCATAATTTAAAAAAAGATAGTTTTTACTTACTTATTTAGGCTGTAGATGAAAAATGGGTATCTTTTATTCCACAATCTTCTCTCCAATAAACTGTAATCTTCATTAAATGCCAAGGAAAGGCATCATGAAAAATTCCTCCTATGGGCTTTTTCAATATCAGCCTCAAGTATTGCAATGAGAAAAGTCTGCCCTTGAAAAATCTGCAATTTTTTTCTTCTCCTAGATAAATTTGAAGCAATTTTCCACCCAATTTCTCAACTCATAACTTTAATGGTTATTGATGATGGGGAATACTGGAAAATCACTAATCTCCCCTATCAGCATGGAAAACTTATTTTAGATGATGTATGAAAAACATAGAATAGCACAATGGTCCTGATCAGCTAAAGGGTGGCAGATAATAAAATTGGAAGGATTGTCAAATCACAGAATAAAGTGAAACTCACGGTGACAACCTTTTTTTGAATGCAGGTGTTTTTTTAAGAATGGAATTCAAACACGAACTTATATTTCTACACTTCGAAGTGTAGAAATACATCTTTCTCACAACCAATCCAAAATTTTATCACCAACATTCAGCATAAAAGGGCCAAAGTTCAACAGAATGATGTCAGGCTGCTTTGCAGGGGCTTTGGGGAATTTTAAGGCTGGAAAAGGGAATGGCTGGTTCTTGGAAACCTCTCGTTCCAATTTTTCACTTTTATTTTTTGAAGAAAATGTCAAAGACCATACCACTGGAATTGACTTTTTTATTACCGAAGTTATGATCTTGGAATACTGGGAATTGCATATGACCCACAGGCTATGATTGCTTACCTGTTGTAGATTTTATGGAGTGGAGAGGCAGAATTTGATGTATTGTTGCCAGTTTCAACAGCATCTGCCTGCTTATCATCACATCTACTCTAACACTGATATACAGAGGAGATGAGGCTTGAAATATATGAAGGCAGAAAATCATTATGTGAAACTAGGTTATTTGAAAACTGGTAGTATGAAAGGAAAGAATTGTTGAGATGGGCAAATATAACAAGGGAAATACCCAAATTTGGATATTTGAGTAAAAATGCTCTGAAAAATTTACTAATGTTACAGAACTGCCCATTGTAATTTATTTATTTATTGTTCTATCCCAGATTTTTTCTACTTGCATCCACCCCCCATATGTAATGAAGAAACTGCAATGTGAATTTTCATCTTTATTCAATTGGTCATTATGTGTTCAAGAATTACATCTTTAACTTAGGATGAATGGCAAATGCATTTCAATTTGTATAAAAATAGAATTGTGCACATAGAATCCAAAACCCAAATTCACACATATATTGATGAATCCATTTGAGAAGACTATAACATATTATAAAATATCTTAGGATCAATGTGGATAGCACAAAGATGCCTAATCAGTGAATGTCAGCTGTGAAAAAAGCTGATCACATATTCTAGGAACTCTTAAGAAAATAAAACTGGAATGCTGTTATATAAATCTATGGTAATTTCATATCAAGAATACTGTATTGCAATTCTGGTTGCAATATTTGAAAAATGGTATAATATAGCTATAAAAAGTGCAGAAGAAGGAAAATAAAATGGTAAAGAGACGTACTATGTTCCTTATGAGAAACATAGAATATTTGAGATTATTTACTTTATGAAGAAAGGCAATATAGGGCAACATTATCAAGATGTACAAAATCATGAATAACAAGAAGGAAATGTACAATGGACTTTTTCACTCTGTTTCAAAATAGTAGAACCGGGGTTCATAAAGCTAAATGGAAGGAATTTAGAGTGTACAAAATTAACATCTTTCATGTTTTTCATACATAATTAACATGCTTCTGGGTTTATGGAGCTTCTGGATCTAGGATTTAAACATCTTTTGTACTAATAGAGTAGCACATAGACCCAGTGTGAAATCTGAGGGTCCTTCTAAACTCATGATTCCTGCTCAAAGCAATTGTTTTGTAGCAATTGTTGTAAGGCCCTGTCCCACTGTACTTATGGATGCAAAGAGGATGTAAAACGTTAAAAAAAGCTTGCCATCCATTGGAAAACACTATGCATCCATTGTGTACTCATTGCATACGTGTTTCATACGCTCTATCCGTAGAGCATCCGTCCACTGCGATTTCATCCGCGCAATAAGTTTTGAGCTGCACAAAACTTTGTGAACGGATGAACTTTCCACCGTGTACGATGTAAATCCGCAACATACGAGCAACAAATGTTCTATGTTCATTTATCATCTGTTAAACGTCCGCTGTATCCTTTCTGCATCCTCTGGGCATCCTCACAAGTCACATCCGCTGCAGCTGAAAACAGAAAGAGGGAGGAAACAAAAGGTACATGGAACGTCTATACATTGTTAGTAGCACGGAAATAGAAAGGATGCGTTTGCATCCGATATACATCCGCGCAGCATCCCCTTTCTTTCCTTTAGGTGTACGTGATGCATCCACTTCATCCGCTATGCGTCCGCTTCGAAATTCTCCCCCGGAACCCCTTCAGAGGTGTCATCCGCTGTCATCCGCTAGGCTTCCTATGAACATCCATTTAACATCCCTGCTACATACTACCCACGTCTGTTCTTTTCCGTTCTTTTCCATTCTGTTTATGCAAATTTTCACCACTTTTTGAAGCGGATGACAACGGATGGAGCCACCCCCGAAATTTTGCTCATCTGCTGTGTCCTTTATGCATACGTTTTACATCCTTTGGCCAGTGGGACCTAGCTTTAAGAGGGCCTTTTCATAGCTTCATGTTTCATGTATACACTTATATATGCAAAAACATGCATGCATATGTGTGTGTGCAATTAACTCTCATGCCCTTGGTGCATCACCAGAAAGGGAAGAAGCGTTTTGCCAAAATAAAATGGAAGAGATTGGAAAACCATCAAACATGGAATTTAGGTTTAACAAAGAAATAGAAAAACAAATTTCTAAATGAGCATGAAGAGAGAGCTAACTTTTCTTCTCTTCTGTGGCCTCTCCCTCTTTGACTTTGACTTACAAACCTCTTCCATCATTGTTAAAATGTAATCATTAATGGAACATCAACTATAACTAAAAGAAAGTGACTCATCCTGATCCTAAACTGGAATATTTTTATAGAATATGAAAATAGCAACTTATATTCTTTTTTGCAATTAAAAAGTAGTTGGTCTCTGTTTTGTAAGAATTCAAAGCAGTCTATTAACTGCTACACATAAAATTGCTATTGATGGAAAGGGTCATTTAAAGTTGGCCTATTTGTCTTTGGTAATGAATAAATGTTTAATTAATGTGCAATAACTTTTGTAATCAAATGTGTTTTGTGTGTTTTTTTAATTAATAGAATAGGCAGACTGAATATTAAATTAAACTGCTAGAGTGTAAGTATCTTTATTAGTGTTAAATATATGTGCACTGTTTTTATATTCTTCCAGAGCTGTTAAATCACAGTAAATATGTCTTTATCAATTGCCAGTCAATTAATATTCAATAGCTTCCCATTTTGTGCAGCACATGATGTTCTTAAGTTTACTTAGTATTCTAGCAAAGCTTGTAAAGCCTATTCTTAATCTTGTAAAAACCTGAAAATAAAAAAAAACCTCTTTTTTTAAACTAATCCTCTGCTGATCAACATATCTTGAAGATACCAGGTTGGTAAACTATTACATTTTGCTGCAGTTCACTAAAACTGCCTAACTATGTACGTTTGTACAATTTTCACAAACTTTTATGGGTTTGTAGAATTTTAAACAGGGCATAGTCAAACAAATACAACCAATTTATGATGCTTTGGTCTATTAACAATACAAAGCAAGGTAAGGTTTTAGTTTCAGTTTTATGCAGCATTTCTTTATCAGATTTATTTGGAACTCTAAGAGTTTAAAATCTTTCATTTATGCCAGCAGTATCAAACTGTTGCTTACTAAAATATGAGCAATTCCCAATTTACTTTTAAAATTTTCCAACAGGTATCCCTTCTCTAATTTCCTTTTTTCTCCTATTGTCTTAGTTGATAAAAACAGCTATATACTAGAGCAAGGATGGTTTAAATCTTAATTCTTCAAATTAAATTGAATCATTATGCCTTCTCTTATCTCTTGAAAAGTCTTGTTGCCTTCTGATCTCAAATCATAAGTTGGAATCAAATTTTAAGACTTTTAAACATCAAAGCTTTCAATTTGAATCAGTGCTCTTGTAATTACCAAACTCCTTCTGTCCATTATTTAGTAGTAGCACTACCATAATAATATTAATTGCTAATACTGCTTCACTTATCTCTTCATAATTCATCTGGGATACTTTCCTGGCTGAAGATTTTGTGGTCTAAAATACAGTGTAAATGGAGGGTATCGAGATGTGTCAAAGGCTATAACAAATTGTGGCTGAATTGTTTTTGTTTGATTTATAAAGTATTGTGTTCAAATTTGTTTATCATACATGAGTAAAGAAAAATGATGTAATATATTTGATGACCATTTAAGAAGATGAAATATTTGACTTTTTATAACATATACAGAGACTCTCTTCTTGAATTTAATCATGTTTCAAGCAACCACAAGGTGACAGTGTTCCAGCAAATTGTTATGTTAAAAAAATATGCAAGGGTTTCTGCCTCTTTTGGTATATCACATATAGACAGAATCAGCTATTTTTGTATCAATAACTGAAGGTCAGTAATAACTCATAGTTAGTAACAGTGTCACACTGTACAACACCATCATTCAATTTTTACATTGTAAAGAACTTCTTCAATCTGTCATTGGCAGTCATTTGTCATATGGATGCTACTTTTTCTCCCAGAATAAGTTGAATTGAAATAAAACATTTTATTGACCTGGGAGAGCATTCACTAAACACTTTGTAGAAATATAGATTTCCTCAGTCATTTAATTATGATGCATGCATTTTAGTTTTAGCATTTCAATAAATCTTTTTATTAGGATAAATATGACTATGTTGATCTATACAACATGTAGTTTTTAAAACAATAAACATGAAAATAATGCACAACAGGTAAAAATTATTTGTAAATACTGTTTAGTTAAGCAGAACTACAAACAAAAATCACACAAATAAAGACATATACATGAAAACACATGGAGATTTTTATTGAAAACTTTAAAATTTTAATTAATCAATCAATTAATTAATTATTAATAACATAACCCATCTCACATATGCAAAACTGGGTGGCTAAAAATAAAAATAGGAATTAAATAAAGCCCATGTATGTAATAAAATAAAATACACAGCAGATGGAATCATTAAACAATTGTTAACTCAGTCAGTGGACAGGAGAGGGGGGTGTTGATAAAAGTTGACAGATGTGTACATATGCACACACACACACACACACACACACACACACACAAAGAAACAAAAGGAAACAAAAATTAGATGCATTCAAAAAATAAATGACTGAAATCTATCAATTTGTCCCTGTTAAATACTATTGAGTAATTCTAGACAATCCTATAGTTTTTCACATTTGTACCATGAAGATCCAATAGCTTTCAATGAATAGAGAAGGAAACAGATACTTCAATGTGCCCCTGACCCATTCTAACAATATTTTAAGACACCTTTTTATATTGCTCTTTAGCCTTTGCAATAAAATCTTGTGAAACTACAACAATAAAAGTGCGTGCCAAAGGTAATTTGTAGAGAAATAAATAGGAAAATACAAACTGTGGGGAGAAATTCTCTCTTAATAAACATTATAACCTGACTCAGGAAAAGAAAATAAGCAGCAAAGATTATAGCTTTAAGCAGAAAACAGGCTACTGAATTCAGGTTTCATTTTTACCCTTTGTGGGAAGCTTACTTTTCCCCATCAAATATTTTTCTAAAGAGGAGTGTCTAGTATTTGACTTCATTATAATTTATTTGATTTCATATTGTGTGAAGTCCTAATACTAGATCATTCAAAGATCATTTCCCAAAGACCAAAGCAGAATGCAGTGGAAAGATAATGCTGTACCTGGGCATTTGTTGATTCTGTTCAGTGGCAAACAGTCCACTTCAGATTCAAAAATTGATAATTGCATGTTTCTAGATATTTAATGAAAACATCTTTTTAAAAAATTCTAAATTCAAATGAGCGACCTTTGGAGAATTTTAAAAAAAAACGATGCTGCCTCTCTTCGTGTTTGGAATTTTAGCTGCTCTTCTCCATTCATCATGCGATCTTAGTTCACCCACCAAGAACTTCCAAGGTTTTAAGAAAGAACACTAAAAAATAGTGACAGTGTGAATGAAGTGTTAGTGCTGTAATTGAATGCCCAATTCCTCAGGAAACTTGACATTTGGTTTCCAGAAAATAGATTCACTCTGCATTCAAAATTTAAACTATGCAAATTTCGGTCAGTGTAATTTTATGTACATGCTGTCTTCAATGCCACTTGAGTGTTTTTTGTTCTTTTAAGCTACTGATATGAACATCTTTGTTCATATCATGCAAAGTGCAAGAATCTATTTTGATCCCAACCTGCTATAGTGATAGCAGTAGGTAAAACACTAAAGCATTAGGACTGGCAAAGAGAACAATTCATGTGGGAAAATTGTTCCTGGATTGTATTATTTTACATAGCAAGTGTGGGTCACATGCTTCTTCTAAAAAAAAAATTTGTCCAGAAAAAAATTATCAGGAAAAAATAGATTCATATTTGTAGGTATAATAATGTCTTCATTATTATACATTTCAGGAATGGTTTTACCATGGAGCTTTAGTTTCTATAGGTTAGTCTCACAACATAAGAACAGCTCCATGAGATTAACCAAGATTCACTTTAGACCCACATTTTTATACCCATGGTCAGATTTGCAGTTATAATAGAAAAAAATCCTGTTGTGGATTTTTTAAAAAAGAAGGCATAAAAAGCATGTAGAATATGTCATTTGCCCCAGAACTATTCTTCTTAGTAAGACCACACCTAGAGTACTGCATCCAGTTTTAATCACCACATTATAAAAAAAATGTTGAGACTCTAGAAAAAGTACAGAGAAGAGCAACCAGGATGATCAGGGGACTGGAGACTAAAACAAATGAAGAACAGGGCATGGCTAGCTTAGTGAAGAGAAGGACCAGGGGGGACATGATAGCAGTCTTCCAAAATTTGAGGGACTTGCCACAGAGAGGAGGGGGTCAAGTTTTTTTTCTAAAATGCCTGTAAGCCAGACAAGAAATAATGGATGGAAACTGAACATGGAGAGATTTAACCTGGAAATGAGAAACTTTCTGACAGTGAGAACAATCAACCAATGGAACAGCTTGCCCTTGGAAGTTGTGGGAGTGCCATCACTTGAGACTTCCAAGAAAATATTGGACTGCCATTTGTCAGAAATGGTGTAGGGCAGGGGTCCCCAACCACCAGGCTCCGGACCGGTAGCGGTCCGTGGATCATTTTGTACCCGACAACAAAGAATGAATAATCGTGATTAAAATATATATAAAAATATTTTTTTAGTAAAGAAATAGTAAAGGGCTTCTTTACTAAAGAAGCTCTTTACTATTGGGGAAGAATTGATTTTGCCGGTCCTTGAAAAAGTGTTTCTGCGTGAAACTGGTCCCTGGTACAAAAATGGTTTGGGACCACTGGTGTAGGGTCTCCCATCTACAAGGTCCCTTCCAACGCTAATTATCTGTAATCTATAATTTCTTAGGAATAATAAAAAAAAATTATAACAGGAAGATAAAATATCTTACATTACATATAGTAACAGCAGCAAGAATTTCCTATGCCCAGTACTGGAAGAAAAACTCCATTCTTCCCAAGGTTTAATAATTAAAAAAATCTTTGAGTGTGTGAAAAATGGACAAATTAATTGTGGAACTAAAAGGAAAAGCTGAGATGGAATACAATGCAATATGGGAAACATGGTATATATGGAATGACAATAGATATAAGAATAGAAAATGTAAACAACGTATATAATAGTTATGGGTCTATCGAAGATGTGTGTATTGAAAGATCATATAGGATGTATAAATGTATATATATTGTCACAGTACTGTTCAATTAGTAATGGTATTATGTATCAATGGAATAGCCCAAGAAAGTGTTGGGGGAAAAAAGAACATGTCATCTGGAATATTTTTCAACTGCAGCTGCAGATAGTATAGAAGGCATCTATAGTTTCGTCTACATAATTAATATATCGTATGACCACTTTATGATATGTATGTGTATTTATACATATGCACTGGCAATCATAAAACAGATTTCATACATTTCCCTGAAAATAAGATTGTCTTAATTTTTTTTGCTGCCAAAAAAGGCACCAGGTCAGATATCATCTACTGACTCGTTTTGCTTGCACATGTCACCTCCAGTGTCCTTTTCACTGTCAGAGACCTTCAGGAACTTCTTTGGCTTCGGATAGTTGCAGCCAGGCCTCACACACCCCAGCTCATTTATTCAGGAAAGGGTTTGTGTCTGATAACAGAGTTCTGGATCGATCCAGAGCTCTGTTATCAGCTACAGAGGCCTTCAGGAAAGACTTGTTGGCTGCAGAAGAAATGGGCTGAGATGTGCGAGGCCCAACTGCAACTGTCCAAAGGTAAGTAGTACAGCAGCGCCACACACACCTATCCCAATCCTAGTTTAACATTTACCCATGCATCCTGGAGTGGGTGGGGTCTTAATTAGGGTTTATTTTGTTACACTCTGGATCATGACATTAGGAGAAGAAGGCAGGTGAGTTTATGCAGCAATATGTGCAATTCTCTTCCGATGCTAAACTGCTTTTCCCATTCCTGACTTTTTTTCTGGAATATTTTTCTCTTCAGTTCCCAGTCAGTTTTTGGACTGTACCTTTTGTTTTCCAGCTTTTCCCAACAAATCAACCTTGGTCCCATTTTCTTCCATTCTCAGAGAGATGCTCTGGGGATTAACTGATAGAAATGGGCAGAATCTTTTATATATTTTACTTCCAGATTTCCAATGGGTTGGAATGTGTAAGAGAGAGAGGTATTTAGGAGCAGAAAACATTATTTTGTAAAAAGAAACTAGTGACATTGTAAGAAAATGTAATCATAAAATACATGACATAGACATGCAATA
>BLBF01000006.1:31154298-31167781 GCA_015471245.1 Laticauda colubrina
ACTGAGTGACCAAGAGGAGTGCCAGAGACTCATTTTTGTTTTATAGCTTGTTGTTAATAAAGTCTACCTTTGATTCACACACTTGCTTCATTTCTTTTTTTTAATAAAGTCTTGGTGGAAACTTTTAGAAATGATTTAAGCCTTTGCATGCTTGAGGGATGGGTTAAGATAGCAGTGGGATGGGCAGGGATACCTGTGTGATGTGTAATAGCTGTGGGATGGGTAAGGATAGCAGTGGGATGGGCAGGGATACCTTTGGAATGGGTAATAGCTATGGGATAGATAAACCTCCAGTGCAAGCACCTCCCAGTTGCCACACCTATGGCCCTTTATTATCAATAATAATGTAATCATTGATCCACAGATATCAACATAAACACAACTCTTTATTAAATGCCCTGTTCATTGTAGGCCCACCCAACATACATGGCCCAATCTCATCAGTGTGATGAGACAGGCTGAAGGAAGCATCCATTAAGCATCTATCATCCTGTCTTGCCACTCTACTGCTCCAGCTGGGGAGTTGCACCAGTGTCTCAGGAGGTTGCGCTGCTTCTCCCCTTCACGTGAGGCTCTGTTGGGGCCTTGCACATCCTCAGTGTCTATCAGGTTTTGCCCTTGCCTCCATTCCCCAGGCTCCATGTCCCCATTGCCTTGTTGGAGGTCCACGAGCCTGTTCTGCAACTGGGTAGCGGGTGCGCATGAGATTGTGCAGGATGCAGCAAGCTTCCACAATGTTCCTCATGGTCTCTGGGCGATGTTGCATGGTGATGAGAAGTACCTGGAACCTGTTGGCCAGGATGCCAAAGGCGTTCTCCACCACCCGCCTTGCCCTGGACAGCCTGTAGTTGAAGATCCTCTCTTCACGGGTGAGGCATCTGGAGGTGTAGGGCTTCATGAGGTAGGTTCTGAGGGAGAAGGCGTCATCCCCCACGATGAAGTAGGGCACATCTTGCGTGTCATTGGTGGGTCTGGATCTGGGAAGCCCACGATGAGGTTGCGTTCCAGCCCCTCCCTGAGGTCACTGGCATTGTATACCTGGGCATCTGAAGATGAGCCGTTGCCTGAAACATCGATGTACATGAACTTGTAGTCAGCATTGACCATGGCGAAGAGGATGATGCTGAAGAAGCCCTTGTAGTTGAAATAAGTGGACCCTGACTTGGCTGGTGCTTTGCAGGCCACGTGCTTGCCATCGATGGCTCCAACGGTATGGGGGAAGTTCCACCTCTGATACCACTGCTCTGCAACTTTCTTCCAGCCTTGTTCAGTGGTTGGGCACTGGAGGAGCTCCTCCACGTATTCTTTGATGATGGCCTGCACCACTTCTCTGACCACAATGCTGATGGTGTTGTGTGGCACCCTCCATCCGTACTGCATGCTCGTGTATGTGGTCCCTGAGGCCAGGTGGCGCAGAGTGAGTGCCACCTTGAGCCCAGGTTCCAGGCTGGGCCGGAAGTTGGTGTTTGCCTTGGTCAACCTGGGTGTCAGCCGCTGTACAACATCATCAAACATGGCTGGTGGCATCCTCATGAAGTTCTGGAATGCACGAGTGTCTTCGTTCCTAAGCTCCACCATCAGCTTGTTGTACAGTCCATACTCTGCTCTTCTGGCGATCCATCTTCGGACCCAGATGCTTCTTGGCCGCCTCCTTTTCTTCCCGTAGTAGAGTTGAAAGAGCCTGTAGATGGCTTCGCACTGTTGCGGAACGATGGTGGCTGCCAAAAGGACTTTGTTATGATCCACGGTGGACATGACTGGATGCTGTGGAAGAGCAAGAGTCAGATGAAGGCTGAAGAGGTCTGCACCGCAGGGCTGCTGGTTTGAAAGTGAGATCCAGGTGAGTTGCTCCCCCTTTTTATAGGCAGTATAGGTTTTCCCCTAGGTGTCCCTTTGCATCCTCTAGGCATCTTCTAGACATCCTTAATATCCGAGATAGGTCACCTCTGCGAATGTTTTTTCTGTTTTAAATGCTTTGTTTCCATTCTGCATCCATTCTGCATCCGTTCTGCGTCCATTCCGCTTCCTCCCTGCGTCCGTTTACCGCTGGAGCAGATGGAGTTGCGTGGATGCGCAGCGGATGCCTAGCGGATATAGCAGATGCGTAACGGATGCAGAATGGATGCCTAGCAGATGGAGCAGATGGAGTTGCGTGGATGCGCAGCGGATGCCTAGCGGATGCAGAACGGACGCATTGGATACATTTTCCGCTCAAAAGTTTTGAGCAGTTCAAAACTTTCTGAGCATATGAAATGTCAATAGACGGATGCTGGACGGATAGAGCGGAAGAAAAACGGACACAGTGAGTACAGAACAGATGCATTGGGTTCACCGATGGATGGCAAGTGTTTTTCTCCGTTTTACATCCTCTTTCCATCCATTGGTGCAGTGTGACATGGGCTTTAGCTGTCAAAGAAGACATTGGATATATAAATGCATATAAAAGTAAATGCTATTTGAAATCTTACAGAAAACAGGCATCCTAGATATAGAGAAGGTCCTTACAGTCTGTATAAATACAATCTGTAAAAATAAAGGGACTTACACATTTTAGCTACCAATGCACATACAAACATTGTGTGAAAAGCTCTATTATTAGATGCAAATAGCTGGCCTACCTTGAGTTCTGCTGTCTGAGGTGTTCACTGAATAATAAAAGGAATACAACTTTTTGTTTACATTTATCATGTAATAAATCTTGAAAACTTTTTCTGATGTTTAAAAGTTGTGACATTCTTAATATTGTTTTTCTAAAATATACAGCTTAATCCTCAGAACAGACTACAAGCTGGTCATCTGTTTTTCTCTTACTAGTTATTAAGTATTTTGTTCCTGTTGTGAATATAAATATTAGAATTAATGGAGTTAATAATTTCTACGTCATTCCTTGTTTGTAAACAAAAATTGTTATTAAATTGAGGAAAACATATCTTAGGAACAATGACTTAATATGGATGAATTAGTGGTGAGAAAAATACATTTTTCTCTCTCTAAAGGATTCACTCTTTTTAGACAAATGATAGTTTTTTCTAATATTGGAAGAAAATATATTGTTTGAACTAATAGAGGAAGAGAAGGTTGGATTTGTATCCATTTACACGACTAAAAATCTTTTCCATTAAACAGTTTAGACAACGATACAGCATTAAATGAAATCAATTGGACAATATCATTAATGTTCAGCCACTAAAATACATTTCTTGGATAATTTAAAACCTAAAAGTAAAAAAGCACTTTAGATATTTTTACTTTAAATAGTAAAATTAAGAAATGGCACTGAATGAAAAATAATTAGCATGCATAAACATTTTTTAAAAGTGTCAATAATCAAACAAATAATCAAAGGTTGAAATAATGTTATTATTTATTTAGTTATTTATTAGTTATTTCACCTTGGAATAATTATTTATTAATTATTAATAATTATCATTATTATTAATCACCTTGGAATTCCATTCATACAAACTAAGTACATTTATGACCCAGCTTTGCTCTGTCTAAATATAGAGTTGTATACATAGTTATGCTGAAAAATGCTTGTGCAAATAAATAGCACCTATTTAATATTAAGGGGCAAATAACTCCATTTCATGAAAGTTTGAGGAAGAAAAAATACCATTAGTCTATATGATTTTAATTTTCCAAGAAATGTAAATAATGGTTGGAAACAATAGGAAATGATTTTAAATAACTAACTACATCAGGGCCATCAAATTTGATTTTACTGAGGGCTGCAACAGGGTTGTGATCTTGGTGGGCTGGGGTGGACATGGTCAGCTTGACATCACTCGTGTCGGGGTGCCTGTGGTAGCCCGAGCGCTCTACCCGTGAAAATGGCAATATACTGGTCATGGTGATGACCAGAACTAGGGAAACCCAGATTCAAATCCATCATCCTTGAGTTCCTAAAGAAAAGGAAGAATATGTATCATGCAAATCAAGAATGATAAAATAGAACTCTCAGTAACTGAAACAGATGTCAACACTGCTTTTCTTCCTCCCTGTTACAGGAAACTTATTGTTATAGTCCAGAATGTTCTGTACCCTTTTCCACTAAAAAACATTGCAGAATTCATCAAACTGCTCCTAAAAGCTATTAAGTAAATGAAAGCTTACAAAAAGAATTTATTAACCAAATGAGTTACATTTGAATCCGTTGTTCCCAATAGTTTCGCTTCAGCATTGATTTCTTGACAGAGTCCAAAATATAAAATAAGAGATGTAATTCAACTATTTGAAATAATGATAGGAAGAGACTCAAAGTAAGCAAACACCCACCCACAAACAACAGTTAGTATCCAATTTGAGACAATGAAATCCAATACATCTTCAGAATCTTATTTGCTTATTTAAATATTTATTTAAAAAACAAATAACATTGTATTACTCATTTATTAAGATTATTTCCAACATCAAATCAAACATTCACAATACATTCCAAATAAAATAAACAATTCAAGATTCTAATAAAGAAAATAAGATAAAATAATGCAGTATAATACAATGAGGAGAGAGAGGTCATTAGCTAAGATACATACCCTCCGTCCTATGAGATATATAGCAGTTGTGAAATGAATTGCATTTTTGTTCATTTTATAGAAGCCATGGTGCCCACAAACTGAAGCCTAGAGTAAAAGAATCACACACAAGTAAATGAATTCTGACCTCAGAAATTTTTTTCTGAACTCCATAATGTAATACAACTCAAAGTCATTCCCTAAAAACCATTTTCTGATTCGTCCAAGTTTTCTTTATTCCAGTAACTTGTGGTGGGAACTGAAAAGTAGAAGATAAAGTTTCTGGCATTGTTAAACAATACAAAGGAAATAGTTTTGCTGATTTAAATAATCTTGAAGTCTTGGTCTTCTTCCGGTTGAGGATATATATATGGTCATAACTCTGTCATGATAATTAACACAAAATTATACATCATTTAAATGTATATTATTTAATATAAATTTGTTTCATAAATAAATACTAAACAGGTTAAAGGCTCTAGCCTTTGTTGTTAGATCTGAAATAGGCATTGACTCCTTCCACAGCTTTACAATAATTCCAGCTTTCAATTACTGCTGGAACATGCTTTCAATGACCATGATAAACTACCATTTTCCCATAACCCTGAGTTTCTGCACAACTACATACATGTATTGTTTAAAAATGGTACAGTATTCACTCTGTTTGATGTATTTCTTTCAAATAAGTTGTAGCCTTCTAGTGCCTTTAGTCATGAGTATCATTCCATGAATCATGGTTGCCTTTTACATCATATTTGTCTTCTAGAATTAAGAGGCTTAGTTCTCCTCATTTGTTTATCTTCCTCTGTTCAATGGTGTGGAAATATTTGATGTTTAGAATGGCACCATCTCTCTTCTCTAACAGGAATCTCTATTAGCTTCCTTGTGTTAGCTTCCTGTGAAACTCTGAAAGCCTACCCTGACACTGCTTTCCCCTTTGCATTCAGTTTTTACAGTCCAGTCCTTAGTTGCCTATTTGATTTTGCCACAGATTCTTCCTAGTCTTCTCAAGATGCACTCTGTTTTTTCTCAAGAGTCCTTCACTGACAGAGTATATGCTATTGTCATAGAATCCCAACCCTTGTTGATTTCCAGAATTTATTTTTTCTTCTTTTATCATGATCTTCAGTTAAAAGGATTGTGTGTGGGGGAATACTTGTACACCCTGCAGTTTTCTCACTTGGTTCTTTCAGCAGGAATTACTCATCATCATAACTTTCCACTTTTTTCTTTAGTTTTTTCATAAAACCCAAATATCTTTCTCAGGTAGCTGTGGGTTATCCCTTAGAAGAACCCTGATATATGTCTATCTCGAGTAAAGGACATTTTTCATGTTCTCTGCTGTTTTTGTCCTATCCCTTATGAAGAGCTCAACTACCATGCTCAGGAAATTCTCCCTAATGGCTTGATGGGTAGAATCTTTCTTCTCAAATCACTTTATTTTTTTAATAAGGATATAAGGTTGTACTTGCAAGTGTACTTTGCATTTGTTTCTATTAAAAAGGCAAATATTGTACCTTGCAGATAATGACAATGTTTCCTTGCTGTCCAAGTTGTTTAGAGAATCATCCCTTGATTCTCTTCTCATACTTTCATTCAGATCTTCTCCATTGGCTTGCTCTGGTTGTAGGATCCTAGAAGCTGCCTCCTTAAGAAAGAAAAAGAAAAGAAGTAATGAAGATTCCTCTTCCTTGATTTCCACCAAATCATTTTTTGAGCTCCTTGTATGTTCTGTCAATGTGCTTGTTCTCTGGAAAATGGATTCCTTATATATCATTTCAGGTACATTAGTCTAGTAAGTGCAATGCTGCAATCAGGCATGATGGGCAATCAGCAGCACACAAGAAACCATCAGCAGTCAGTGGTTCTTAGAAAATAGTATCCGCAGCATTGACAGCACACAGCTTATTATCTTGGTTCTTCCTCCTTTTCTCCCTCTTCCACTTTTCTTGCAAAATTGGTTTAATATATTTTGTTTTTATCCTGGCTATGCACATCCCTCCAAACATTTTCTAGCTTGTGGTTATCTGTTTGGAGATTTGCTCCAAAGCCATTTGTGATGAATTGGTGTGTGTGATTTTTAAAATAAGGACTATTTTTAACACTTCAAATACTCTCTATGCATGATAGGTGGAACTGATAGCACAAAACAATTTTAAGAGGCTAAAATCAGCAGTGAGAAAAGAAAGTATAAAAATAGTGAAAATTGACAAAGGACATGTTTTTCCTTTTCTCCATTGCTATAGTTTTTTAAAAATGTAAAAAAAAACCAAAGAAAAATTGTTTCCCTTCATGCTTTCCCACTTTCTTCAATGAAAATGGAACCCTGCATATTGTTATTTTTCTCTCTCTGAAGATCAGTTTATCTTATTCATTAAATCTATATCTATTAAGCTTTTTTAACACCTGAAATGGAGGAAGGTGATCATTTTGAAGGTTCAGTGTAACAAATTCATTTACTGGACAAATTCCTATGGCCATTTTGACAATTCTCTTTCCACTGATTCCATTTTAAAATGCCAAAAATAATTTTCTTAGTTCATGAAACACCTTATAAAATGCTGTGAAAATGTTATAAAAACACAAGGAAGTACAGATTTGTTCCATTTTTAATCAGAAATATATTTTTACATGATTATGCACCCGGTTTTATTTCAGCAAGATGTTGCAACTTCTTTATATATTACTACCAGTAATAATAGATATCAAAAAAGTATTTGGGAAAATATTAGCTCCTGTTAGAAAGAGTCAGCCTTAGCAGTTTTGAAGATCTTTGGGAAACACAATTTGCCAATATTTGAAAACTAATTTGTTGGAAGATTTGTAGGAAAAATTAAAAAAAGAATATTTAAAATATTGAAATTGTATATCAGATAAAAATAAATGCAAGTCATGAATAATCAATCTGTAATTATCTGCATCTAAAATACCCTTCTCTAACCTGATGTCCTCTTAGGTATGTTGGACTTTAATTTTCTAATATGTTATAGGTAATATGTTCAAAGTCATTAAAGTATTTTCTGAAAGAACTTACTTCAAATTCTAATATTACTTCAAATATACTTCAAATTCTTTTGACAAAATCGTAAGATTTCCCAAAGATCTACTAAAATGGTTTGTTTAAAAATATATAAATGTATCTCGCCATACCATTTGTACACTACCACAAGATGTTATAATATCCAAAATATTACTGGCAATCTTCAAGATCAAAAATATCATTTTGCTTTTCTTGATAGATCTTATTTATATTGACTGGACCTTAAATGTAAAGGTTCAATCATTATTGGATGATCTGGTAGGGACAATCAATATTCTCATTGGAATATTACTTCATGTTGTAAGTTTTCAGGGAATTCAAAAGAAGGTGGGTTTAGAGAAATATAAATGAAACTCAATGCTTCCAAGCAGAGATCTGAACTTATTGTGAAATATTATACATGCTATGTTTCCTCAAAATATGTTTTTAAGGTATAGAAAAAGACACAAATAGTGGAAAATTCAAAAATTTTGTCATGGAATATATCATCACTATAAGTTCATTCAGTGCCAAAATGCAATTGTGAAAATGTTGCTCTGGTCTAGATGGAAAAATGCTACCAATAAAAAAAAGAATATTTACAAATTTACAAATATTTACAAATATTCTTTTTTTTATTGGTAGGATTTTCCCATCTAGACCAGGATTGAAATGAAGGCTCCTTGGTGCTCTCTGAACTTGATTGTTTTCTTGCAGAAGTTTAGTTACCCAAAATAGATAACATTATCTGTGCTGATGGAAAGATACCATTGCTGCATGAAACAATCTATGATTTAACAGAAATTCACTTGCTTTTCAAATTTAATTTTATTTGTAGTTTGGAAACATGGCCCCTATTAGCCAATTTTCAGATTTTTACAACAATACAAGCAATCTTTGTCTATGTGTGAAAAGAAAAATCATATTTTTCAGAATCCTTATCTAGCAGGAATTGCATATTAAAAATCATAGGCTTTAAGGGTGGTACTATTGCCATAAAAATAATCAGAAACTCTTATCTTGTTTTATGTTATAATAAATGAAACTCATAGGAACAAGAGGTTTCAAAAATAGGTTGCTGTAATATTTTGCTTGAAGCAAGACTTGAAATATGAGAAAGGACCAAATCATTTGTAGGAAATAGAACCTTCCAATGATGTGTAAGGGTAAAGAGCTTTATATTCTGTCAGTGAAAGTTAACTGATGATAAAAGAAAGGATGGTGAAAAGCCTTGAACAGTTGAGAAGAAAGTTAGATGCGAAAGATAACAATATGCGATGACCAGTCTTGCCTTGCCAGTGCAATGGTAGAATAGATAACCACAGCAGCAAATTTTCGCAGTTGCAGAGTCAACAAACAGGTCAGGAATCTGGCAATATAAATAGATCAAAAAGGCACAGAAACAAAAGCGTCAGGGCACTGAAATAGAATAAATAGTTGAAAAAAAAAATCATAGGAGAAATGCAGAGAAGGCAAAGAATTTAAGACGATGGAGGACATTTCCTAAGATTTACTTTTATTTGGGTATAACTCTAATTCATCTACTGGTAGCAGTAGATCTAGTAAAATAGCTGCATTGAGGTGATATTCAGCAGGTTCTGACCAGTTCTGGAAAAAGCAATAGCAGAAATTTTGAGTAGTTCGGAGAACCAGAAAATATCACCTCTGACTTGAGATTTTATAGTATCCTTCTCCTGCCATGCCCACCAAGCCACACCCACAGAACCGGTAATAAAAAAAAATTGAATCCATCACTGCTTGCATGTATGATGTGGGAAAACTTGCTCTTAAGTGATCCGAGAGTTGTTGTTTTTTTAATAAGTCTTCTGTTTTGCAATCTTCACTCCATTTCTTCATTTTTGTCATTTGGAGCAGGTAAACTGAAGACCATTTTGTGATCAAAACAGTAAGGTAGTTTTAGTCATCTGGCTTCCCTTAGGGGAGACAAATTTCCTTGTATTTGTATTTCCATCTGGCATTTAGTAGTTACTGCAATCATCAGAAATGTTTTTATTGCCTTATTTCAACTAGGAAAGTCTTCTATTATTTTCCATATAAAACATATTGATGCCATTTTCCATGAAGTGAATCCTAAATATATTTAATTAGGCATTAAATTTAGTTTTTACAGGGTAGTAACTGTCTCCTAAGTAAATATTCTGAGATAAGGATATATTTAGCTAGATTTAGCAGTTATGTGGCAAATGCAACTCGCATTCTATGATTGTAAATCTCCAATAAATATGTTTTCTTTATTCACTGGTATTTAATTAACATATAATAACTCTTATTAACTACAAATGAACAACTCATATGATTACATAGAATTAAGTATGCACTACTGCCTGGTAGAATTGGAAGCTTTAGATTACATTCAATGTGCTTTGTTACAGCTTTGAGTTATTGCACAATATTGTCAAGGTCATATTGGACAAGGGAGAAAAAGCTTCATTATTCAAAAGCATATCAGTGCAATGGAGTCTTAATATTAATATTAAAGTAATGTGAGCTAATACCCATAAGTTCCAGTTTCTAGCATTAGATCAGCCTTTCCAATTTTGATATTTTTCTAGTTGTTTTGGATTTCATTTCCCCTAAGACCCAGATAGACAGACTGGATGAGATATCTGTAGTGTAAGATGCATATATGTCAATATGTAATTGTACACTACTCGAACTCTTTTGATTGGATAATATAAAAATAATTGTACATAAATAAAATATGATTATTGAAAAATTGATGTTTTATTATATATTGAAGAAATCAATTTAAAAGGTCAATGGTAGTCTTGGTAGAATTGATAGCACAAACATGGTTGGTGGAGATTTTGGGGAACAAAACAATAGTCAGATAAGTTTTTTTCTGTGTATTGTATTTTAAAAACCCTGTAAAATAGTGTTCATGAGAAATTACTACTAGCATATTCTAGTTTAGATTTTGATGGAAATTTCATTTTAAAATTCGGATCCAAAAATAAGAAGTCTTCTCTCCCTCCTCTCTTAACTGAGAACACAAATAAAGCTTCACAGGGTGATGCAATTTTAAAACTGCATGTAAAGATTCCTTCAACAGGGGTTGGCTCTCTGTGATTCCATAGGTTTATGTAATTCATGTAATTTTCTTGCCAGCAAGAAATATCTTCTTGATTTTTTTAAACTTCACAGTCTAGTCTACACTGTGGGATTTCCTGGCAATCTTCCAGCCAAATATTAATCCGGTTTAGCTGCAGTAGGCTTGGTATTGCCATCTGCCCTGGCCAATTATTTAATCTATGGCATTAAAAAGTATAAACAAATCTACATTTTGATTCTTGTATAATTACAAAACTTACATAAAAAAGTGAAAGCACTAGCTTCTGGTTCTTTAAAAAAAAAGATACTCTTTGAATAAAGAGTATCTTCATGTACAGATAGGATACAGTTTATCCAAGCTAAAGCATATGCATGCATATGGCAATGGTCCTCTGGGCCTCAGTAGTCTAAGTGTGCTTATTGATCAGGATGTGAGTGTGCATCATCATCCAGCATCAGCAACTACTGTGTGGGACTAAAGCTAAATCAATACTACTGCTTGGCCTGTTTTGTTATCTCCTACAATCTGGATTTAGCATAAAACAGCCTTGCATATGAACACCTTATTTTAACACCTTCAGTCTTATTTTATAGCAAGCAGAAACAATGTCCTATTGTTTCCCATTTATAATTTTCCAGTATTCACAGAATACTGGTGATTCTTTAATGATCTAATTCTTGAACACTGCTGAATGATAGCAACACATCACAATACTGGAAAAAATGGTATAGTGAATGTCAGTGCAGATTTGTCCATTGGAAAAGTTAAAGTAATTACAGATTAGTGAGTATCTTCAGAAATTTGGTAGCAGGAGTAAAGTTCCTTTAGACACTTGCCTACAAAAAAAAATAGGTTTCCAATTCCTCCTTTTGTCCTTCAAAAGCTGTCCTCCAAAATAAAGTCGGATACTAGCATTGTCATCATGAACACTAAACTTACATTTCTCATATATCTAAGCAATGAGAAAAGAAGGTAACAGCACTAATTAAGCCATCATCTAAGGTAGTTACCATCACTGATTGATTACATGTTTTATTTATTTATCAAATGTATATAGATGCCCATTTCATGAATGTGAGTCTCTATGAAGTTCTTTTCTTGTTCATTGAGCCAAATGTACATTAACTACTGTCTTAATTCTTCATGGGTCAAGTTGGTGAAGCTACTGAAATAAACTGGAGCTCAGCTGCCAATCCTGGCAATTGGGAAGGACAGATGCAGCATTCACATTCCAGACAACTCAATACCACCATTGTCTCTGCTCCAATTAAACCCTCGTACATCAAAAGCCCAGAAGAGAGATGGGGGAGGAATGGCTGGTCTGAGGTTCTGGTAGAGAATGTTTTATCTGGAAAAGAAAAATATGGAATAAAAGAGCAATATATGAGTCTGAAATGCCAATTATCCAGAAGAATGGTCCATTTTTCATCAAAGAAAAACAAAAGATGGCTCTACTTCTTTGGTTGGAGAAGAAAGAGCTCCATGTTTTCCTATTTCTTTTTCACTTTCTGCATTTTGTAGATCACATTTTATTCATTAAAATTAGTGATTGCAATAGGGAAAAGTGTGTGCATGGTATGTAGGCATGTACTTCAGAATCATTTTTATCAACTGGTCAGTGTATTTCAAGAGCCACATTCACACAGGAAAAAAAATCTTAAGAGGTACATTGCCCATGGTGAGTAGAATAGGCACCCAAGGCAATTGGGAGCACAATGTTCTTTCTTTCACTGTCTTCCTCTTTTATCTTCTCCTTAGTCTCACTCTTTTTAGACAGCAGACAGTCAAAGAAAGGAACAGTCACCTTTGACTGTGGCCTACACTGACCATATTAGACTTTTGAAATGACGGTGATAGCCATATAAATTAGGTTGAAGACTGTGTAATCCTAAAGCCAGAGATTGTCTGCCTCAGTTATATAACAGCCTCTTCTTAACTAATAAATATCAGAGCACTGTTGGTGAAGTCTGTATAAATTAAGGGCCAAGAGACAGTAATCCTGTTTTGGACCCAGTACAAGATTTTTTTAAAAAATAAGTGAAAACGGAAAATTGACAAGTGCAATTTTTAAGTTTTGAATTCAGATATTACTTAGAGATGTTTTCAAAAACATATGAAAAAATGTCATGAAATAATTGTCCCTTTTAAGTAATGGATAATACAATTCTAATTTGTGCACAAAACCTGTGTGGATTAACAAATTGGAGCCAAACACTCATATGCCAAAAACTTTGTTAGTAAGCAGGGAAGTAAATAGGAGTACATTATATCCAGGACGCTGACCTTAATATGTTTTAAGTCCTTTTGGCCTATGGTTGATCCCTAAATCCTTTTAAGCTCCCAATTTAAATGCTGCTAAGAGTCACACATATAGGACTCCAGATAATAAAAATGGTTTGGCAAGTTACAGATCAGGCCAGCATGCGTGTGTCCTCTCCTCTTTTAGAATGAACATCAAAACCAAGCTTATATGAATATAATGTACACACACCCAGCCATTTCATCCTGTAGCAGGCTCTTTCTCTCATTGCAAGCACTTGACTGGACTCTGTTCATCACATGTAGAAGCAGTCAAGCTTGGCAAGCCTGCCACTGGAAGCCACACTTAAGCCTCATGATGCTTGCCAAGCTGTAGCCACTCCTATATTCAGCCAATGCCTTCCAGAAGTTCAGTTCTGCTGGGCAAAAGAACAGCTTTCAGAATTGAAGAAGAAGAAGCCTAATAACAGTATGGCTACTAACACTGAATGAGGTTGGACTCTTCTTCATTCTCACTTGCTTAATGTCACCTCACTCTTTTTCTGTGCTTTCCTTCCCTCTTTCCCAATTCCTTTCAGTCCCCCAACCCTTCCTTCTGCCACCCATCCAGTTTCT
>BLBF01000006.1:31167791-31183425 GCA_015471245.1 Laticauda colubrina
CCCTTCCTTCTGCCACCCATCCAGTTTCTTTCCCTTCGCCCCCCCCCCCAACGGCCTACCACCCCTCTTTTTTAGAAGTGGGGGCATGCCTCCAGTGAAGCTGTTGTCGTGACAACCTAAAAGAGCACCGGCGGTTCGCCCGGGACAGGCTGACCAGGCAGCGGCTCCAAGGGAGAGAGGATGCAAGGCGCAGCTGGCCGAGTGGCTTCCCGGAGTGGGGAGGTGGGGCGGGACGACGAGCACGTGAAAAGCGAGTTTCCTCCGAGTCAGGCAGCGAGGAGACCCTCTTCCCCTCTCCTCTCCTCCCCCCACCCCCACCCCCACCCAGCCTCCCTCCACCGCTGAGCCGCTCGCCCGTTCCCTCCTCCCTTCGCTCCGCCTGGGAAAGTGGGTTAGGGAGAGAGCCGCTCGCTCGAGCAAAAGCATCCACGCGCTGGAGGAGCAGGAGGAGGAGGAGGAGGGGGGGGGGGGAGAGGCAGGCAGGCGAAGTCGCAGCTTCTCGCCTGAGGGGTCTCGCTTGCCCCTTTCGGAGCTCTTTTGGAGGCCTTGATTTGTTTGCTTTCGTCTTTCCGCCCCCTCCCTCCCACCACCACCACCACCACCTCCCGCTTCCCGTCGGGGTCTGGCTTCTCCGTCCCTACCCTCCTCGTTTTTTTTTTGTTTTTTTTTTACGTTTGTGTGTAGGGGGGTGGGTGGGGGTTGGGGGTGGGTGGTTGCGCGTAACCGCCTCCTCGCCTCTTTCCTTCGTTTCCCTCCCTGTCCGGCTTGCCTGTGGGGCGACTTAAACAAGCAAAAAAGAGCGCGCGCGCGCGAAACCACAAGACGCTCTCTCTTTCCAACCCCAAGGCATCGCAGAAGGGAGAGGGTTGGGGGGGGGGGGGGAAGGAGAAGCGTAAAAAAGAAGCCAGGAAGCAGCGAACCGAGGACCAGGTCGGGAAGGAGACAACCCACCCCGCCCCCCCCCCGCCCCCACCCACCCCCCACCGCCACCTCCAAGAAACCGAGAGAACTGATCAACTGGACAGGCAGAGTTGTGCGTTTTGCGATCGCTGGCCGGATATCGCTGTACCTCCTCTCTCTCGCCTACTGCCCTCCCTCTTCCCCGGTCTCTTTTCTGGGTTTAAATCCACCATCCTCCAAGCACCGAGAGTGACTGAGAAAAGAGAGAGGACCATCCAAAAAAAAAACACAACAACAACACAAGTCCATCTTTTTGCAACTCCAGCCATGGTGGGAAGGGCTCAGCCCGATCGGAGACAATTCCCGTTGGTCCTACTGAGACTGCTTTGCCTTCTCCCTACAGGGCTGCCGGTCCGCAGCGTGGATTATAACCGAGGCACTGACAACATCACGGTGAGGCAGGGAGACACAGCTATCCTCAGGTAGGGGGCGATCGGCCAACTTTTCTTACCGTCTTCTTGTCTCCCGCTTGAAAGTCCTGACCCGGGCTGCGAGTGGAGGGGTGGCAAGGACGAGTGTTGTGCTCCTGGTCGTGTGGATGTGACTAAGGTGTTCGTGTGAGACTGATTTTGATTAATCATGCCCGCTTGTCTCCCAAATATAATTTCCCCACCCTGTTTCTAGGGGCATTGTATCCAATTCATACTCCCCTTCTCCAAATCCTACATTTGTCAGAAAATTGAAAAGACTTCCCAGTGTATATTAACCATTTGGCTGTTGCTTATTTTTTTTTTTTTTTAAATAAAATAAAATAAGAATTTTCTGCGAATATATGATGTTTCTTGTAAATAGGATGTGTGGTCCGTCTCCCAAAACTTGTTTTCTATAGCTCCTGAATGATTATATGAAATATATCTAAATGTGCTTGCATGGAGCTGTTTCTATTGGATCATTTCTGTTGCTGATCTTTCATATACGTCTAGGTTAGTTTGTTATCCAGATAAATGAAGTAGAAAATAAGGAGCCAGAAGGGAAATATGCGAGTTGCTTTTCCCTTCCTGCCAACATTGAAATGGCAGAAGAAAGCCCTGAACACCCACCTATATAATTTATTTATTTCAATTATATCCTGATTTTTGTTTTGTACAACTCAAGGCAGTGTGCATCATGTGAGAGGTCAGAGAAAAGAATCATTGTGGAAGTAACCCGTTTTCTTCCCTCTCCATTATCACACTTAAAATTTAAGCACGACTTTAGAAAATTTTTTGCTAGTTGTTCTGGCTCTTGTACAAATGGATTAAAAGCCATTTAACAACATAATTCATTTATGATGTTTAAAAAAATATATTTTTGGACAGCTTAAGTGCAATGTTGCAATTTCAAATGTGCATGATTTCTTGTCAGATGATTCTGAGTTGCCTGTGTGGCTTTGGTAGTTTTCCTTGTTACGCCTAGAAGGAGAGCTAAGTTCAGTGCATATGTGTGTGACTTGACTGGCTGGTTATGGGAAGCTGCATCTCGGTGTTTGTACTGCCTGTTCAAATTGAGATTATATAAATCCTAGGCACTTCACATCTTTACATTAAAACTCCCTCTCATTTGTATAAATAAACAAATCCTTACAACCGCAATCTGCTCTACTGTATTTAAACTTCAGTGTTATAGAAACTATGTCTGCATCAGTATCTGCATTCTGCATATTGTGGCAATAAAATTACTGGATGTGATTAGAAGAGAGTAATTTATGCAAAGAACAGATATTGCACAGCTGTCAAGGATCCAGGGAATAGTTCTTCAGCAAACATAGTGATGACAGAAAGTTTTTGCTCCATTTCTGTAGAATAAAACTTGACAATTAGCAGACCCTTTCTTTGAACCTCAGCATTTTTTCATCCACCTCCCTGTTTTGCTGTTATATGTGCATTTTTATTACATGCAGGAAAATAGTGTATATCCCTTGTATTTTGATATTAGTGAGAGGGATTTTAGAATGCAAAGCAGTAGTCTCCTATTCATTTCATGAGCTAAGAGTGTTCTGATGTTGGAATATACTGTCAGCAGCACCATTCCTCAGCTCTTCAGCCTTGTTAACTTGCATGTAAGATTTTCCCATGGAGCAATAGGGTTTAGCAAGCAATTCATCTGACTTGCATTTTGTTATAGAAAGCTTCTGAAACACCAAACCAATGTTCTCAGTGACTTTAGATCTCTCTCTCTTTCTCCCTCTCTCCCTCATCCCCTCTCTCCATGGCCCTTCCCTATTGAGATTTAGTAATTAACCCTTTGGGGTAGGGTTTTTCCTGTTATTCCAGACTTTCATTTTAAAATGCATAGTGTAAGATCTCCCCCTCTCCTAAGTAGCACAGAAGGGTGTATGTTCAGCTTCACTGTGTACATATGGCACTGGCGAAGTCGTTAAGATCACTTACACAGCTAGGGGTCATTGGATTTCTATTTCCCACTTAACCTTGCAGCTCTGAAGTTTATCTACAGATATAAGGTGCCCAGAATGCATTTCCTGCAAAGATGCATGCAGTCTGCAGGGTCGTGATGAAGAACAAACATGTACAGATTTTATTCCTTTTTTAGAGTTTCTCAAATATGTATAGGCAGTAAGTTTTAGTAAGCATTTAATTCTGTGTTCGTATCTGGGGTCAGGGAGAAGGAAGGAGAGATAGAGAGCTAGAGAAAAGAAGGAAGGAAGGAAGAGACAGAGAGAAAGAGAAAAAGAGAGAGGGAGGAGGGAGGGAGAGAAGGAGAGAGAGAGATGTAATATGTATTGGCATCCAGTAGAGAGAGACACACTATGAAAAAAAAGCAAGCACAATTCCTTCCTTTCATCAACTTATCTCAGGCAACAGTATATCAGCTTCAATGCATAATGATTTAACTAAGAAAGCCAAAGAGAGAGCTGGCTATAAGAAGTCAGAGTGTCACCATTATGATTATAAAAAGGGTTGCATGCTTTATAAATTTTGCACATTCCGGTTCAGATTTTATCTATTTGGCTTGGAATTGTATGCATGTTGCACATAAATGTGCTTATTTAAAGTAATTACATTAAGGACATGTTTAGTTATTGCTGTAGCCCACAAATTCTGACAAATACTGGTTGTACAAATTTTATGGTTTTCTGCACAGGTGATGATATTCATTTACGAATAAAAAATCTAGGATAGTAGTTTCTGACCAGACCACAATGTGCTTGCATTCAGAGTCTTATTTGGATAAAATGTATATAGATACATTTTATGATCTCTGGAAAATGACAATGACAAATTATCAGATCACCCTACATGAACTTGTGTTAACTAACTAAACTTTGATGAAGTGTAGATAGGGAATGGTACTTATTTAATACATATTTGACTGCTTCTTAAATTGAAATCATGTCAAGATATGTTAAGTGAATAGTGAATACAATAAAAAATCTTAAACTTCATGTGCTCTTTTTTTGCAAATATTTTTTTGGGTGTGAAGGTATGGGGTATGGGCAGTTGTCCCATCAAAGTATCCTTAACTAAAATTCTGCTTTTAAGAAAGTTCCAAATGGAGGGGTTACTTCAAAGAAATTATGGTGAACAACTTGTGATTCTTCATTATTTGTCGCCCTGCTTGTTCTAAGTTTAAAAATGATATCTAGAGATTCCCTGCTTTACATTTAAAATCCATGTTTATATCTCGGTGATTCTTCACTTTATCTGAACTTGTATTCCTGTAACTTAATAGAATTAATAATTATTGACTTTTATATAAAAGCTTTGCATAATCCATAACATTCATATACTTGAACATACCAGGTAGTCCTTACTTATGACTACAATTAGAACTAACATTTCTGGAGCTAAGATAGTTGTTAAGTAAGTTACAATGTTTTTTGCTACCTTTTTAAGCAAATCACTGCCATTGTTCAGTGCGATCATTAAGAAATATGGCTTTTCTCAGTGACTTTGCTTGTGAGAAGCTGGCTGGGAAGGTTGCAAATGGCAATCACATGACTCCAAGGTGCTGCAAACATCATAAATGCAGGTTGGTTGCTGTGCCGGAATTTTGATCATATAACTGCAAGTGTCATTAGTATGAGGACTGGTGATATTTTCTCAATGCTATTGTAACTTCAAATGGTTGCCAAATGAATGGTTGTAAGCCAAGGACTCGACACATGTCTGTCTTGTTCTTCTTGAATGTATCTACAAGAAGAGGGATGACACAATATCCGTAATGGGCGACCATTAGTTTTTGAGGAACACATGTAAACTATTTAGAGGGAGATTAAGATTGCAGTGAATTGAGGCAAATGCACTAATGCAAAGTCAGGTGGTGAATATCACATGCATATCCTAATTAGGATTGTAAAGTTATATATTATATCATATTATAATGTACATATATTGATTGCATTAAACAAGGCCTATTATAAAAATATTGAATATTTTTATGTTTTCCTACCTGAAAAGAACAAGAAAACTTGTCCAAAGTAGACAACATATTTTAACATAACTGGAAATTTACCGGACAATACAAAATCTTGCAGTTCTAGCTTGCTTAGAACTGTTCAGTTTTACATTATATCAGAAAATAAAGAACAATATAATTTTGAAGAAGCCAAAATTATCATCTTTTTCATATTAAGAAAAGAATTTAATACAACGTGAATCATTGTTTGATAGTTAAAGAAAGAAGAAAAAAGTCTAACTGACATGACTATGGAAGCTGAGTTAAAGAGGAGCACAGGAAGTCAAATCTTATTCATATGGGTGGAAATTGTGATTTCCCATTATACACAAACCAGTATAATTCTTTCAGTTTTTGCGCATATCATTGTTTTGCAGCACTGATCATATATAAAAACAATCTATGACTTTTAAGAGTTACCTATCCATCAATCTTGTGAGTACCGGTTTTAAGGTGAATCTTAACTTTTAAACAGCTTTATTTCTGTATATATATTTGAATCCAACATTTTTGACTTTTTACAAGTCTGCTAAGCAGAATAAATTCATCCTTTATATTCTCTGTATTTCCAACATAAATTTGAAATGCCTTTATATTTTTTAGATATTTTTTCTTGAATCACGAACTAATAATATATTATGTTATAAGCATTCTTCTGTAGATTATAAAATAATGTGAATGTCAATGCTTTTCCATGTTGTGAATTTTATTAATTTCTAATATACCAATTGAAGTTTGTGTTTTACTTCAGAGTTTTTCATATCAGGTTTATGAAGAGTCTTTCTCCAAATTGTTGTTATATTGAATTTTATGAATATACAGTATACATTATGTGATTTTATGCAAATAAAATTGAAGTAAATGAAATAAAACTAAAGTGCTGTTTCTTATGATGAAGAGTGAAATGTGAGTCCAATGCACATAATTTATTGAAAATGCTTAATTTAGGCTTCCTTCTCAAAAGGGATTCTAGTGTTTGAAGTTATTAGTAAAACTGTTATCTTTATAAACATCTAATAGGGATATTCAATGGTGTAATTTTCACACTGTTTTTCCACATGAAGTGATATACCACATCCAACACTGGATAGTTGTAAAATGTTGTACAGATATAACTATAAGGTATTATGTACTAGAGCTTATTTTAAAAAAACATACATGAAAGTAGAGATGTGACATTTTATTTTGTTTTCTATCTTTAAAATGTAATGCCTATATTAATTCATGGGCAAAACACTTCTATTTCATTGCATTTATATAGCTAAATTTTAATATTCATCTTCCTGCTAAGATACTAGAAGTGGCCTATGGCCTTGTTGCCATTCACAATATTATTGATACTTGTTATAGCAACATACATAAGCCATTGTTTTGTTCAGTAACACACAGGAGTTCTTGTGTCTGTATTCTAGAGCTCACTTGGCAGTCGTCTTTCAATGTCTAAGGGGAGAGCTATCAGATCTGTGTCAGCAATAGCTGAAAGATATATCACTGAAGGGAAAGATATATATGGGTTTATTAGAGACAGAAAGATTTCTGTCCCATGTCAAGTAGAACTTGACATTTATGCAAGGCTAAGCTTTTTGCTGCCTCATCTTTGCCAGAATGGAAGCAATGGCTTTGTTTTATCCATTTTCTTACTTATTGCTCTTTAGGCCTTCTCTTTACTTGGCATCTTTTTATTTCTTGCTGGTGTTCAGTATAATCTGACCTGCTATAGCTTTTTGCCTTTAAGTGTTTCCAAAAACAAATAGATAACCTTTCTCTCAATCTTTACTCATGTCTGCTATATCAGCTATAGTTATTATATCCTAACTGAAGACAAATTATGCTAAGTATCAATTCCTTCTACAATTAGTACAAGACAGGGGATAGAAAATCCATTTATCTAGCAGCAGATAGTGGGTTAGTACAATTAACTACTTTTGATTATTGCATGGAAAATATTTATTTATTGGAAAATAAGTACTCTGTAATGAAAATAATAAGGAGCAAGTGAATATACAACACTTCAAGATTCCATTTGAATTAAAAGTTTAGGAAAAGAGACCCATTAAAGTTTATTTTTGAATTCTTAATTCTTTTTCTAATACTCAGTATTACACAGAGAGAAATAAAATAAGACTGTCACCTGTCTTTCAGCAGAAGAACGACTATAATAACTAGTTGTTCTTGTAGTCAATTTGTAAGGTTATAATTTCAATTTCCTTTTGTAACTGCTACCTATAGAACTGGAAAAATCTTGTTAACAATCTGCCATTGCTATTTACCATGAAAAAAAGTGGAGGGAAGTAATTGGACTTGATGAACTGATGGACTCTTTTTAATTCCTTCACTATGAACTTTCTAATTTAGGTAGCACAGGATTATCAAGTATTCAGCATTCTCTAAGTAATTTATTACAATATTTCTATATTGTCAAATTAATAGATTCTATGTGGATTAACATTTTCTATAAACAATAAAAAACAACAATTTATTAAAACATTTTAATATTATTACAATAATATATATTAGTTATTAATCCAAATAATTGAACAACTTAACTGAATGTATTATATCAGTGAGATTCAAGTCTACAGGTAACATTTTTTATTGGTAGGTTTTTGTTGTTGTTAGGTTAAAGGTTTTATCATTTTGTTATAACTTAACTGGAATTGTTTTAAACAGGTTAAAAAATAGGAAAAATGCAGAAAATAAAATTATGAAAAAGAAAAAGAGAAAAGGCACTAGGTAAGAAAAGAAATATTTAAAGAAATAAATTCCAATCTGTCTTACAGCAGTTTAAAACATAGTTGTCACTTCTTCCTATCATTCACTTTTTCTCATCTTCAATCAAAATCCAGAAATCATCATTTTTATCCATTTCTAATAAAAAGCTCATGAAAGGTTTCTAGACTTTTAAGGAAGTTCTATTGTTTATTCCTAATTTTAAAAAGTCAATGTTGTCATTTCAGCTAATTTTGTCATATTCACAGTCCAATCTTTCATGATTTATAGTTCAAACTCAGCATTCAGGCATCCCCAAGGGTGGGATTCTGTCAGTTCAGAGCGGTTTTATAGAACCAGTTGTTATGATTCCTTGCAATTTGGAGAACCGGACAATCATTCCTCTGGTTGGCCCTGAGCCTCTCTGCATGTCTCTCCCCACCCACTCAGTCCTTATCGCACATGCGCAACATCGCACGCAAGCCCAACATTGCTGACTGCATTCTCCCCTGCCCAGTCACTCCTTAAGATATTTCTTTTTTTTTTCCCTCCTGACTATCAGCTGTTCTGATTATCAGCTGTACCGGGATCCCCCTCACTGTCTTACTAGTTCAACCAGGAGGCTCAATGATCACTGGCTAACACGTGCCATATGCTAAAAAACCCTCCACCTTTAATTAATTTTAAAACCTTTTGTTTATTTATTTCTTTATTTTTTGAGTCTAAATGACACTTGCCAAGTGATGTACTTGTTTTGCTAATGAGAAGATCTTTGTGGTTGTCAAAGTATTTATATCCTAGTTGCTTCGGAAAGAAGAGTTTGAGTCAACCCAGTGTCCTATATGCAGTTTCTTCATGAGATTGAGAGCTTGATCATTCTTCCATAGGCAATTCCTCTGTTAACTGCCAGAACCAATCAAATGGATGAATATCTAACAAAATTATAACATGCTTACATATTCCTTTTTATATAGCAGAAACAGTATGTGTGAAGCAATCATACAGGTACAGCCTTTAGAAATGAAGCATAAAATGTATAGTCTCATGAAAGAATGTAAAAAAAAAGTTTATAATGTAAGGAATGATAAAAGAAAACAATTCTCTAAAGTATGGGATTTTTTTTTGTTCCAAATGTACCCCAAACACCAAAACTTTAGAAATACAGACCCAGCAGACAGATATATGCACCTAGTGCCTAGCAGAGGAAAATATTGTAAAATATATTTTATAACCCCAGACTTTCTCAGAAAAACTGTCTGGAATTTGGAATATATATATGCACATAATAATGCATATGTCAGTTTAGAAGTATATTTTCAGGGACTTAAGGTAGGTGGGTTAACAAATCAAAGATGACAGTTACCTAGGAAAACAACAGCAAAATTAGTGATTGATATACATATAGTGGTATCATACCTAATTTATAACTTACATTGAAGATAATAGTAAAGGAAAAACTGCATTGGTTGTATTTCTTGATTCAAAGATGTCCCTTGAGTTTGAGCACCTCCTTCAATTTATTGCAAAAGTCTTATGTTTCCCGTTTAGTGATTACAATACCAGATTAGAAAATAGGAGACTGTCAATTCTTAGCCTTAGGCCAGTTGCGCGACCTTGGGCCAGTCAATCTGCCTCAGTCAGTGGTAAGCCACTTCCAAAAATTTTCAAAGAAAACTGGGATCTAGTTCAGTCAGTTGACAGGAATCGACACTGATTCCAAGGGGCCACAAATAAATAAATTAAAAAACAATTAATATAACCTTGCAAGTTGCATCTTTTATACTTCACAGATAAGACCAGGCACAGAAATCCCCAATTAGTATTGTGTTACAATTTTCATTCAACCAGATCTAAGAAACATTGGAACATGGACATAAAAATCTTACACTCATAATAACATCGACAATGATATTCTGTATTATTTCTTTAGGTTGTGTTTTATTACTGGTCCTCTTCTTTACAATAGTTTGTAAATTGTTTTGTCCTGTACTTGGTTTTTTTTTTTTACCAAAATAAACTTTAATTTGACTTAGAACTAGATATTCTAATTAATTTTAATCAAATATCCAATTTTTAAAGATTGGATATTCCATTCTATCCATCTATCCAAATAGTGTGTGTGTGTGTGTGTGTGTATGTGTGTGTGTGTGTATTTTTATAGATTTTCATGGGTACAGATATGCAGGTCTTGGCATGTTCAGGTCTTTCCCCATGTAAGATTGAGAGTATCTTGGTGACATTTCGACAAGGTCCCACTCACCATCTTCAGGCTGGTGCTTTTGGCTTTGTGCTTCTGCGAGCAAAGCGTGATCGGAGCTGCTGTGTCTCTATAAATATTGGTGGGGAGGTTGGCTGTGTTGTCATTTCTTGATTAGTTGATGGAGTTGATGTTTGCAGATTGGCTGGCTTTTTCATAAAAACATGTGTGGCTGAGGTATTGGCTGTGTGTCTATCAGCCTCCTGTGTTGTAACGGCCTGGGTAATGGGCTGTGTGATGACCTTCTGAGTTCTATTGTTGTACAGCAAAAGTGCCAGGATGTTACAACAACACACTTTGAATTCTTCCATGAATAGGTTTGCAATGATGGCAAACACCTCGGCACAAACAAACCCCTCCTGATACCTCCAGCTCAAACACATACCCCAACCAGGAACCCAGATGAAACCTAACTTTCTAATAAATGATAGCCATCCATTTACTTGGAGCAAGCCACACTAAAAGCCTCCAATACAGGAAACACAATGTTGCCAGCCAATCAAGACAAAAAAACCGCCACAAAACAGACAGAAGATATTAGAAACACCATTCAAGCAGAACTCAGCAAACTCCAAGACCAATAAACACAGAACAAGACTCCCAACCAATCAGGATGAAGAAAAAAACCATTCTGGCACAGCAGTAGGCTAGCACCAAATTTAAAACAAATGGCTGTAAAAGTCTGACTCACAGACAAACACAGTACAGAAGCCTGATGATGGCGGATGAGATTCTGCCGAAACGTTGCTACAACTTTAAAAGCACAACTGTAATGAGGTGGGAAAATACCCGAACAAAGCTGAATACCATACATATTGTTCGGGCATTTTCCCACGTCATTAGAGTTGTGCTTTTATAGTTATAGCAACGTTTTGGCAGAATCTCATCTGCCATCATCAGGCTTCTGTATTGTGTTCATTGAATTATATATATAATTCAATCTTTCCAATGTTTGGGGAATTCTGTTTTCTATATGATGCTGGTGTATACTGTATGTTAGAAAAACTTTGAATATCTTATCTACACACTTCAAGCTTCAGATGGGGCAGATGTGCCTTTGAAAAACTCCTCTCAGAAGGTTTTACAGAAATGCCCATATTATCAATAGAAATAACACTTAGACTTATGTATGACTTCATATTGTTTTACAGCCCACTCTAAGCGGCTTACAGAGTCACTATATTGCCCCAACAATCTGGGTCCTCATTTTACTAACTTCAGAAGGATGGAAGGTTGAGTCAACCTTGAGCCGGTCAGAATCAGACTCCTGGCAGTGAACAGTGTGTCAGGCTCACTCAGGTGATAGTAGCCTTTCCTCAGTGAGTATAGAAGGTTAAAGACCTGGGAGTTGTAATAGTTCTGATTGGATTTAACTATAACAGATGACTACAAGAAGACTGGATAACTCTATTTTTCATGACCTGCTTCCTGTGTATTTTCTCCATCAATCTTAAGCATAAGAACAAAGCAAAGGAGATAGGTCTATGGTACTTGATGTCCATACGCACTCTACTAAACTAGCAAAACAAAATCCATGTTAAAATCCATTGGCAGGAAGAATCTATGGCTTTGAATAGTAAGTGAAAATTTCCTTTCCCTTATTAAGCTGACAGGCACTTAGCCAATTATTCAGTCACAGTTTCAGCTGTATTTATGAAGAAAAAGGAAGAAGTGCAAACTGCTTGTGTCTTTGGGGTTTCAGCTGAATCCTCGTAGTATTTTTACCTTCTCTTCTTCAAGTTTAAGGGAAGAAACAAGGGTGGCAGACAGGTAAGAAAACTGAGTACCCCAAAGGATAGTATATTGTAGAATATAGAAGTGGAAACTTATTTTAGACTATCTTAAAAACAAGGATTGCCATACCTTTGTGTGCATGTTCATGACTTTAACATCTTCTGAAATGAGAAGTAAAAGAATAACACTTTTAGTATATGAAAATAAATTAACATATCAAGTTTTATAAGCTTGCATGCCCACAATAGAAAACCAAGATTACAAATAGCAGAAACAGCTAAAATGCTGTAATATTGTGTTTGTGTCCTATTTATTCCAACTATCATACCATACAATCTCTTTTAGCACAGTTTGATAAGTACAGTCACCATAGTAAAATGGGAAGGACCAATTACTTATTGTATTCCACACTTTCAAGGATTAAGTGAGATACGGAATTATGCAGCATTGGGAAACAAGCATATTTATTTACTTGAAGGCAAGAAGTTCTGAACCTATACCTAACATATATTATCTGTATTGTAAGTTTAGGTAATATCATTACTTAGCTTATGGTTAAAGCAACTTCATAATATAGACTTGTATTTTCTCCCCTACTTTTTTAAAAAAAAGATAAAATGGAGTCCCACCTTCATAGAATCAGGACTGGAAAGGACTTTAAAGGTCTTTAATCCAGCTCCTTACTCAATGCAGGAGTCATGTACTATGCCAGATAAATGACTGTCTAATATTTGATAGAAAACTTCCATTGGTGGAACACCCATAATTTCAGGAGTCAGATTATTCTGTTGCTTCATGGATTACTTCCTATATAAAGTCTGGATCTCTTTGTTAAGCTTCTATCCATTGGTTCTTTCTCATCCTTGACTGATGTAGGGCAGGGGTGTCAAACTCGTGGCCTGCAGACCAGATGCATCACACACTGGCCATGCCCATCCCCATTTTAGTGAAGGGGGAAAAGTTGCAATACGTCACATGATGACAACATGATGACATCAGTTTGACACCCCTGATGTAGGGAATAAATGCACATCCTCTTGTGTGTAATATCATTCACTGTATTGGAAGACTAGTATCATCTCCCCTCCCTTAACTTTAAGTAAGCACAAGTTACTTTAAGTTCTCCTCATCTAATTGGCTTCCAAACTCCTTATCATCTTTGTCACTATTCTTTGCTCTATTTCCAATTTCTCAGAGTCCTTTTTGCTTTGTGTAACCAAAACTGTACAAAGTATTTGGTATGCTCATAGAGCAATACTATCAATCCCCTTGATCTTGACACTATACTTTTACTGATGCAACCCAAATGAATTGGAAATTTTGGCACATGCTTAAACTGGTCATGCTTAAACTGTGGTCATGTGTCATGCCCCTGTCGGAAACTGAATCTGAGGAGGAAGATGAACACCTAACAGGGAGTAGGAGTGTGGTTCCTTGGCTGTGGAGGAAACTGGGGAAGGTGGCTAGGCAAAGATTAATCTTATAGAACAAGGGAGAGGGAGTTCAGAGGAAGACCCAGGTGCACCCCTTCTTCATCCTAGGGCATGCAGGGAAGAAAGGAGAAGAGAGCAACATGGGTTTCATGACTTACAGGAGAGGAAAGGGCCCTGATTCCCTTCATTAGGCACACCTGGGAAGAGTTTAAAAGATATACAAGCTGAGTGTGTTGTCTGCTGGGAACAAACATGATTTATCTTGTGTTGACTTTGGTTATCTGCATTCCTGGCATCCTCCCAAATGGGTTGAATTACTGCCATTCCTTCATGTCTGGAATTCCTTCTTCTCGCCCTGCTGGACTAATTACTTTATCTTGTCTCAATTGGACTTATATTTACAGTTTTTGCTTATAATGTTTTGGATTTAAATCTCTGCAGCCAAAGGCTGTTCTTGGGAGAATTTTTCTCCATCCTAGAAGGTAACCAGAACATTGGAGGCAAAGCTGGAGCAAATAAAGGGACTCCTGCTTTTTATTTGACTGTATTGCCTTTGTGCCACGCCCCAGGTCATCACATCATGCTTAAACGGTGGTGTACCAAGGCTGTCAGATTTCTTACAAGTATTTTTTTCTAAATCAAGTACCACCTATCTTATACCTGCTTACTATTTAAGTGAAGCACCCAACAGTTGTCCTTATTAATCCACACTTTATTGAACAGAGCCTATTACTGTAGGGGCTCAATGTTCAAATATACCACACTCTTTTTGAATCTTGATCCTATCTTCTCCTCCTACCCCAGCTTTGTATCATCCACAAGTATTATTATTATCCCTTCCATGGTCTAAGTCATTTATGAAGTTGTTGAGTCTGGATCCAGGACAGAACTTCATGGTACTGCATTGCATACCTTCTTAATGAAGAAACATATAATTTTGTTTTATGCAGCCAACAAACAAATTGTGCTATTCTTACTATTCTTATTAACTTATCATCTATTATTATACAACAATGTTGTATCTAATTTACTAATTGTATTAGATTAATCTTATTTAATAGTGGGCTCTGATGATTTAGTTTATGATTCATTTATTGTTATTTAACTTGGATACAAAACTATTTGCAAATTTTTGGTGCCAAACCTCAGAATCACTTTCCCAAGAATTAAAAATAATAATTTGCATTGTTTATCAAAGATCAATCTTGCATGCTCTTGCAATCCCTCTGTTCTAGACCTCATATATTGATTGGTCTTGGTTGAGCAATTTTGTGTTATAACATGGATGCCAGAGTATATCATCAGAACCTATTCTCACCTTTAGTAAGTGAGCAGTAAGAGATAAAGGTTATACCCTCCATAACATATAAATCTGTTTGTCCTTATCAATCTGTTAGATAAGTAAAGCAGAGAATTAGTGACAGAAAAACTTCAAAGAGATTTTCATTTTTATTTTTCTGCATCCATACTCAAAATGTCAATGTGATAGAAAGTGACAAACACAACCTGTTGTTATGTAGAAAGAATAAAACCCATATACCCTGCTCTGATTCAGTTGTACATTACAACAGGGCGAACAAATTTTGTTTGCCACTTTGTAGCATGTTGACCCTGACAGTTACTAGTATGAAGTACAAAATGTGTCAATACAGAGGCTTGGATGACAAACAAGTGGAGAAATCTGGTTCACAATAGCTTCAGGGAAAATACCCAACACTTTTCTATGCTTATATGAAAGTTACAAAATAGTTCCACTACATTTTTTTTATATGTAGATATGTTAATCTGAAAATTAATTCTTAAAGTTTTGCTACATTTTATTTTATCAAATAAACTTATTTTCATTAATACAAAAAGGATTCAACCTTTTTTTTTAAATGTCCAGCACTCTTTAATATCCCCTATTGTAAACATCACTATAAAATGATATTTATTTAATTTTTTTTTTGCCTGCATTCCAACAATTTTTATGGGGGAGAACAGAGGAAAGGATGGATGGATAGATAGATAAATATAGATAGTAGGTAGGTAGGTAGATAAATAGATAGATAGATGAGAGAAAGAGAGAGAGAGACAGACAGACAGACAGACAGATAGCTGATAGATAGATAGATAGATAGATAGATAGATAGATAGATAGATAGAT
>BLBF01000006.1:31183435-31274394 GCA_015471245.1 Laticauda colubrina
GATAGATAGATAGATAGATAGATAGATAGATAGATAGATAGATAGATAGATAGATGATAGATAGACAGACAGATAGATAGATAGATAGATAGATAGATAGATAGATATAGACAGATAGATAGATGATAGATAGAAAGATAGATAGAAAGATAGATAGATAGATCGACAGACAGACAGACAGATAGATAAATAATGGATGGATGATAGAGTCCTTACATACCAACTACTCATTCAGTAACTGTTCAAGGTTATAGTGGCAGTGAAAAGGAGACCTATGACTAACCCTCAAAGTTATGGTCATTACAGTCATCTGACTGTAATTTCAACACTTGGCAATTGGCATATATATATGATGGTTGCAGGGCGCTGTGGTCACATGATTGCTTTTTGCAATCTTCACAGCTGGCTTCCTACCAGCAAAATCAGTGAGGAAGCCATAAATTGTCATAAGTTACATTCACATACTGTTACACATACCTATAATGATTCATTTAACCATTGCAGCTGGAATTGAGGAAGTGGTGTAAGTCAGGGGTGGTCATATGAGATTTCACTGTATGTTATTTAGTGACTTAGTTGCCAGCTCAATTGTAATCAATAAGTGAGGACCCTAACCCTACCTGAAGATAGAGATTGAAATATCCAGAAAAAAGTTGAAGTAGAACTTGTTTAGGCCAGCTAGAGTCTAAATATCTGGAGCTATCAGCAAAATAAATTAATTTAGCCTACTTTACCTTTGTCCTCAAAGCAAAATGCCTAACTCTTAACTCTTTAATAATATGTTAAACATAAAGAAACTTACCATTCTGTTTTCATCCACACCATGGATTATCCACCTTTAGTAAGGACATTATTTAGAATGATAATTCTTCTGCAAACATTTCAAGAATTGTGTGATAATAAATTAGCATACCTTGCTTGTCAAATTTAATTATTCTTCAAATATTAAAAGTTGTTTGACAATGAAATAGATGTCATATAAATTTTATAAATAAAAACATATATAAAACATGGTTTATATAATTGGATCTATGGCAGAACTATGGCAGTACAACACTGTCATATTTCAAACCCTCCAACTGAATGGTAGGGAGGAAAATGTGATTTAAGTGAAGAAGCAAAATCTGATCTCTCTCTTCCCCTCTCCTCCTTCTTCCCGCCCTCTCAATTGGATACTCTAGAAAAATAGCAAAACTAGGTCCCAAATGTTTTTTCTTTTTTATGTTCATTCATACTGTCCTAATGATGCTTATACTGAAGTCTATATATATCATCAAGACATGTTTAGGTAAGAACAGATATTTTGCTTTAATAATAAAAGTTTACTATATATTACATATGTACTATAACTGTATTCTATGGAATAGTTCTGTTCAAAGTTACTATTGAATTATTTGTGAACTGCTTATTATCAGAATGAGATAAATTCCACTCCAAAATCTGTTCCATGAATATTTGCTCCAATACAGAAATGAAATCATTTCAGAAATGAAATTAAATCTGCAGCTGTGCTTCTTTTGTATGGCTTAGCTTGTTAAGTTTTTCTTTTTTGCACTGAATAATTGAGCAACTGAGTTTAACTTAGACTAATGTTCATGGAAATCACATTTCAAACTATCAATAGATGAGTAAACAATTTGACTCTGTCTTTGCAGCTGGCTGGTACCATACAATAATGCATATACACAAATGTAAATACTTTGTGTCAATAACTGTCAGTTTCTCAAATATGTTTTTTATTGCATATACACTTCTCTCAGTATTGCAATGAATAATAGTTGTGCTACTGCAGTGTTCCTGAACTAAGGAAAATAAATGAAGAAGTTGGTTCAATAACTGCATGGCCTACACATGCAATTATTTTATGTGACTGTGACCAAAAAAAAAACCAAAACCCCTTCCAAATACTTCACTCAGCTAGTGTTCTGGTAGCCTGATTTTAATAAGAACAATGCCTCAAGCAATCTGTATGAGCCTCCAGAAACAGAAAGGTTAATAATTTGAAATCCCTTGTTTGCTTCTGTTCTCTGATGGAGTCTTAGCTCTGGGGACCCCCCCTTATCACCCTCTTCTTGATTATGTCTCTGAACTCTCTTCTGGCTGGCTCTAAGCAATCAGTGCATTACCAATAGCATCAGTAGATTTCATAAGACTCCTGATTAAAAAAATATATATTTGGCCAATCACAAAATAGAAGATTGTGATATACTGTAAAAGGTTGTACTTTCCTCTCTTTTTAAAAGACAAAACATTGCATAGTCCTATTTCTGTATGTTTTTAAATTCTTGGCAGAGAAGCTTTCACTCTGAGATTGTTATACTATACTGCAGGGTATCAAACTCAAGGCCCATGGTCCGGATTTGGATCACAGGGTGCTTAGATCTGGCTCCTGGGGCCAGCCTGGCCAAGGACCAGCCTGCAGTGCCTCTGTCAGAGAAAATGGAGCTCAGGGGGCCACCCACGTCCTCCGGGCTCCATTTTTGCTGGCAGAGGACGAGCAAAGCTATTGTTCATTATAAGGAGAATTGAACTCTCTCAATATGCTACTATTTATTCAATCCCCTACCCCTCTGGTTTGGATCTATTAATCTTGCAACAACTTTTTAAAAATAGTCCAGATAACAAAGAACAACTAGGGGATTTTTACCAAATCATGTTACAATGATTCTAGGAAACAATTCCATTTAATTTAGTTTAGTTTACTTTATTGTCATTGCACCTTGTACAATGAAATCAAACACTATCTTCAGTGCACATCATGAGCATGAACACAAACGCACATCCTTCACCCTTAATACATTGAACTGGGAAACCCCCAACACCACACCAATATTGTACTATACAGCAGAATTCAAAAGTGCTAGTGCCATGGGGTAGAAGCTGTTTTTCAGTCTCTTTGTCCTTGTTTTTATTATTCTGTACAGTCTGCCAGATGGAAATAGTTCAAAAAAAGGGTACCCAGGATGAGATGGATCTTTGAGAATGTTCTGAACTTTCTTAAGATAGCGGGAGCTATAAAGCTCTTCCAGAGGGGAGAGGGCAACCAATGATCTTCTGGGCAATGATGTTAACCCTCTGGAGTGCTTTCCTATCTGCCACTATGCAATTGGCAAACCATACAGAGGTGCAGTATGTTAAAATGCTCTCTATGGTGCAGCGGTAGAAGGTCACCAGCAGTTTCTCATTTAGTTGTTATTTTCTGAGAAGCTTCAGGTAGTATAATCTCTGCTGAGCCCTTTTAACCAGGGCTGCAATGTGAGCAACCCAGGTCAGGTCCTCTTTTATGGTAAAACCCAGAAACTTGACACTTGCCACTTGTTGCACTCGATCTCCATTGATAAGCAAGGGCTGGGTGTCCGGTCTGTTCCTTTTATAATCCATTATAAGCTTGGTCTTATTGGTGTTGAGGACCAAGTTATTGTCTCCATACCACAAAAGCAATCAGTCTACCTCATCTCGTTTGGCACACTCATACCCCATGGATATAAGTCCCACCACTGTTGTATCATCTGCAAATTTAGCAATAGTATGACTAACGTGAGTGGGAATGCAGTCATGCACATAAAGAGTACAGAGTAAGGGACTCAACACGCAACCCTGTGCTGTATCAGTGTTAAGAATAAGGGCTGAAGAGGTATGATTACCTAATCTGACCCTCTGAGCGGCCAGACAGGAAATTCATAATCCAAAGGCAGATTGAATTAGAAAGCCCAAGGTCCAGAATTTTAGACACTAGTCTATGTGGAAGAATTGTGTTAAATGCAGAACTAAAATCCACAAAAAGCATCTTCAAATAATCCTTCCGCTGTTCTAGATGAGTCAGAGCAGTGTGAAGAGTGATAGCTATAGCACCCTCTGTAGATCTATTTGCTGTGTTTATTAAGAACACTGATAATAATATGGTGGCTTTCCACATTGTCCATTATTATCTCTCATTTCTAAGTAATATATTATATATTAAAAATAAATAACATTGAATATTGAATAATAACATTGAATAATAACATCAGCTTCATATCTGTCATCAACAGATCTGTCCATCCTTTTTAACATCTATTTGGTTGAATATCATATTTATTTTGTTTGAAGATCATTTGTTTCTTACCAGTTGTACTCTATATATGTTGGACAGATCTTAGAGTTTTCAATAAGCATGGTTAAGAGTATAGAAAATGAGCACTCACCTTTCTCCTAGAAGAATGAAATATTTTGGGAAATATCAAATAAAGGCAGAATATTATATTTCCCTGAAGGGAGAAATTGAGAAACATGTTTTACAGTCAGAAAGCAATCCACTTTCCTTAATAGCCCACAGCAGATGTCAGCCCTTAAGAGATAAAATTTGAAAACTAGGTAGCTCTATTCATAGGCAAAGCAAATACTACAGGCAGAAATTCATTCAAGACAGGATATTTTGAAAGTCCTTGCAGCAATGTCTGAACAAAGGCAGAATGATAGGATTAGCTCTCACTCAAGATCCTACACAAGGCAAAGCCATTAAAGCCACAATAGAATTGCCCAACATCCTCTCAGAACAGTGCAAACATCAACCAAACTTAGCTCAGACAAACACCTAGGATTTGTATTTTCTCTTTGCCTATAGAATCAGGTATGACCCCTACATGACCCCATAAATTTACTTTCTTTTCAATGAGCCTCCAGTCTCCATTTTGTTTCCAATGCCTTCCTCCCATTTTGGAACTGAACCAGATGGATATTTCTTCTAACAAGAAGAATTATGAAAATTATGAAAACTGTAATGCAGCACATTGGAAATAGACATAAAAATGAGCAATATTCTGAATGATGTAGTATATTATTTTATGGAGTTTATTTTATAGAGAAAAGGTTGCAGTAAGTTGCTAAGTCATGATGTAGTTCCATAAAAGATTAAAATAATTGGAAAATCCCTTTTTCATTCAGATTTATAATAGCTGTTCACCCCTTCCCCTATTATGTATTATCAGTTTAAAGAATGTTTAGTACTGTCTAAAGAGAAATACACAATCTAGAAAAATGTACTATAAGCAAGGAGTAAGGTACACTGTGTTTAGAAGTCAACAAGGTTTATGCATACAGAGGCCCAATATAAACTATGTGCTCTTTGTAAATAAGGAACAAAAAAGTATAGATGGCAAAAGCCCCTTTTTAGTTATTTTCACAGCAGCTGAGATAATATCCTAGAGCCCATGAGAGATTTCCCAACTCCACAGTTAAATCTTTATTAATGGGGAAAGGAAATCCATATGGATCAGGCATATGTACAATCAAATGAACATCTAGTTCTTGCTTGAGGCCATCTGCCTAGTTAAGAATCTTACAGCATGGGATTTATAATTCCATCCTGTAGGAAGCTAATTTGCTCGCAGCTTTAGGATTTTAGCAAGACAAGTGAGACCATTGATCTGTTTAGTTCAGTACCATCCATTTAGACTGACATTAGCTGACCACATTTTTCAATGAAGAACATCTTCATTCGAGATGCCAGAAATTGAATCTAGCCCTTTTGCTTGCAAATATTTGTTCTGGCCATCATTTTGTCACTGTCATTTTTCCTTAATGTTTTAGGCATTAAAAAAGACACTGTGCTTTGGTGTGTTGTGTTATTAATTGATGTCTTCCTAATATTTTGTACATCAAGTCTCATAGAGGCAGCATTGTCATTTTTAAAAAATATGCTAAAAAGCACAAACTTGTTCATTTTGAGAGAGGTATTTTTCAAAGCCGGGGTGAACAAAGCATGTCTGCTAAGTATTAAAGTCACTGCCTCTTTTAGAAAGTTTGCACAGCAAATTCAGTGGCTGTCATTAGTGAATACATGTGTATGCACAGAAAACATGTCTGTTGTGGGACTGCTACTGAAGAGAAGCAGTTGTATTTATTATATTTCATGTTTCTAAACTCTCCATCTTCCTCAAAGAAGGACTATTTGTGTGTAGGCATGTAGACAAAGCAGCTGCATGATCCTTCTGAAATACATGACTGCTTTAACTTTTCCAAAAAAGTACTGTGCTCACACCAAAAAGCTTTATGAAGCACTTTTCTGAATGCTTTTTACAGATCTTTTAACTTAAATTAGGGGTGTAAAAGACTTTGGTTCACTTAAAAATGGCCCTTCAAGCAAGCTTTCCATTGATCAGACTATTACATTTTCCCCCAAAAGATTTTTAGAGATATAAAAATAAGATTTGGACAAATTAGTCTGCCTCAATAAGTTTTTTTTATTATTCTGATTAAAAAAAACCAGTATGATTTTCTCCACTGAATCTAGAACTTTTAAAAATGTCAAATGCACATAAGAGGACTTCAGAAAGTAAACATACTGACTAAAATTACACATTAAAAAAATACTACCTGCTTTTTTACTTTTTTATATATAAAATGCATTGGCTAGGAAGATAGACAAGAGTAGAAAGTAAGCTCTGCAAGATTGATGTAGTAATCACATGGAATGATTTAGCAAATCTTTTCCACTCTCTGTAATTTGAAAGTAGTTTGAATATTTGCAGTCAGTAAAGAAGAGGTTTTGTTGCCTTTGCCCTTTCTTAATTTCCTTTTCCCCCAAATCCTTTTATTTATATGTTATATCCATTAATTCACCAGTTTCTCAGTGCTTGGATGAACATTTTTTGTTTCCTATTCCAATGTAACTGGGTCAGGCTCCGTTTCTTGTAGCTACTCCAATCTTTGGGAAACTACTGTTATAAAAGTTATCAGATAATTTGGATGTATCCACCATTTACTAACCATGTAATCATTTGAGTAGGGAGAAGGGGTAAAATCTTTTTTTCAATTCAAAATCATTTTGAAAGACCTATTGTTCCAGAAAAAAAATATTCTTCAAATTTTAGAAGAAAAAAAGATGTAGCTTCATATTGATTTCCAATGAGAGCAAAATGCATGAAAATTTGGAATGTATGAATCTTGCCTGGGGTTGGCCTCTTGAAACAAATTGGGTGATTTTATAAATAGGAAAATCAGGTTAGAACCACTGCATCTGATTCACTCTAAAGAGTGCATATCAATACAATTTTAATGCTGTGTGTTGCAGTAGTTTGAACTAGTAAAATGAGTGAGCCCATCTATATGTGGCGTACAATAAAAATAGACTGATTTGTCCTCCTTAATCCAAATATATCAGAATATGTAAATAAGGAATATAACCATTGTAGATTCATAGATGTATACGGCTATAAATAAGTGTTGTTTCCTTAGTTTATGTGGGATTTTATAGTACAGACAATACAGATTCTTCATAATAAAGCTGTGGTCAAAGACACCATGGCTAATCTAAAGATTAAAGACTGCAACAGTGGAAGATTTAAGGAACTTGTTCCTTTTTATTCAGAATTTTAGATAAAAGATGTTGCTGAGGGAAACGTTGAATGAAACAACTTTTCCTTTCCTCTCTAACATTCCTCTAATTTAAATATTTTTATTACATTCTTGAAACATCCTTTTTTTTGAACAGAAGTGGCTGGTGGAATACAGTTTTGTGCATTTATATGAGAGAATAGTTTCTATTCTGTTCTCCAGGTTGAAAGAGAAATGACATTTTTTTTTTTTAGTGGTGGTACGGTGGAAGGTCTTACCAGAGTACTAAAAGATTTATCAGAGTATTAAAGGACATTCAATATGATCCTATGATCATGTTGAATGTCTGGTACATGTTGCCGACTTTACCATTCCAAAGGCTTGATAAGACTGACAGAAGTATAGGCTGGGTTTGTAATAAATAGCAATAGCACTTAGACTTATATACAACTTCACAGGGCTTTACAGCTAAGTGGTTTACGGAATAGCATATTGCCCCCAACAATTTGGGTCCTCTTTTTATCAGCCTCAGAAGGATGGAAGGCTAAATCAACCTTGAGAAGGTGGGATTCAAATTGCCAAATTGCTGGTAAATCAGCAGTCAGCAGAATTAGCCTGTAACATTGTATTTTAACATTGTGCCACCATTGCTTTTATAAAGTCCTTTTCCCTTTTGGTGCCTAACTCCTAACTGTTATCACCCAGATAGTGAAGGCAAGCCAGATCTCTAGACAGTCCTTTATTTTTTTTTTCAACAAATGATCCAGCAAATGGCTTCACCTTCACCATTTGCTTCACCTCGATGCCACCATGAAGGCATTCATGTTTCAGCAATATCTCTTATAGTACAAATAAAGCTCATAGAGTAGGAGCATAGTCCCAGGCAAGTCCCAGGGTTCCAAGTCCAGTTCCAAGTCCAGGCACAAGAGTCTTCAGGGCAAAAAAAAAAAAAAAAGGTCCAAGGAAAGAAGCAGTTCCAAGGACACAGCAAAGCAGAGGCCAAAAGCAAGTCCAAAGGACAAGGACAATCTTCGAAGCAAGGCAAGGCAAACAGAACAGGCATGAGTCGAAGCCAGGGGAGTATAAGACAAAGCAAACAAATGTTCCTAGCAAAGAACTAAATCCCCACAGCTTCTCCTGAAGAAACTCCACTCCAGGTGTTCCTTGTGAGGAAGGGTGGGGCGATCTCCTCCCGTGTAATCTTGCAGCCTTCTATTGGCTTATCTATGCTCTGTTCTGCTGCCTATCAGCATTACTGCCTGTCAGCAGGCAGCTCTCTATCTGGTCAACTACCTCCCACAATGCCTGAGGGGCCTGGAACAGCATTATCCTCTCCCAACATGCCAAAGGAGATATGCCATCCCTATCGGACAGTTCCTCCTCCTCCTCCTCCTCTGACCCAGGTTACAATGGAGCCATGACACTGACCTTTCGAAATGCTATTTTTCACTTCCCACTTAATAAAACAATTATTTGATGATATCTGGATACAATCCTAGAAAAAGTACAACTTCCTTTAATCATATCTCAGCCAGTTTTTTTCCCTTCAGGGCAATTTCTATCTATAGATATTGGAAAAAACAGAGAACTTATATTTTCTATGGATTTTCTTCCAAAAATTTGAGGAGGAAAGAGCAACAAGCTTCTTTCCAAATTGCTTTCACTACTGTTGTTGGGGGTGGATGATTCAGCCAGTTTACTTTGCTTGTGATGATTGCCAGGACATAGGTATACTTTTGACAGAAGGAACTTGCTGAATCTAAGAAGTTTCAGACTGCAGAAACAAATCAGTCACATTAAGTCAATCCCTGGGTTATTTTGGATCAAGCCTGTGTGGAGCTGTAATAAAAGCATCCTTTAAAAAGAAACAAGCTGAAGGAAATTGCTTACCAAGTTAATTAATATAATGACACCAAAGCAACACCTCCTGTAATCACAACTGGAACTGAAATAACTGCAAGAATCTCAAATGTAATTATTTTGGATCAGTGTATAGTGGATGTATACATTATAATGATGGGAGATGGAAGAGCCGTTCATGAGAAGTTAGCACATCAACTTTATTATTCTAGAAACTGGGCTTTGGCATGCAATACACAACAGTAAGATTCAACAAAATTATAGAAAAGTCTATAGATAGTTCCAATCTCTGTCAAAGAAGAATATTAAAATAAATGAATTTGGACTGTGCCTTTTTTTTTGGGGGGGGGGGGATGCTAAATTTATGCTGTCCTTAATATAAAAGATCAAGGTAAACCTGCCGAAAACCTCAGTTATGTTAATGTTACTGGAATGAATAAAAGCTTGTGCAAGATGATCTAAATGAAAGAATTCCCCATTTCGATTCATACTCATTGATCCTTTGATAGATACTACAATAGCAAATTTATCTCTAAAGATATTATTTGCTGTTTTTGTCTTATGATAACAATAAAATCCAGTTTAAGGAAATACTATCCTATATTTTTCTAACTAGATGTCTATCATGTGTAATAATACGACATTGATATTGTAGGCCATATAAAATCTTAGTGTTTCGTGTTTTTAAATAGCGTTTCCTTCTGTATTCTCCTTTTCCATAGGCTGATCTTATGTTCCATCATTAGACAAAATGACACCTAGATGAACACCTTTTAGTTTCTCCTCCACTTGGGACTATTAGTGTTGAATAATCTGTTGGACATATAAAATTTCAGAAAAATGAGTCCGATGATAAGCCTGTGTGACTTGTACCTTGAATGTTTCACATACAGTGTCCATAACAGACTAAAAATGTCACAAGAGCATTAAATTGTATAAGGGAAGATCTTTACTGTAAGATCTTAACATGATAATGTTTTTAGCTATTGTATTTGACTGGTGTATGGCATTGCTTTGGGATTCAGCAGATGTCACATCGCCTCCAATATCTTTATTTATATTGCTAATGTCACATCAATTGACAGCACCCAATTCTTCCAAATCAGCAGAATGTGCCAGACTGAAAGCAAACCCACTTATAATTGCTGAAACTATATGACTCAACAAAATAAAACTAAATTGTCCAGCTCTAGCCCTTTGGATACTCTAGCCCTTAGTATTTTAATTCCTAATTCTTAAACAATGCTGTCAGTGACAGTATGGGTATGAGACTCACATTTCAACCATTTAAGAGTGTATTAAAAGCTAATGTGCAAATAAAAGGAAGAATCATTGTAAGCTTGAAAAATAGCATTGGGTTTCAAAGGTGTGGCCTATTACTATATGAAGTGGATCTTGAAAGTATACAACAAGGTTGGGTAAATTTTGTTTTACTGCCAAAAGCTGTGATCTTCTCTACAGTAATCTAGTGACAGTCATAAGATAGACAGAGTTCAAGCTCTCTTTCTGGCATATCCCCTTTTCTACTTTCTGATTCTCCTATTACACCCAAGTAGGCAAGAAATAAAGTCTGTTGTGCCAGATTTCTGAACCTGAAACTAACATAGGAATTAGACTGAGGTCCATGTTCAGCTCTAAGGTCAAGGATTACTTATAGTATACCTAGTACTGGTATAATCTGTTTAATGACTGGGTGAATATCAGAATATAATACTTGTTAGGGATAACATTGTTTACCCTAACTGGTTTAGGTGAAATAATAACTATGAATCATAGTTGTGTACGTTAAAGTGTCTGCAGCTTTAACTGTGGGATAGTAATTAAGGGAGTGGTTATGAAAACACTTTAAAAGTAGCAAGACTACAGCTTGCTCTCTCTGGCTTTGATGATCCCTGATTACTGCTTGGAATCAAGACTGCATTGCTCGAACGGGAGAGACAACAAAGGACTGATTTGTAAGTGAACTGACATAGGATATTCTACATGGACTTTGCTAACTGAATATCCCTGAATGGACTGACTACTTGATACATGACTATTGGACTGTTATTTGACTATGCCATGAACTTATAATGGAATAAACTATATTCTTGATAGCACAAGCGTATCTGTTATTTTTACTGTATGTTAATAAACATACAAGCTTAGCTCACTCATTTATCTGTGTGCCTATCTGACTAACGCTGCACATTCTGTTTAGCTTGTTTCCCTAACCCTGGTTGGGGAACCCAGGCTTAACAATACTAAAGAAGGCATTTATCAAAATATGTGTAGTATCATTTGGCATGCATAATTAAAGTTGAATACCCAATCTTTATTTGTATCTAAATAAGGCTTGTCTTGATGTCGTTTCTCTGATTTCTGTTTTCCTGTTGGCCTTTCACTTTGGCAGGTCAATTCCCACCTGGCTCATTCTAGAGTTTTTTTTTTAAGCCCGGAAAGAAACTTCATCTTGGCAGAGAGAGGGAATCAAGCTGAATTTTAGTCAGCTCTGAAGTGCATAGTCTGAGCCAAAGTCAATTACTTGTCAGATGTGACCTCAAACTGATTTATCACTTTCCTTTTTGAAATGGGATGACCCATTGCATATTGGGCAGTCCAGCCAAGCATTTTCATATTGCTGAGATTCTTTGAGGAGGCAGGGATAGTAAAAAAAACTGTTGCTTAATCATAAATCTTCAAGCATCTTTTTAATTCTGTATTTTATTTCAGTTTGTTAACATCCTTTTTCTATAGGATAATGGAAATGAAAACCAGTTGTTCTAATGTTTGAACCAGCTGATGTTGCTTAGACATAAAGGATATAATGAGTCCAGGCTGACATAGTATCAAAGGTTTTTTCTTTAAAAAAAACAACACCATTGTAAATGTTATGTCTTGAATAGTAATATGAAGATAGGGCATTTATTAAAGGGAAATCACAGCAGGTCTGTATAAATTAAAGGTTAACAAATCTATTCTAAAGGAAGCACCAACTAAAGCATGAAATAAATGAATTAAGCTTGAAAACCAGGAGCACTGTAAACATTTTCAGATCAATTTTGGATTGTGCCCTGGTGTACTGGTCATTTTTATAGCCTAAAATCCTGCATTTAGTAATTATTCCCAATTATAAAATTATGAACATGGCTATTTTCCAACTAGCTCAAGGTAAATTCCTAAGTTCTTCCATAAATTGTACTGCATTCTGATCTTCAATCTCAGAAAGTAAACATTATTAAGTATATGAAGTATTATGGTTTATTCCTTGGTAAAAATCAGCAGAAGGCATGAAAAAATATAATTATATAATATTATGTGCTTGTTCCATACTCCATCCCTCGTAATTCTTTAAATATTGGAGTGAAAATTTCTGTAGAGGGAAGTTTTCTTTGCTTTGATAAGTTACCTTCCTATTCCCTCAGCTAGTTTCCCAGTTGTTGGTTTATTTCAAAGAAGCTAAGCCTGGCTTGACCACTTGAAACTCCTAAAACTACCCTCTAGGATTGGAAATCAAACACATTTTTTGAAGAAGGCAATGCAAAGCTATTTCTGTACTATTGTCTAGAAAGGAATATAAATGTGTTCAATAAGTTATCAGAAACTGAGATTAATTTGAGAGCATTTGTACTTTTAATTAATAGTACTCCTGGTAGAAGTCCTTCCAGACAGGTGATACGGTCACAAGGACAAAGTGGAGTTTCATTTTGTGAGTATAATGGGAACAAGAAACTAACAGTTATTTCTGTCAGGGTGCTCTTCATCTAACTGTTGCTACTGGCATATCCATAGACAAGTGTGTTAATTTGCTTTTCTGGAGAAAGAATATTTGAGTGTCCAGAGAAATGAGTCTGAGATCTGTCTCAAACTCATCAAGATTTGTAAATTCTGGAGTGTAGAAAGAAAAAGAGAATGGAAAGCCAGTCTCTGTTATTTGACTAAATATGCCTACAAACACAGAGTGCAAATACACATGCACTCAATATATTACCCGTATGGATTTCCTGTTTCCTGAATATTAGTTCCTCTGTGGGAACCCAAGGAGGAATTGCCTGCTTTATTCCAAACATATGAGTTCCAGGTTTGAGTTTGACAGGAAGGGGCCTCCAGAGGAATATGCAGGGGATTTGCACGTGCTTTATAGGCAAAAATAGAAATGAAAAGAAACCATATGTGCAACTGAAGTGGTCTGTTCTTTTCTGTTTTTTCCCCAGAAATCCATTCCTCATTGCCTTATACCTCCCTTTCCACTCTGCTTCCAATTCCCCATCTTTTCTGATCTCATTTATGAAAGCCAGTTGTCACAAGGTTAGAAACAGGACTGATCCATTATCAAAACAAGAGACAAGTGGAACATCCATTTTGCTCAAAAGAAGTGCTTGAGGGGGAGAAAGGGGGGAATAATTTAAATTTTGATTTCATTATAAATAAGGTTTGTATCTAATATATTATGATTGTGAACATTCTATGGCAACAGCTTTATTAACTCTTCCATTTCTTCCACCTGAAACCTATTATCAGAGCTCTTATGTTCTTGAATATCTATTTACAGTCTAGTTTGTCAAAAAAAGCATGATACCATTTCTTGCCTGTTTTGTGAACATCATATCTGCTCACTTGTACTTGCATTTTATTTCCAATTCTTCAATAGGCTGCAAAAGATGCTTCAATAATCAGTCTTAAATGAGCAAATGTTTAAACATTGTATTTTTTTTGTGTAATTTGTAACATTTTATTAACTGCTTTTAATTAATCTTCAGATATTACAAGTTAGACTTTAATTCTAAATACAGCCATGTTGACTGCAATATTGCTATCGGTTTTATATCAAGGGACACAAAGTCTCTGACATAACCTTTTCTGTAACTCTGCAAATGGTAACAAATATATTATGTACACAAATTACATCCCAATCCTTGAACTGAGTTCAGTTCAATTTACTACTCAGCAAGTTAGTTCAAAATTGTGCCCAATGGCATTTTGCTACTGTATTACACATAACATTTTGGTGACAGGAACACTGTCAGCATTGTATTTATATTAGACAAGTTGTCAGTATATTCAATTTTGCTTCAGATGGGAATGTGGCCCCTGGCAGTACATAATGGGCACATTTTTGAGATACTGTTTAGTAGAGAAGGGAGTATGGTGCCCTGCAGATATTTCTCCTTTGTGCCTATAGGTCCCATTCAGCCAAATTTATTCAGAGAAAACAAATAAAGTAACCCCAACCTTTTGAACACCAAGGACCGGTTCCATGGAGAGAGATTTCTCTGTGGACCAGAGGGCATATAGTTTCACTTGTTTGCATGGCTCAATTTTCTGGCATGGAACAGCTCGGTGCTGGTCTACAGACTGGGGTTTGGGGTTGCTGGTGACTGGTCATACCATTTAAAACTGACTGATATGCTGTCAAACTATACCAGCTTCATTTTATTTCCAAGAATTGTTTTAGACATTATAGGAATAGTTGCAAGGCAAACATCTTGGATACCTTCTTGGTCTACTATTCTGCACATGGGGAAAACAATATCTGTGATAGTAAGCATAATGAGTAAAAATTGTTCACTGCATGAACTTCTCTAAACGCTTATTTTTTTTCAACATATTCCTGTCATAGGTTGTTTATAGTGTGAAGATTGTCTATGACAGGATGGTGCTTATGTTAAGAAACCTCTCAGACAGTTAAAAGTATGAGGACCAGATTTTCAATTTTGTAATGATAACTTTGATTTATGAGAGAATAATAAATATTTTAAGTGGGTTTGAATTTGTGGTAATACCTTAACCAATGCCAATCAGAATATATAGTTGAGCTCACTGCAGGACCTCAATTATTTAAATTGTCAATCTGAGATATTATTACATTATTTCTCTTTCTTATATGTCATTTGAAACTGTAGAGGAGAAATATGCAGACAATGTTAAGATGCATTGTATTACAAATGGATGTAATGCATTCCTCCTTAATATGTTTTAATAAAAATAATGTATTTCTGAATCTGATTTGTTTAAATGCTTCTTCATCAGAACATTTGAGGTGGCTTGGCAAGAGTAATATCTCTGAAGCTAAGTGTACAAAGAACGACCAACTTTCATAACAATCTGGCTATGCAGCATTTTAAACTCTTCCACAAAAACACTTTTCTAAATGTTTTTTGCATGAATAGTAACCTTTGTGTTGACCTGAAAGGAGACTTTTATAAAACAGTGGTGCTCCATTAATATGCCATCATCTAACACAATTATATTTTATATTCCAGGCAAATCCTTTTTCACTCACCTCACTATTTGAAAATGTTTTCTCATGAAGTTTTTAATCAGTTTTCTTGTTGCTTTCTTTTACTGATTTGTCCATAACAACAGCATGAGGAATATAAGATTTTCGATTTGCTCAGTTGGTTTTCTGTTTGGAGGTAAGGTTTTCTTATGAAAAAAAAAAAAAGTAAGGTATACACCCCACAGTTCAAAGTTAATACTGGGAATATAGACCACATTTTCCAAACATTCCCTTTGGACAGGAGATATCTTCTAATCATATGATATATACCAAAAATAGATAGGATAGGACAATCTTAGTATTTAAAATACTTGGCTGTATTTTTGGCACAGTTATTCAGGAAACACTTGGGACCTACTCAAAATATCTGAGTATATAGTATACAAGCAGTATCTTATAAGTATATATATATATATACTTATATATTACTAGCCTCTCTCTGAAAACATCAGTCTTAGGACAGCCATACAATACTGTATATCTGAGAGAAAATAAATATAACTCGAAATGAAAAAGCTAAGAATGTACCATAAGGAAAATAAATACACATCAAAAATTCAAGTGCCTGCCATGGTTCAGCTACATAGGTTAAAATCTCAGAAAAAAATTCATTCCTCAAAGAGACAAATGCTCTTGCATGGAATTGGATGTTTGTCTTCATGATGGCCTTGATTTATTCCTGTGGGATTGAAAGATAGAGTACATTCAAAAATATGAAAGCTCTGTGATAGAAATAATCTCTGCCTGGTTGAACTCTGTGCTGTAATTACCATCTTAACATCTTTGCTATATCATACCTTTTCTATATGACTAGTTCAGGGTAGAAGTTATTTTATTTATTTCAATCATAGAAAGTTCTGTAGTGGCTATGCCATTGCCGTGTCCTTTTTGTATCAATACAAATTCTATGGCCATCAATCCAACAATTGCATGGTTCATAGTATGACAGTGCAAGGTACATGCTATCCAAAAAATTAATGTCATGCTTCTAGTGAAATAGCAATATATTTAAATTTATCTGTTTGCATGATTTATTTATGTTGTATGCATCAATCAAAGGGATGCATGCATGCATGTTAATTCTGTTATGGTTAATAATAAACCACCCGACACATTATAGGGATCCCACTTCCTGCCATTGTGGACATTCAGAGGAAACAATGTCTGCAAAAAGCCCACAGCATCATGAAGGACTCCTCCACCTGGGAAGAGGTTCAGGTGCCTGCAGTCCAAGACCAGCAGGTGAAGGAACAGTTTCTACCATACAACGGTCTCCTTACTGAACTCCTCAACTCGTCTATCCCCCCCACACACACTGATACTTCCCCTGATAATATATAATATATCTTGTTTAAACTCTCTGTGCATTATACTTCAGTATGTTCATAAACACTCTGTACAGTTGTATATATTCCTTCCATAGACATTCTGTATATTCATAGATATTCTGTATATCCATATATAGTTATATATTTTGTATATCTGTATGTATGTGTGTGTGTTCTTCATTGCTGTTTTGCACTTCTGGTTAGATGCTAATTGCATTTCGTTACCTGTGTTCATGTGCAATGACAATAAAGTTGAATCTAATCTAATCTAATATTAATCAATTTCTGGGGTGGGGGGATGGTGAAAAGTTTATTGTAAAGAAATGATGAGCCAGTGAATAGACCAGCTCTTTCTAATTCTATTCAGAACAAAGTGAAAAACGAGATCTCCCTTGGGCGCCCTATACAGTTACTCCTCATGGGCAAATTACTAGAGAGCAATCTATAAAATATTTAGAAGTCTGGAGTGGAAAGTATAATAATCTTGCTAATACCACAGTTGGTGCCTTAAAAGAAACTACGGGTTCATATATTTCCTTTTCTAATGACTTTTGAATATTGTTTCTGACTATCAACTGTTAGGAACCTTTGGATTCACAAATTTTACAGCATTAGAGGAGTTTCCCTCAATACTTAGGAAAAAAAGTTTAAAGACTTTTGTAATAAACAGCAAAAGAGGGTGATTCTGGAAAGTTATAAACAAATTAACATTCCAGGTGGATTTTAAATAAGATTGTAGAATTAATTGCAAGAATCCTTTCCTTGGAAAAACACTTTTGATTTGAATTCTTCATTTTAAAAAATGAAGATGAAATTTTGAAGGTTGGGCACTAGAGATAACCAAAAGGAACTAGAGACTGCCTGTAGAGCCTAGCTAGGACTTAAATGATAAATTATATACTGTCCTCAGATATAGTACATATATCAAAATCCAAATCACATTATGGCTTTCACACTGTCAAGCATCTATCTTTATACTGAAGGACATTTGCTGTATGCATAGTTGCTTTCACATCCTATCTTCAGGTATATCAAGCAAGAGAAATCTCAGAGACCCATTCCCTATCTCTCTAGATATTATTGCGAGATAGATTCGAACTGGTTTGGATGACACAACATACCAAATGACTTTCTACAAACCAGAAAAGTACAAGCTTCACCAAAGATAAAACCTTGCTTATGAAAGAAAAGAATAAGAAATGGACCATAAAAACAGATCAATGAAAACTTCATCCTTATGTACCAAGTAATAAGTGAGAAAAAAATGAAATATGGAATGCAATATGTTGGAAATGTACATAGCTTCCTTCTCCCTGGAAGACTGAACAAAAAGATTTTTACAGTGTAACATTTTCTTACAGTTATACTTGTGGGTGCATTTTTCCTAATTCTGACTATTTTGAAATGGTAAAGGAGAAGGCACACTATCATATGTATTATATTATTTAATATTATTTGTATTGTGTTTCCCACTGACTTATAGATTGTAATCTCTAGACTAGGCCAATGTATTTAAAGTTAAAATATGTTAAAATTTCTATAAATCCATATAAACAACTTATTTTAAAACAATCTGATTGAATAGTAGATGAAAGGAACCAAGAGAACCATTAAACAGCAGGAGTTATCATAAAGTTTGGAGCTAGAGTTTTAAATTCATAACAAGTATTCCAAAATGTTTTCAACATTTCTTAAAAATCCAGGCAAACTGATTCAGTGCCCTTTTAAAAATGTGGCCTTGACATAACAATAGTGCATTTTAGACTGTAGAAGACAGGGAGAGCTCTCCTTTTTGTTCTTTTGATTCATTCAGATGTATTCAGCATGTACTGCAATGTATTGAAGATCAATTAAACATCCCTGCCCCACTTAAAATACAATTTGGGTCAGATGTGAAACCTGTTTATAGAATCATCTGTCAGGAAATTGGTTTGGATAGACAAAGTTATTCTGAACGATGGAAAGACAAAGATGGCAGAAACCATTGGCTAAACCGTATGATATAATGGCTACAATCTAGACCCGTGATGGTGAACCTATGGCATGCTTGCTGGAAGTGGCACACAGAGCCATCTCCTCCAGCACGTGAGTCATTGCCCCAGAGCAGGTCTACTGCACAGGTGAGCATGTACCGCCCACTCATCAGCTGATCGTCAGGTAGCTGCCGCACATATGTGGGGGGGCGGAGTGCACTCAGGAGATGTGCATGCATACACAGATGTGTGTTGTGCACGGGTGGTCCTGCACACAAGGGGCATGGGCATGGCCCCCCACGTGCATTGCCTTATGATTGTTGGCATGCATGCCTGCGTGCACATGTGTGTGTGTGTGCACTTTTGGCACACGAGGACGGAAAGGTTAGCCATCACTGATCGAGACATTTAGAGAAAAATACCTTGTAATAAGACTTCGGACAGTTACTTCCAAGTTGCATGTGGATACAGTTTTAGGTTTCTGTCAATCGGTATCTAACATTTATCAAATCTTTCTTTTCCATTAGAGTATGAAAGTGAGAATTCAAACTTTAAAAATATATTTGTAAATTCTTACTTACCGATCTAATTTCACCCTGTAATCAGATTTTATTTTAGCCAAACCCAAAACCTTTCTTTGGGAAAGGTAAGAATATCCTTGAGCCAAGCTCAATTCTTTAATTTGACATATTTATTAATTTTCTTGGCAACCATATAGAAATAATTTTACTACTGCCTTTTTTTCCCCTTATGTTCAGTGTTGACTTGGTCTAGTGCCTTAACCACCTGGCAACTGCTTGGTGAAGTCTGTCTGGACTATTTTTATCATGGCAAGATATTTGGAAGTGGTTTGCCACTGCCACCTTCTTTGGGTTGAGAGAAAGTGACTGGCCCAAGATACACAGTTGGTTTTGTGCGTAAAGCAGGACTCATGGTACCTTAGTTTCTAGCTGAGTGCCTTAACCACCAAACCAGATTGGCTCTTATTGTCTTCTTTGTATTTTTATTTTCATTTTAACATTGAGACATTGTTTTAAAATATTTAAAATGTTAAGTACAAACTTTGCCATAGGGAGTTTTGAATAATTTGTTATTCCAAAGGACTACTGTTAATATTTCATAATAGAAAGAAATAGGCTTTCATGCTGAATATTAAATGAAGTTTAGCTCATAGGATTTTATTTTGATATATCCTGTTCTATCTTCTCTTCTGTCAAATTTTACATACGACTTTCCTTTCCAAGAAGGTTTTTTTTGGGGGGTAAAATATTAAACTTATGAGATCTCACCCATGTTGAATTTGATCCATATTTTTATATGTTTTATATGTTTCTATAGCATTTCATTTCTGTGCTCCATCTTTAAATACAATAGTCCAATGCGACATTGATCTCATTTCTATTCCCACTCACACATAAAGAAACCCTTTCAAAAAATGTGGGGTGCCAAGGACAATATTAACTTTTTTCTTTCTTTTCTTTTAGAATTTGGTTGGCTATGGAGACACACAATTTGTCTTCTTTAGATTCCTAAATTCTGTAGATTCTCAGTAATCCAGGCCATGGTTGTTCCAAAGGTGCTCTTTGAGAAGGCAACTGGACTTTTTTGTTTTTTCTTTTGAAGATGTTTCACTTCTCATCCAAGAAGCTTCTTCAGCTCTGACAGGATAATGGATTCCTAGATTCCTAAACTAGATTCCTAAGTACTTATTCTCATTGTACTCTGAGAAAAGGGAGATCTCTGTGTCAATATATTCCATGGATTGGTCATTCTAAACCAGATCTACACTAAATCTAGACAGACTATCCTAAACATTTATTTCTTAACCTACTTTGGAAACTTTAAAATATATGGTAGCTGTTGCCATTGATCTGTGCATCAACACTTAATTTAGAATTTGCAGAATGGATACCTATTAAGTATCCATACTTAATTAATTAAGTATTAAGATACCAAGAATGAGCCTATTAAGGGCGATACTGGAATGGTAATAAATATTGAAAAAAGTATATCAAGAAATCACTCCTGAATATACTTATAGCATTAGAATGATACAGTTCCAAACAGTGAGATGATCCTAATTGGTAGTGAAGTGTTTGGAACACGATTCAAAAAAGCATTGCTTTCATTGGGCAAGTTTTATACACTTGCAACCTCTCCTTATTCCTTCATCCTAGATTGCTCAATTTAGGCATCCACAAAGAAAGGCTAGCTATTGATGAGGATTAAGTGCCTAGCAGGTATTTGGTACCTGCTATGACAAAAGAGGGAAATAATTATCTGATTGGGTTAGAGCTGAAAGTCTGTTATCTCACAGCTTGCAAAAGTAAATAGGAAGAGCTAGTCTATGTAGTCTCTCAAGTATTAATTGAAGATGCAAGTCAGTCATAGGAGAGTTGTACTTGAAAACAAACTGATCTTTTAACAGATACTATTCTTCACAGGTTAGTCCTCAGGAAGTAATGCAGAACCTAGTTGTGAGATCAAATTGTTTGTCTTTCAGCTTTTCTTTTTCTTCCTTTCTTTATATCTGTATTCCCAGCAGTCCATAATATTTTACAGGATCCCTAATTAGACATCTTCACACAATTTACAACCATTTTAAAGGGTAAGCGGTTAATGGCTTGCAATTTAAAATGTGAGGTAATTAATTATTAACTCAAATGGCTTGACTGCTTTTCTAACCTACCAGTAGTATCACACTATGTGTTGGTTAATATTGGTTATTAGAGGATAGGGAAAAAGAGGACAGCCACTTGGAGATTGTTCCCCCAGATACAGCCTGATGTATATACCTTGGATGTGTTTCAATAATTATTGCAAGTTTCTGATATTCCATCAGATAATTTTTTTAAAATAAATAAATAAATAAAAATTAAGTTTGAACCCCAACTGACAGCACCCTAAACCCAGTTTATTTGATACATTTGCACATAAAATGCAATATATATGACCATGCATTATGCCAGCAGCCAGTCACCTTGTAAGCTTACCCTGAAAATACTAACCTGATGGAGCGATGATGATGATCTGCCTGAATCAATTTACTGCAGGATGAATGCCATTTGAGTGAAGTTTATGGACTGTAATCTACCGTGCTTATCTATTATGAGTAGGTAGATAGCTGTGTTTTGAGCTCCCAGACTAAGAATGAAAGGAAGTGACTGGCTGAAAGTTGTTGAGTTGCCTTTCATTTTTACAGGAGAATTAGAACTGGGATGCCTGCTCCTGGTCCTTAAGTAGATGTGATTAAAGCTGAAGTTTTCCTACTGTTTGATTTACTTCTGAGCCTTACAGAAACTGAAGGGAGGTTTTAATTGAAGGGTTAAAAGGAGAGAGGATTTAATAGCAAAATTATTATTATGAAATTTGCATGACTTGTCCAAATGAGAAGCAATGTAATATTTGAAATATATATCATTTTCTATACCCAGACTGTATCATGTTAGTTGGACTTAGTTGACTAAATATTTGGAGACAACCAGACTGGCATTTTGGCTTGCTTTTATTAATAATTATGGCAGGACTTCAATTCATAAAAACACAGTGTCAGGATTCCAGTGATTGCTCATGATTTAATTAGGGCAGTCTTCAGAACCCTGACAGCAAGCCAACTCTGAGACACATAATTTACTATTACCTATGAACCTGTTTCCCCCCCAGCCCCCTGGGTGTGTCACACGTACACTAATTCATGACTTCAATAATATGTAAAAAAAGAAAAACACACTGCTGTACTTCTAATTATCATTAATATGTACTAGATTGCTTTAATGTAGGCTTTTGTTTTCTAAAATAGGTTAAGCCTCAACATGAATTCCTTTAATTACAATTCAGGTTTAACAAATGACTTTGGATTGCATAATTGTGAGATTCTTTCTCAAATATTAGTAGTCAGCCACTTTACATATATTTTTGTTCTTGTTTGTTTGTTGAAGTCACCCACGTAATATTTCACAAGGCTATTTTCAGTGTTTTCATTTATATATAGTTCAGAAAGATTATGTAAATATACTCTGATGAAGGATAAACTAATTGAACAATTCTGGTTGTTTATTTTTATTATTAGGTTATAATAAAATTATTTTAGAATTTACATCAGCTACTTGATTTTGCACTAAGTTCCCAAAACTAAGATTCTTCATTATGTCATATTTTGTAACAAGCATTGGAATCCTGCTTCTGTATTGCATCTGTCCAACCCACAACACAGAAAAGTTCTGACAATGTTTCCATAACATTTCTTTTATGTTTCCAATTCTTTCACTGCATTGGTATTAAAATAATATTTTTTCCTTTTCTCAACACTGTCCAGGCCAGTCTCAAGGTGTTGAAAATCTGTCTTCGAAGAGAAATCTAATAACTTGACAGTAGCTAAAATCTGATGCAACAGAAGCAGGATAGCAAATTTCATCCAGAAAAAGTTTTTACTCATTCAAGGATGATTCTATGGCATTCTGACTTTGTAAATAGAAAAGCTAATAAAGCCATTAATTAGCATTCTGACTTTGTAAATAGAAAAGCTAATAAAGCCATTAATTGTATTGATTTGTGAATCAACAGCAGAGAATACTTGGAAAATATCATAGGCATGGGTCTCTGTGACAGACTGTATACTCTGGTGATTTAAGGCAAATATACATGTCCCAGGATAATGTCTTATTGACTAACTCAGTGTGCAGTCCTGTTATGTCATATACATACCTAACTGTGGTTTAGTGATTTAAAATTTTCCTCAGTAATTCCCTTCACTAAAAACCCAGCATTATCCCAATTAAGTCCAGACACAAGCAGACCAATGCTAATCCACAGAGCAATGGCCAGATAAATCCACCAAGCAAACTGAAATCTACAACACAAGAAAGTTCACAAGGCAAGAAAGTCCAGAGTTTCCAAGGCATGATCCAAGTCAAGGCACGATGTCAATCCAAAGCTAGGTAGGAATTACAATCGCCAGAAAACACACAGCTAGGATAGAAACATATTATTCCCAGCATCACCTCCATCTGTCTATTATGCTAAATAGCCATCTTCTGATGCATTCCATCAAGAAAGGTGAGACTTTCTCCTCATGAGTAATCTGGCTGACCTTTTCTGCTCCTGCTTTTTCTCTGTTCTATGTGTTCTTGGATCAAGTACAGAAGGCAGTTCCTATTCCTCATTATTGACCAGCTGCACCTATATGCTTTCCCCACCTGGAACCTCAGGATGTTCTGCTGCAGCTGCGTTTCAGCCAACTGCCTCACAGATGGCTGTTCAGAGCCATCAATCAACTCAGTTCTTGATGTGCCAGGAACCAATAAATCCACCCCCAAGCTGACATCTAGAGAGGTATCTGGGGAAGTGTCCGGGGGAGTTATCACATCAGATTGGATCCAGTATACTCTGGATTAGCTGTAACCATTTCTCCCAATGCATATGGGAATTCATGTAGTTTGAATTAATTTTGTCTTAAATTTAAAAGAGTAAAGCCTAAAATAAATAATTTAATAACTCAATCAACTGTTATTTAAATATAAAATTATTATTTTTTTTAAAAAAATACCCCATACCTTTATTAATGTATCTCGCTGCATGAAGACAAGAAACCATTTGCTGAAGCTGTTTTCCCCTTTAATCACCTTGCTTCCTATTGATAAGAGCACAGCTTTTAATTTAGAAACCAGCTACAGAAGTCACTGCCTCACAATGCACTGGTTTTATTAGAGAGAAAATGAGATCAAGATTTGCTTCAAGTAGCTTTTAATAACTGAAGGACTACATTGCAAATCACTGGACTGTAGACATGCAAAATGGCAGTCATGGGTGACTTATCTCTTCTCAAAATGGTGGCATTGTGGGTATGGTTAGTTACAAAGCATTCATTCATCAAAAGATAATGAGGTAGATGAGATGGTTGATGATAAGTATTGATACCTTGATATCAATATCAATTGATACCTTGATTTCCTCTAAGCAAGACAAATCACTTTACAACAATAAAATATAAAACTACAATAAAATCAATACAGTTAAAAACAAAATTAGAAAAAGGCTGCACAGAGATACATAAACTCCTAATCTTCATCTGCCTGGTTTATTAACTGCCAGCTGATAAAAATAGAAATGACAGGGCTGCTAACCTGCTAAGAACTGTGAAAACTTCATGCTAGGTATGTGGTTAGATTCACCAATCTGCATTCCAAACAGATTAAAATTAAATACTCCAACAGACAGATAAATCTGACTAAGAAACCTCACATTCAAGAATATCTCCAAATAACCACACACAGAAAATCTGCCCTTTAAAATATACCAGATTGAGTGCCAAAGTTTGAATCTTGGGTCTCTTTTTTCTTAATTTTTGAATCAACAGCCACAAGACAACTCAATTCTCAGCCATGAAAGTCTTTGCCATCTGCCTCTTGCTGGTCAGATATTTTTTTCTAGTATGAATGATTTTTTTTCCGCCAATATCTACTGTTACTAGAATTCCTGTGGAATTCAAATATGTTTATTAGTTTCTGATTTTGCATGGATTTTGGAGGGAGGGGGTTGAGTGGGATAGGGCAGGACACTTTGGAGGAAAAAAAGGTAGGCTTCGGGAGAAGGATTTTAAAGGCCCTGTCACACTGGCCGATGGATGCAAAACGTTTGTAAAAAGGACACAGCGGACGAGAAAAATGTTCCTTCCATTGTTATCCGCTCTCAAAAGGGGGAAAAATTTGCATAACCAGAGCGAATAACATGGAAAGGAACGGACGGGGAGAGGACGCAGGGCAGATGGAAAGCGGATGCGGAACGGAAGCCTAGTGGATGGAAGCGGATGGGAGCGGATGGCACATCCGCAAGGCTTCCGGGGGACTGCAGAAAAGCGGACGTGGAACGAATACAGTGGATGCAGAGCGGACGCCGAGCGGATGAAGCGGATGCATAGCGGATGCCCAGCGGATGAAGTGGATGCACAGCAGAAGCCTAGCGGATGCCTAGCGGATGCCTAGCGGATGCCTAGCGTTCACTGCGCATGCGGGGAGGATGCATTGCATCAGCCCCGCAGATATAAAGGGAAGCAGCTCCCAAGCAGGTCACCGTTCAGAGGAAAGACCTGTTTCCAGACACATCAAGTGCCTTGCCAGCCTGCCCTGCCAGCCTTGCTGCCTGCCATCTTGCCAGCCTGCCTGCCAGCCTTGTTGCCAGCCTGCCTGCAAGCCTTGCTGCCTGCCAGCCTGCCTCCCAGTCTGCCTGCCAGACTTGATGCCTGCCTGCCTGCCAGCCTTGCTGCCTGCCTTCCTGCCAGCCTGACTACATGCCAGCCTTGCTGCCAGCCAGCAACCCCACAACCATGGGGAAGAAGAGAAAGCCTCAGCCATCTGCTGCCAGCCCTGGCAAGAGGGACAGGGCCACCCTCCCACCGCCTGGCCCTCACTCTGCTTCTGAGGGGGCTTCTGTAGCACGGGCTCGCTCTTCTGCGGCTGGGGCTTCTGCTGCTTCTGCTTCTGGAGGAGCTGCTGATGCTGCTTCTGGCGGTGGTGCTTCTGCTGGTGCTTACTCTGCTGAAGCTACTCCTCATCCTGCTGGTCCTGCTCGTGCTCCTGGTCTTGCTCATGCTCCTGGTCTTGCTCGTCCTGCTGGTCCTGCTCATGCTCCTGGTCCTGCTCGTGCTCCTGGTCTTGCTGGTACTGCTGGTGCTGCTGCTGCTGCTGCTGCTGATCCTGCTGGTGCTGCTGGTGGTGGTGGTGTGGAGGAGCAGCCCCTACAACCTGGAAGCCCCTCTGATGAGGGCCCATCTGGTCCTGCCAAAGGGAGGAAGAGGCATATGCGAGAACGGGAGAGGAGGCAATACTCCATTGAGGAGGAACACGAGGATAAGGTGCAGGAGTGCTTGAGAGAGAATAAGTATCTATGGCAGAAGGGACACAGGCTCTACAGGGACACCAAAAGGAAGCAGGCTGCTTGGAGAGAGAAGGTGGAGAGCCTGGGCTACACATTGGAGGTGCTCCTCAGCTGGTGGAAACATATGCACACCTGGTACGGGAAGCTGCACCTCAAGAAATCTGGCCAGACTATGGTCAAGCTGACAGACAGAGAGACCTACGTGATGGCCAGGTGCAGCTTACTGGAGGGTGAGATCCGCCACCGAGGAGCAGCCCCTCTCACAACCCTCTCTCTCCAGCAGCCTGCTGAGAGCCAGTCCTCTTCCGGCCGAGAGTCAGCTCCTGTCTCCAGACAGGTTTCTGTGGAGCGTCCCACAGTGGAGAACCCGCGGACAGCTGTTTTAACCATGGCGGAGCGCGTGGAGGACTCCCTGGCGCAGTGGGAGAAAGGAGACGGCACTTCCACCACAGTCCTACCCGCATCCACCCCCAGCTCCACCTCCACAGAAAGGCAGAGAGCCAGACAGGAGGGGCAGAGCCACACTGTCCTGCTGGAGATCAGGGACACCATCCGGACCAGCATAGATCTCCTCTCTCAGCTGATCCACACCGACTCCTCATCCTCCAACCACAAGCCCTTCCTCACCTATGTCAACCAGACCCTGACGGACATGGCGGAACCCCAGTACCAGGTGGTGAAGGACCGGATCATCGAGCTTCTTCACAACCCTCCAGATCCAGAGGAACTTGCTCCCACCCAGTCCAGTTCTGCTCCTCCACCCCAGGTGATGTCCCTCCCATTCCAAGGCTTTCCACAGGCCCTCACCTACCAGGGCTACGGCTATCAGGAGGTCCAGCAGCACAGGCAGCAGCCCTTCCCAGTCCAGGCACAGGCTCATCAGATGCCACCGTTGCCACCGGTTCCACTGATGCCACCCATGCCACCCATGCCACTGATGCCACCGACGCCACCGATGCCACCCACGTCACCGATGCCACCCACGCCAGTCCTCACACAGCTGCTGACCAGACAGCCCCACTACACTGCTCCTTCCTCCACCCCACAGCCAAGCCCGGCCTCAGTACATCTGTCGTCGGTATTGGGACTGACACCTCATGGCATGGAAGAAGGAGCTCTCAACATCACGGGGCTGAGCCAGCTGTCTGAGAGCTTCCTCAACACACCGTCACCTGTTGTCCTCTCGGGGACAGGCACCCCAGCACTCCAGCAGCAGCCACCTCCACAGCACCTGGACCCGTCACCCCTGAGACTGACCCTTCACCCCTGACACCTCCGAGTGACCGATAAGAGTGCCAGAGACTGTAGACTTTATTTGGACACTTGACTTGGGTAATTTTTTTTTATAGCTTGTTATTAATAAAGATTATCTTTGATTCACACACTTGCCTCATTTATTTTATTAAATAAAGTCTTGGTGGAAACTTTTAGAAATGGTTTAAGCCTTTGCATGCTTGTGGGATGGGTAAGGATAGCAGTGGGATGGGCAGGGATACCTTTGGGATGGGTAATAGCTGTGGGATAGGCAGGGATACCTGTGGCATGAGTTAGGATATCTGTGGGATGGGTGAAGATAGCTGTGGGATGGGCTGAGATAGCTGTGGGGATAGATAAACCTCCAGTGCAAGCATAGTGGGACTGTATGGTCCACCCTCCCAGGTGCCACACCTATGGCCCTTCATTATCAATAGTAATGTAATCATTGATCCACACATGTCAACCTAAACACAACTCTTTATTAAATGCCCTGTTCATTGTAGGCCCACCCAACATACATGGCCCAATCTCATCAGTGTGATGAGACAGGCTGAAGGAAGCATCCATTAAGCATCTACCATCCTGTCTTGCCACTCCACTGCTCCAGCTGGGGAGTTGCACCAGTGTTTCAGGAGGTTGCGCTGCTTCTTCCCTTCACGTGAGGCTCTGTTGGGGCCTTGCACATCCTCAGTGTCTATCAAGTTTTGCCCTTGCCTCCATTCCCCAGGCTCCATGTCCCCATTGCCTTGTTGGAGGTCCACGAGCCTGTTCTGCAACACTGGGTAGCAGGTGCACATGAGATTGTGCAGGATGCAGCAAGCTTCCACGATCCTCCTCACTGTCTCTGGGCGATATTGCATGGTGGTGAGAAGTACCTGGTACCTGTTGGCCAGGATGCCAAAGGCGTTCTCCACCACCCGCCTTGCCCTGGACAGCCTGTAGTTGAAGATCCTCTCTTCACGGGTGAGGAGTCTGGAGGTGTAGGGCTTCATGAGGTAGGTTCTGAGGGAGAAGGCGTCATCCCCCACGATGAAGTAGGGCACATCTTGCGTGTCATTGGGCAGGGGGTCTGGATCTGGGAAGCCCACCATGAGGTTGCATTCCAGCCCCTCCTTGAGGTGACTGGCGTTGTATACCTGGGCATCTGAAAATGTGCCGTTGCCTGAAGCATCGATGTACATGAACTTGTAGTCAGCATTGACCATGGCGAAGAAGATGATGCTGAAGAAGCCCTTGTAGTTGAAATAAGTGGACCCCGACTTGGCTGGTGCTTTGCAGGCCACGTGCTTGCCATCTATGGCTCCAACGGTGTGGGGGAAGTTCCACCTCTGATACCACTGCTCTGCAACTTTCTTCCATCCTTCTTCAGTGGAGGGGCACTGGAGGAGCTCCTCCATGTATTCTTCGATGATGGTCTGCACCACTTCTCTGACCACAATGCTGATGGTGTTGTGTGGCACCCTCCATCCGTACTGCATGCTCCTGTAGGTGGTCCCTGAGGCCAGGTGGCGCAGAGTCAGTTCCACCTTGAGCCCAGGTTCCAGGCTGGGCCAGAAGTTGGTGCTCTGCTTGGTCAACCTGGGTCTCAGCCGCTGCACAACTTCGTCAAACATGGCTGGAGGCATCCTCATGAAGTTCTGGAATGCATGAGGGTCTTCGTTCCTGAGCTCCACCATCAGCTTGTTGTACAGTCCATACTCTGCTCTTCTCCCGATCCATCTTCGGACCCAGATGCTTCTTGGCTGCCTCCTTTTGTTCCGATAGTAGAGTTCACAGAGCCTGTAGATGGCTTCGCACTGTTGCAGAACGATGGTGGCTACCAAAAGGACTGTGTTATGATCCAAGGTGGACATACTGGATGCTGTGGAAGAGCAAGAGACAGTTGAAGGCTGCAGAGGTCTGCACAGCAGGGCTGCTGGACTGATAGTGAGATCCAGGTGAGTTGCTCCCCCTTTTTGTAGGCAATATAGCTTTTCCCCCATGTGTCCTTTTGCATCCTCTAGGTATCGTCTGGACATTCTTAATATCCGAGATAGGTCCCCTCTGCAAACATTTTTTCCGTTTTAAATGCTTTGTATGCGAGCTGCATCTGCTTTCATCCTTTCTCCGTCCGTGCTACTAATGCTGCACGTCCGTTCCACATCCGTTCCGCTTCCTCCCTGTGTCTGCTTTCTGTTGGAGCGGATTCGAGTTGCATGGATGCGCAGCGGATGCCTAGCGGATGTAGCGGGTGCGTAATGGATGCCTACGGATGCAGAACGGATGTCCCCCGTATGCCTAGCGGATGCAGAACGGACGCGTTGGATACATTTTCCGCTCAGAAAGTTTTGAGCAGCTCAAAACTTTTTGAGCGGATGAAATGTCAATAGATGGATGCTGGATGGATAGAGAGGAAGCAAAACGGAAGCAGTGAGTACAGAACGGAAGTATCGCGTTAACCAATGGATGGCAAGTGTTTTTCTCCGTTTTACATCCTCTTTCCATCTGTTGGTGCAGTGTGACAGGAGCTTTAGATTATTCAAGATAAGATTAAGTAAGCAGGGATTAAAATATGTCAGGATAACAACAGGAGTGTCAGACATCTCTTGTAGAGAACTTGATAGGAAACAGTTTATCTAAACAACAACTCTGTCAGAAATAAGATTGGTAATATTTATTAGAAAGAGATTGGGGTTAAAATCTTGAAATTAAACATCAAATTGTAATTAAAAATACATTTCAAACTAGCAACAGCAGTTGATGTATAAAGAATTAAAACCAGCTCTGAAGGACAAAATATCACACAATCATATCCTGAACTATAGAATCTCATGTCCAAATATTCCAAGTGGGAGCCAGAACTTTATAGCCTTCCAAACTATCAATAATATGGAAATCGTTTGGATTTTGTGATGTAATATGTACAAAGCAATGACATTGAAAAATCCCAATTCCCATACCTCTATTGTCTCAAGAAATGGGATCCTTTGCATCCCTCCCCAAAGAAAAGGAAACCAGATGGACAGTATACATTCATAGGAGAAGGCCCCATAGGTAACTATGTGTCAAGGCATATTTATAAAGTGTCAGGGTACATTTATAAAGTGTATATCAAGTGCACATTTATAAAGTATATATCACCTAGTGGTGATATTGCTAATTTGTGCAGGGTCCACAAAATTATGTGATACTGCTAAAGCAACTTTCACTCATAAGCATTCCTTTTTCTTTAACTATTTTACAATTTCTGAGATGTCTTCACGGTCACCAACAAAGATGTTACAGTAACCTATTCAAAACAATGATAAAAATAGCAACAACTCAATATCCAACTCGGTGATTGCAGTCAGTGTTGTGGGGGAATGTCACTCCTTTGCTTGGTGCTGCAGTACACCTCTCCCCTTCTGTATAAACATGTGCACCCAGAACCACTGGATGAGGTCAGCTAGCAAGTCAGATATCAGCACGCTACTTGATTAATACCTTTTGATCTCAGGTAGTCTAAATGTGACTGTCAAAGTTATGTCCAAGTGCCTTGAAGGCTTAGGTGGGAAACAGTTGATTCAGGCTCAGTTCTACCAAGCTCAGTGCCTATAGTTTTGGTGACTGTCTGAATATTGGGACTTCCCATTTTTATTCCTAAATGAGATTACACTCCTTCAGAAGCTTTCCAGGACTCTTAAGCCCATGTCACACTGCACCAACGGATGCAAAGAGGATGTAAAACGTTAAAAAAAGCTTGCCATCTGTTGGAAAACGCTAAGCATCCGTTGTGTACTCACTGCATACGTGTTTCATACGCTCTATCCTTTGAGCATCCGTCCACTGAGATTTCATCCACTCAAGAAGTTTTGAGCTGCACAAAACTTTGTGAACGGATAAACTTTCCGCTGTGTACGATGTAAATCCGTGACATTCGAGCAACAAACGTTCTATGTCCATTTATCATCCGTTAAATGTCCGCTGTATCCTCTCTGCATCCTCTGGGCATCCCCTCAACTCACATCCGCTGCAGCTGAAAACGGAAAGAGGGAGGAAACAAAAGGTACATGGAACATCTACACAGCATTAGTAGCACGGAAATAGAAAGGATGAGCAGTGAACGGTTTGCATCCTATATATATCCTCTAGGCTTCCTATGAACATCCCTTTAACATCCCTGCTACATACTACCCACGTCCGTTCTTTTCCTTTCTTTTCCATTCTGTTTATGCAAAGTTTTGCCACTTTTGGGAGTGGATGACAATGGATGGAGCCACCCCCGAAAATTTGCTCGTCTGCTGTGTCCTTTTTGCATACATTTTGCATCCGTCGGCCAGTGTGACCTAGCCTTTAGCTTTTACTCAATGAGTAGATGGCATCTGTGGGTAAGAGAGTTTTAGCACAGCTTCACTTGGCATGGCATCAGCAGCTTTTCCTGGATCAATCAGCTTCCAGATAGTCATTTATGCTGTGACTTGATCATTGCAATATATTTTATGTAGAAGTGTTCTTGAAGACCACTTGGAAACTTCAGATGGTCCAGATTGCAATGAGGAAAGCAGTTATTGGCTTGCCTGGGCCTGGTTAAATGATACCTGTTTTGTGAACTGAATTGGATGCCACTGTGTTTCCAAGGTGATGTAAAGTGCTGTTTATTACCTCTGTAGTCTTATATGGCAGAAGACCTCCAATACTTTTTTGAGTGACCATGTGTCCCAGTGTCTTCTGTCAGGTATGACCCATCTGAGTAAACATACTTTAGGTCCTCTTGAACAGTGTTTATCTTTTGGGACCCAACAAGTATGTCCTGCCCTTTAGCAATGTTTGCCTTCTGGAATGTAGTTTTAAATCTTCATTCCTCTTAAACCTCTTAAAACTTTATGGCTGTCACCCTGATGAACCTAGAAGGCTTAAAAACCTGACCATTCTCTGAGGTCTTTGAGAAGGATGGGGGCACACCCCTTCTTGTGATATTCTGTTCTGATTTTGTCTGAATTTCATTTTGCAATTATTTTGTAGCTACTTTTTTATTTCTGTGTAATTTAATATATTTTGTTTTTAATATTATTATTTTAATGAGCCTGTCAATTGGAGATGGAATTGGGAGGTATCAAAATAAGATGGATGGATAGATGAATGGAACAAAAGGAAAAGAAAGAAGCAAGGAAAGGAAGTAATTTTGTTCCCATATTCGTTTGGAAATGTATTTTTAACCTTACTTGTCAATAACCACAGGACCTGGTAATGTTCCTTTCTGCCCAGGGATGTTTTGGGCTCAAAAAAATCCAGATGGAGACCACACATAAAAACAACAAAACCCATAACTGTGGTTGCACCTTTGCAGCCAGCATCTTCACTTTTTAACCACTTTTGCTGACATCCCTGTTTCTGCCTTTTTTGGAAACATTCAGGACTTCTATTTTGTCAGTAGCATTTTTGCTGCTAGTCTTTTTGCTATTCACTTGAGATCTCTTGGCTTTCGTCCTGCATATAGGCAATCATTTATTGTTCGTGGTTTGCAATTTTGTTTTCCTTCCTGCAAATGGTAATCATGAATTAATGCTGTCTGCCCCATTCCAATGTGATAGATGCATTGGCACCTGGGATAAGACCTGGGACAGCCACTAAGTGATTCTCCCTTTGTGTGCACCTGTAGTTGTATATAAATCATTTCAGTCTTCAGTTGTTGTGCTCCATTATGTGAAAGCAAAAACAACATTGTAAAGCCTTTGGGCTAATTTTTCCCCCAAATATTTTCTTTTATTACTTTTTAATCACACTTTGGCCTTTCAATCCCACTCGAGCTGAGGATTAGAAGGCTTTGTTGGTTTGGAGAGAAGAGCATAGTGAAGTCCCCCACTCTTTTTTCTCTTTTTAATCCAAAGAGAAGCTTGAAGAAAGGAATGATTGGGGTTCTGGCTGACTGTAATCTTTATGGAAATAATTTAGGTGACTATTTTTTTTCCTATTTCTTTTGCATCAGGCATTGTGGCAGAAGAAAATCTCATGTGGCTTCATTATGGTTGGGGCAGGGACAAGGAAATAGCAGAGAGGATTAGAAGGTTCAAATAGGATAGGAGTGGGGGAGACTCATGTTAAAAGTAGTCTAAATGAACGAAAAGAAGAAAAAGAAAGTGAGGAAATGAAGTGTGAACTTCATGTCACTAAATTGGAAATGCCTGCACAAGGTGCTGAAATGCAATAGAAAAGAACCACTTTTATTTTGCCAAAGTAAACTGGTAGCTTTTTAAAGGATAACCTATAAACTAACTTACAAATATTCTTTATATATTAATATTTTTTTTATTTGTCTGTTGAATGATATCTTTTCTTCCTTAAATCATGTGCACCTTTCAAGCTGTTTATATAAGGCTCTATGCATTTGAATGTACTAATTTGTATGGAAGGAACAGTAAATTGGCAATAAAATGTAGAAGATGCACCATCAAATAAATCACTATAATGAGAGTCTCATAATGAACGTGGAGAAGGGTGGCAAAGTTGTTACTAAGTAGAAGTTAGAGAAAGGAACCAAAATCAGAAAGGGCTGTTCATGTGACCCAGGGATTTCAAAATTGTTCAAAACTTCAATTTACTGATAAAAGTCCTAGCTTACCCTGCAACAGACTATTATACCGTATGGTATAATTGTTGCACACAAACCAGCTAAAGCTCTTCAAAACATCTCAAGTAAACTAAAAGACATGATAGCCCAAGATGAAAAAAATACAGGAGTCATCTACAATATGCAATGTAAGTGCTGTTAACAGGTACTATGTAGAACAGACAGAAGAGTAGTGGAATGTGAACCCCAACTGGCAGTCAAAAAGCACAGTAAAAACTCCTTAAGGCCCGGTCCCACTCGACGATGGATGCAAAATGTATGCATAAAGGACACAGCGCACAAGCAAAATTTTGGAGGTGGCTCTATCCGTTTCCATCTGCTCCAAAAATTGGCGAAAATTTGCATAAACAGAACAGAAAAGAACGGACGTGGGTAGTATGTAGCGGGGATGTTAAACGGATGTTCATCAGAAGCTTAGCGGATGGAAGCGGATGGAAGCGGATGAAACCTCCAAAGGGGTTCCGGGGAAGAATTTCGAAGTGGACGCATAGCGGAAAGGGCGGATGCATAGCAGATGAAGCGGATGTATCATGTATGCCTATAGGAAACAAAGGGGATGCCGTGCGGATGTATATCGGATGCAAAGCGTTCACTGTGCATGTGGGGGGTATGAATTGCATCCACTCCGCGGATATAAAAGGATGCAGCATGCACGCAGAATAGTCTATTCTGACTCAGAATAGTCTCAGAGATTGAGTTATTTACTTGTTTAATAAAGTTTATCTTTGCTTAAGACACTTAATAAAGTTTACTTTCATTTTGTTTACATAATAAAGTGTTGGTAAAAACTTTGAAAAAATGGTTAAGCCTTTGCATGCTTGTGGGATAGATAAGGATAGTTGTGGGATAGATAAACCTCCAGTACAGGCATAGTGGGATTGTATGGTCCACCATCCCAGCTGCCACACATATGGACCTTTATTATCAATAACAATTTATTCATTGATCAACACATTTTAAAATAAACAAAGCTCTTTATTAATGCCCTATTCATTGTAGGACCACTCAACATACATGGCACAATCTCATCAGTGTTATGCGACAGTCTCAAGGAAGCATCCATTAATCATCTATCATCCTGTCTTGCCACTCCAGTGTTCCAGCTGGGGAGTTGCACCAATGTCTCAGTAGGTTGCGCTGCTTCTTCCCTTCACGTGAAACTCTGTTGGGGCCTTGTACATCCACAGTGTCTATCAGGTTTCGTCCTTGCCTCCATTCACCAGGCTCCATGTCCCCATTCCCTTGTTGACGGTCCACAAATCTGTTCTGCAACACTGGGTAGCGGGTGCGCATGATATTGTGCAAGATGCAGCAAGCTTCCACGATGCTCCTCACAGTCTCTGGGTCATGCTGCATGGTGGGGAGAAGTATCTGGAATCTGTTGGCCAGGATGCTGAAGGCGTTCTCCACCACCCATCTTGCCCTGGACAGCCAGTAGTTGAAGATCCTCTCTTCACGGGTGAGGTATCTTGAAGTGTACGGTTTCATGAGGTAGGTTCTGAGGGAGAACGCATCATCACCAACGATGAAGTAGGGCACATCTTGTGTGTCATTGGGTAGGAGGTCTGGACCTGGAAAACCCATGATGAGGTTGCGTTCTAGCCCATCCTTGAGGTCACTTGTGTTGTATACCTGGCCATCTGAAGCTGACCCGTTGTACATGAACTTGTAGTCAGCATCAACCATGGCAAAGAGGATGATACTGAAGAAGCCCTTTTAGTTGTAATAAGTGGACCCTGAGTTGGCTGGAGCTTTGCAGGCCACGTGCTTGCCATCTATGGCTCTAACGGTGTGGGGAAAGTTCCACCTCTGATACCACTCTTCTGCAAGTTTTCTCCAGCCTTGTTGAGTGGTGGGGCATCTGAGGAGCTCCTCCACGTATTCTTCAATGATGGCCTGTACCACTTCTCTGACCACTTTGCTGATGCTGTTGTGTGGCACCCTCCATTCATACTGCATGTTTCTGTATGTGGTTCCAGAGGCCAGGTGCCACAGAGTCAGTGCCACCTTCAGTCCAGGGTCCAGGTTGGGATGGAAGTTGGTGCTAGGCTTGGTCAACTGGGTATCAGACGCTCTACAAGTTCATCAAACATAGCTGGTGGCATCCTCATGAAGTGATGGAATGTACGAGGGTCTTCATTCCTCAGCTCCACCGTCAACTGGTCATACAGTCCAAACTCCATCCTTCTCATGATCCATCCTCAGACCCACACAGCTCTTGGACGTCTCCTTCCTCTCCTTCTGTGTAAAATTTGATACAGTCTGAACAGGTTTTGGTTCTGATGATGACTGAGCGCAGCTATCATATGACTGTTTCATCATCCCTGGTGGAGAACAATTGATGATGTTGAAGACCAAGACCAAGGGTGATGAGGTCTGTACACCATGGCTGCTGGACTCATACTGAGATCCAGATGATTTCCCCCTGTTTTTATGGAAAATATTGGTTGTCTGCTAGGTGTCCTTCTACATACTCTGGACATACTGCAGACATCCTAAATATCCGAGATACATCCCAGATACAAATGTTTTGTCCATTTTGAATACTTTTCTACGAGATGCATACACTTACATCCTTTCTATTTCCATGCTACTAATGTTGTGTAGACGTTCTGTGTACCTTTTGTTTCCTCCCTCTTTCCATTTCCAGCTGCAGCGGATGTATGTTGAGGGGATGGCCAGAGGATGCAGAGAGGATACAGTGGACATTTAATGGATGACAACGGACATAGAACGTTTGTTGCCCGTATATATAGCGGATGTACATCGTACGTGGCGGAAAGTTCATCCGTTCAAAAAGTTTTGTGTAGCTCAAAACTTTTTGTGCGGATGAAATCGCAATGGATGGATGCTCGACGGATAGAGCATATGAAACCCATATGCAGTGAGTACACAACAGATGCATCGCATTTTCCAATGGATGGCAAGCTTTTTTAACGTTTTACATCCTTTTTGCATCCATAAGTGCAGTGGGACTGGGCCTTTACTTTCACAATAAATGGACAGATTCAAGCATAGTTTCAAATGAGAAGCATTGTAGACAAAGCTAAATACAAAAATGGTAGGGTTAGGGCTAGGGTTAGGCTTTGTATATAGAAATATATACAATTTAAGTATATATTTAAGTGGCAGTGAAAAGCTATGAAGGAAATAGCTTTCACACCATTTAAGCGGCAGTGAAAAGCTATGAAGAAAACAAAAAGAAAAGAACCCATACTCTCCAGAGCCAGCACCCAGATAACCATGGTTTAATACTTGACAAACTATCAAGCAGAATACTTGAGAACTATCAAGGAGAAAAATCACACCCCCACCAACATGGCAAGGTAAGCTATTGTATATAAATATGGAGCAAATTCCACACTCAGTAACACTGATGAATTTACCTAGTCTAATAATGAAACATCTGTAAACAACCAAGTTCAGAGAGCACCAAGTCTCCACAGATATTTTTAAATTCCTTAACACTGAATTCATTCACTTCATATTACCATTTTCCTCTGGCAGAATTTTCCTTTTCTCCATTATGCACTCACAGAGATTAGACATGTTTAAAACTCCACCAGCAACTACACATATGCTACCTTAACTTTAACAAAATTTGGGGTTCCATTAAATGTGACCTGGTATCAATTTACAACATCCATTAAATTGAAAATTGCATTATTCAAATTTGCGCAAATTGTAATACAGCTGTATATGGTTTTCATGTCTGATTCCTATTGAGGTAAAGCCCAGAAATTTTTTTAAAAAAAGAATGAAACCTGCATTTTAAAAAAGCGGCATTATTACTATATTTTTAAAAAAAAAACATTAGTTTTGAAGTTTATAATATATGGTAAAAACTGTTCTTGTATATAACTAGCAAAAATTAGTACAATAATTACCATATCATATTGGGTTTCTACTTGTTGTTTTAGTACATTTTAGATTGTAGGTGAAGTTTTTGATTTTGAGCGGCAATGAACGTATTCTTATCTCCTTGAAAATGTTACACAAAGACCACAGGGAGAATAATTATAAAACTATCAGTCTTTTATTAGGAATATATATTTGCTTTCAGGGTTGTGAATCTGGTGGCTAAAGTCCTTGATTGATAGGCATACTATTTCAGGTTCAAGTTAACCTTTTCCTAACCATTCTTACGAACAGTATTGTAAGTTGTTTTACCCTGAACCTGGAGGTGAAACTCAAAAAATTAGAACATGGTGTAAAAGTTCATTTATTTCAGTAACACAACTTAAAAGGTGAACCTAATAAATGAGATAGACTCATGACATGCAAAGCAAGATAGTTCAAGTTATGATTTGTCTTAATTGAGATGATAATGGCTTACAGCTCATGAAAACCCCACATCCACAATCTCAGAAAATTAGAATATTGGGAAAAGGTTCAATATTCTAGGCTCAAAGTGTCCCACTCTAATCAGCAAATTAAGCCATAACATCTACAATGGGTTCCTGCCTTTAAATGGTCTCTCAGTCTGGTTCAGTGAGAAGCACAATCGGGAAAAACCACTGATCTGACAATGATGGCAGAAAACCATCACTGACACCCTCTATAAGGAGGGAAAGCCTCAAAAGGTAATTGCAAAAGAAGTTGGATGTTCCCAAAGTGCTGTATCAAAGAAAGTATTTATTTCTACATTAATAGAAAGTTATGTGAAAGAGAAAAGCGTGGAAGAAAAAGGTGCACAAGCAGCAGGGATGACTGCAGCCTGGAGAGGATTGTCAGGAAAAGGCCATTCAAAAGTGTTGGGGACTTTCCACAAGGAGTGGACTGAGGCTGGAGTCAGTGCATCAAGAGGCACCACACACAGACGGATCCTGGACATGGGCTTCAAATGTTGTATTCCTCTTATCAAGCCACTCCTGAACAACAACAACGTCAGAAGCATCTTACCTGGGCTAAAGAAAAACAGAACTGGTCCAAAGTCCTCTTTTCTGACGAGAGCAACTTTTGCATCTCATTTGGAAACCAAGGACCCAGAGTCTGGAGGAAGAATGAAGAGGCACACACTGCAAGATGCTTGAAGTCCAGTGTGAAGTTTCCACAGTCTGTGTTGATTTGGGGAGCCATGTCATCTGCTGGTGTTGGTCCACTGTGCTTCATTAAGTCCAGGGTCAATGCAACCGTCTACCAGGAGATTTTGGAGCACTTCCTGCTTCCTTCTGCAGACGAGCTTTATGGGGATGCCGACTTCATTTTCCAGCAGGACTTGGCACCTGCCCACACTGCCAAAATCACCAAATCCTGGTTCAATGATCATGGGATTACTGTGCTTGATCGGTCATCAAACTCACCTGACCTGAACCCCATGGAGAATCTATGGGGCATTGCCAAGAGAAAGATGAGAGACATGAGATTGAACAATTCAGAAGAGCTGAAGGTTGCTATTGAAGCATCCTGGTCTTCCATAACATTTCAGCAGTGGCACAGGCTGATAGCTTCCATGCCACACCACATTGAGGCAGTAATTGTTGCAAAAGGGGCCCAAACCAAGTACTGAGTACATATGCATGCTTATACTTTTCAGAGGTCCGATATTGGTCTATGTACAATCTTTGTTTTATTGATTGCATGTAATATTCTAATTTTCTGAGATTGTGGATTTGGGGTTTTCATGAGCTGTAAGCCCTAATCATCACAATTATGACAAATCACGGCTTGAACTATCTTGCTTTGCATGTAACAAATCTATCTCGTATATTAGTTTTACCTTTTAAGTTGCATTACTGAAATAAATGAACTTTTGCACGATATTCTAACTTTTCAAGTTTCACCTGTATTCCTATTGGTACATATTACTTATTGGCATCTCTCCTTTGCTGGGAATACAGAAAGGGATTTAACTTGGAACATTTTCAGTACTAACAAACCCTTAATCTCAGTTAGATAAATTTTTCTTGGATCATTTTTTAAATAAATCTTTGTGAGAAATATAAATGAACATATTAACCCCAGCAATAGTAGGATTTAATTTTTTTTACTACTGGTTCTGTCGGTGTGGCTTGGTGGGCGTGGCTTGGTAGGTGGGGCAGGGGAAGGATATTATAAAATCCTCATTCCATCTCCACTCCTGGGGGAAGGTTATAGCAAAATCATGTTCCCTCTCCACCCCACTAACCTACTTTCCAGCTCCATTCTCCTGTGCAAGGCAATAAAAGAAGACCTAGCCGACCAGCTTGAACTCAGGAGGCAGAGAATAGATGGGGACACTGCCAATCAGAGGCGGTATTTGCCAGTTCTCTGAACGACCCAAAATCTCTGCTACTGGTTCTCCAGAACTAGTCAGAACCTGCTGAATACCATCTCTGAACCTCAGGTACTTACATCAAAAGTGAAACTAGAGGGGTAAGAGTACCTGGTTCGAAAGACTGGAGTGACAGTTTGTTACACAAAAATTTGACCAAATGAGTTTTGTTATCAAATCACAAAGAGGTAAAGATAGATTTTTTCTTCTAAGAACAGAAAACTTATGGTATAAAAGAGAAAAAAAAATCAGAACCATTACTGCTGTGGTGGAAGAAACCTTGTATATGAGAAACATGATTCTTAAAAATGAAATTAAAAATAACAAAATAGTCACTCAAAGGGATTGATACCTACATTCATATGTACCAATATGGCCTAATCATGGATTGTCTGATTTTAAAAGTTGCTCTTAGGTACAAAGGCATACTTGCAAATTCAAGCTTCATGAAACTTTAACAGAGGCCAAATTGAGATTTGAAGCTAAGAGATTTTAAAAATTCATGTCACAATTTTTGGTTTTCTCCAAAGAAATCCAAGAAAGATTCTGCTATTCTGACATGATAAAACTGTGAATACACATTTAAAGAAATTTAGAGGGAGGAAAAGATAGTCGATGTATTGTGGACCTTATACAAGTGTTCAAACTTTAGTGCTCTGGGACCTTGGTTGTTTTATTGCAGATGTTTCATTAACCAACTAGATAAAATCATCAGTGCTAGAGGGAAGAGGATTTTGCTCTTTGTTACCTATAGGCAATTTGTCCTGTCAATGCTGGTGGTTTCTTGATTAGGCTGTTGTTAACTTGCTGGTCTGAGTTGGTAATTCCTGGATTGAAATTTTGTTTATGATTTGATTGCTGGTATCAATCTTGATGTTAATCTCTGCTTATCTGGGTTTTGATTGCTGGTGCAGATGTGTTTTTTCTTTTGTTTCCTTTTTGGCTTTTTGATTGTCTCTTTGGAATGGTATGTAGATGTTGTTTATTTCTATGTGCCTGTTGATGGCTAATTTGTCACTGACAAGAGAAACTGGAATTAAATGTGGACTAGTCTCTTAAATCTCATGGCATTTGCAGTTCTGAATTTAAGGTCAGTGGCACATAAAAGAATCAGAATGACTTCTTAATGTGCATCTGTTGTCCATATGTGTAAGACAATAGTAGAAAAGTATTAGCTGCTCTAGAGAAAAGTGCAGAAGCATTATGTCTTTTACTGATGGACTTTCACTTTGTCTTGAGGCAAAAAGCAAAAAGTGTTTTAATAAAATAGAAAAGTTTGCAACCAATTAGAAGTAGAATAAAAGAACAGGTGGTTAAAACATATACATAGGCAGATTTCACAATATGCGAAATTACCTTTTCTAGAATTTTCTGTACTATCAGTCTCTGTGTAATGAAAATAGACAAGTAACGACCTAAGAAGGCTGCTTTGCTCTATTTTTAGAAATTGAAGTGTTATGGCTGAGCCATGTTGGTTCAGTGGTTAGAATGCAGTGCTGCATGCTAACTCTGCATCCCAATGCCAGGAGTTCGATTGTGACCAGCTCAAGGTTGACTCAACCTTCTATCCTTCCGAGGTTGGTAAAATGAGGGCCCAGATTGTTGGGGGAAATATGCTGACTCTGTAAACCACTTAGAGAGGTCTGTAAAGCACTATAAAGAAGTATATAAGTCTAATGCTATCGCTACTGCTATTCTGCAGCCTTAATAAGTATGTTTCTGAACCTACAGATCTTTAGTATTTAAATCAAAGCAAGAGTACCAATTCTGTTTCTGAAAAAATGTGAACTATGAATCATTTGAAAATTGGGGCCCCTGAGTTAGAAAACAGTTCCAGACACTGGAGGAAGGACAAAAACCTATCCCCGATGCAGTGTCTCTTTGTTGTTTCACCGAGCAATTTGCTAGTGAAAGTAATTACAATCTATAGGTCTGAACTTGTAATTTAAATGTATATAAATTATAGCTGCTTTCACATTAATTTTAAAAGGAAACATTTGCTTTGGAAGGATATTATTTTTCAGTTCCTGTCATTTTAAAATAAATGGTCCACAGAAAATGAAGAACTTCAGACCAATATTTTTGAGTTTAAGGTAGCCTAATAGAGTCTTTGATACAAAAGGTGGTAGGTTAGTATTTATAACAAAAGTATCATGGGGTACCATAGATAAAAGGCATAATTGTAAACCAACATTATATGCATTAAAATATTTATGAATTACGAAAAGAAAGAAATGAACATAAAATATAGCTGTGTGAATAGATTATATTATTACAGTGAATGAAGGCTAAAGAACAATTTGCCACATAGTAATCCTCCAATTACTTAAGTCTGGTTATTGGTGGTATACCACAGACAGCATTGACAAGGAATTCTATTTCAGATGGTTTTTTTTCCATACAGTTTTGATTGTCCCTGTAATGGAGGGCTAAATCCTGGCAGATGTTTTTCATGTTTGATAGTCATGACTTGAGTTATTTAGTGTTGTTGACAGAGAAATCAGTGCAATGATAAACACAACAATAATGAGTATCCTTGAAATGTTCTGTCCTAGTCCATCACCACTGACAAGCAACTGTGTCTTTCATTGTGTATTTGTACAAAACTGATGTTTTATTAACTCCTATTATTTCTCAGCATTTGATTATCTAATCATGTGGCAGGCAGTTGAACGTCCTCTTGTAATCAACCCATATTACATACAAGTTTGTTTTCCTTCTTCATTTTCCAATGTCATCTTGTCATTTAGGAACTCTGCTGCTTGACAGGTTTCCTTTCTGCTCAGATGGAATTAGCTTGTTTTCAACTAGATCAGGGATGTCAAACTCACACCCTCACAGCACTGTCACACGACGTATCGGGACTTTTTCCCCCTTCACTAAACCAGGCGTAGGTGTGACTAGCATGTGATGCATCCGGCCTGCGGGCTGTGAGTTTGACACAGTCCTGAACTAGATGTTGTTGGATTGCATCAACTACCACACCAGTTAGCATAAGCAGTTAATTAGTTTGTAGTTCTCTGGGTTTTCCCCCCTTTTTTTAAATTTTTCATTATCAAGTAAGTTTTTCCAGATGTTCCAAATCTTTATATTCTTTCAATACATTGATAAACTGCTTGGCAATGAATGGATGTAGACCATTCAAATTTTTCAACCAAAAAAACATGCAGGTCATCTTTACCTGATTCTTACCAATCTTCCTAAAACTTTTGAAACTGAATTCAAAATACTACAAAGCTACCTTATATGTGTTCTCTTCAGTTTTTCAATCATAGCCCAATGCATCATTCATTGGTGATAACAACATGGCCCTTTATGTGACTAAAACAACCCCACTGAAATCTATATATGCCGATCTGATTGGGATAAATTGTAGGGGTAACTCAGAAATGTGATATTATATTCCTTAATTATCCCTTTTATTTAATTTGTTCCTCGTACTTCACTTTTACACATGGTTCTATTGTGATATGTTTTATTTTGTATGTTTTATCTTGTATTTTGATATGGGCTAATTAATAACAAAGATTGGTGTTAATATACTTTGAAAAGCAGAAAGAAATAAAAATATAAAGTGGTTCTTATTGGCATATTAATCCATATTTAGACAGTATAAAAGCTGCTGTGTCATTATTAATGGGCTGGAAAATCAGAGTTCAGAGCAAATCTTGGTACCCTCATAGCTGTACTTAAAATGTTGTTTTTGTAATTGTTGATAGAGAAGACTTCCTTATTGTAAAATCAGTTCAGTAAAGGAGCCATATAGAAGGCTTCCCTTCATTAAATGGACAACCAAATATTATGGAAGCTTTAATTTGAATTCCTGCACTGAGAGGTGATGGTGGTGGTGTGATGGACTCTATAACCCAAATAACACCTTCTAGTTTACTTTTATAAAATACAGTATTAATATCCTTTTTTAGTCTGGTTGAATTTGTTGCCATTTTTTAAAATAAATAACAATAAAAGGATTTTTTTTCCCTTTACATCCAACTCTTCTCTGTTGGAACTTTAGTAATTTTTGGAATGACTGCTGGTGAGCGCTTATTTGTAGCTCTTATATTTTCCTCCCTGTGCCATCTGTTCACATAGTGGATTATAGTGGTTGCCAGTTACAAAGCAGGTTTCCTAAACTGAAGCCTTGCATAGCTGGCTTAATGTATTCAGTGGATTTATGTATATGATTAGAACTCATAGCTTTGTTCCAGATTCCCACCAAATATTTGGTCTGTGTCCTTTTTAGACTCCATTCCATTTATCTAGGCTCATAATCCATGCAACCGCTTATCTGTCTACCATCTTCATGTGGATTCACTTCCTTGCTAAGTTTGTTTTTTTAAGGTCACTTCACCTCCAGATCATACTCTCTGCTTGAAAAAGAACAGCTATCCAAGGAAACTTATTTGTCTAAATTTACCAGAACTGACTCTTTGACTCTGCTTTAGGATAGAGAGAATAAAAGCTAAAAATTAAAAGCCTCATCTCCTCTGAATTCTGCTCGAGTAAGAAAATTGCCCTCATGCATTATTTCTGTGCATTTTGTTCTATGAAACAGGCTTTTACTTTGGCAAGAAACATCTTTTTTTTTTAGTTTAAAAGGGTGAAGTAAAAGTTCAGGGACACTTTCCTCACTACCAGATAGAGGCAAATCAATAGTGCTGTATGAAACTCACTTACAGTGGATAATTGGTGTTGGAAGGCGTTTCTTCCAGGCCCAGAAACAAAGTTCATATTCTTGCTCCAGTTAATATACTATTGAGAGTGAATTGCTGTAACCATCCTTGTCTAGTTATGCTATTTGAGGATATTGGGAGTTGTAATTAGTGCATTTTAGTGCATCCAATTTCTTATTTAACTTGATTTGCTTTTCACACACTTTCAAAGAATTTTGGAGTTCGGCTGTTTTGTTTTTAGTGCACATACTTAGTGATGTGTTGGCTCAGGAATCTTTATGTGAGTAAAGAGCCTGGTTTTCATTTTATCTAGTGATCTGCAGCTTCTCTATTTCTCATACTTCATTAAATCACAAGTGGTGGTGGAATCCTTAATTGTATCCAGGGGTAGGATTAAAATTTCTGAACAACCAGTTCTGTGGGCATGGCCTAATTTGTGGGTGTGGCTGTGTGGCTGTGTCATGTGACTGGTTGGGCCTGGCTTGCTGACTGGGCCTGGCTTGGTGGTGATGTGACTGACTAGGTGTGGCTTGTATGTAAATATTATAAATATATAAATATTGGATTTTTTATTTAAAAAAAAGCAACTTTTACCCAAAATCAGGCAAAGCAGGCAGGCAGATTGAGTTGCTCACAGAATGACTGATTCACTGACAGATCTACCATTCTGCAATCTGATACCTGAGTATGTCACATAAAATTTGCTTGCAAGCAAACTTACAAAATTAATTCACAACACACCATGTATGTAAATATTGGATTTTTTATTTTAAAAAAGGGCAACTTTTTCCCAAAATCAGGCAAAGCAGGCAGACAGATTGAGTTACTCATAGAATCACTGATTCACTGAGATCTACCATTCTGAAATCTGCTGCCTGAATCTGCACTGAAAAATAGAAGCTTCAGTCCTAAGGAAGGTTCAGCTCTGCTTTTAGTTAGCTAAAAAGCAAGAAATCCAACAATTTCCTCCTTTCTAGCTAATCTTAATCTCCCAGCACAGCAGAATAGCTGATGGTCAGAGGGAAAAAAGGGAAAAATAGCAACTTACCAAACACAGGCAAGTTTGATGGTGTGAATGCCAGGTAAGTGGGCGGGGAGAGGAGGGGCCAGCCAGGGGTGCAGTTTACTGGTTGTCCAAATTGTGAAGAATTATAACAACTGGTTCTATAAAACTGGTTCTATAGAACCAGTCCAACCAGGTAGAATCCCACCCCTGATTGTATTCCACTGTATAGAGGAGAAAAGAATTTGGAAGAAACTAACTGTCTTAAAGGTACCAGCTGAACACAGTGAGATGTATTTCCTTATTGTTTAAGATGGCTAATGGATATTTTTTAGGAAAAATACTATTGTAGTTCAGAAATAACAAACATATCTTGCATAAAACTAAGAAGAATCATGGTTTGTCACAAGTGGAATAATTGGCAGGATCCTGGAAGCTCTTTCTAGACAATTTGCCTTTCTCTAGCTAGCACATGAGACCATAGATTAGCTATGTTTTGTTCGGAAAAACACGAGGTAGACCGGGTTCCAACAAAAAAAACGTCTTTATTTACAGTAGTCAGTAAAACGGAACGGTTGGCCGACTTAGTGGCAGCTTTTTATACAGGCTAGCCTGCCGGCTTGTAACCAATGGCAGCTGATCGAAATTGCCCCCTTTTTTACTTTATTTGGATTGGTTCTTAGTGAACCAATCCAATGCTTACTTTAGTTGACCAATCAGATTTGCATGTTTTGGAGTAACCCAATTTGCATACAGAACACCCCTCCCTCCTTAGTTCAGTCCTACGTGGTGATGTAGTCGCGCAGGTAGGCGGGGCTTTTCCTGACTCGACTGGACCTGCGCAGTTCACTTTCGGCGGAGACTTCGACCTGTTCGGATGGGGCTGCTGTGTCGTCCGTCCTTCTCTCTGGAACCGTCTGGAAGGGTGAGTCAGCCATTCTGCCGCCTGAGTTTCTCAGGCCGGCAGTTTTGCCACTCCCTCCCGTTTCCTCCGGGCAGGTCGAGCTGGCCTGGCTGTCCCCTTCCGATGGGCTCTTCACGCAAGTCTCTTCAAACAGTGAGTCTTTTATTTGCTCTTTTTGTTTGTTAATCTCTTTGGGTTTTGTTTGTATCGGTTCTTTATTTGTTTCTCGCATTCCCCCCCCCCCCCCTTTGGTTTGTCCATCACCGGTTTTTTCCATGTATGGGTGTATGTCTGTATTTCGTTCTATGTTTCGGGAACGGAGCTGGTCTATGTACCGCTTCCATTCCCTGCCGTAGTCAATTGTTAACCGGTAGGATTTGGGGCCTGTTATTTGCGTTATTTGTCCTGGTAGCCAAACAGGGTCCCCGGTGAAGTTTTTAGCGTAAACCAACTCGCCTACTTCAAATTTCCTAAATCGTGTGGAGGAGTCGGGGGGGTTTTCTGGCGTAAAATTTGGGTGCAACCTATCAAGGTGTGATCTTAATTTCCTCCCCATGAGCAATTCTGCTGGGGACTTGTTGGTCGTGGTACTGGGCGTTATGTGTTGGAGAGAGAGCAATCGGTTTATTTTCTGTTGGACATCACCGGTGTCCATTCTTTCTAATCCCTCTTTGGTAAACCGGACCATTCTCTCAGCCCTGCCGTTTGCGGCCGGGTGAGCCGGCGCGGTTAGGGCATGTCTGATACCTAGGGAGGCTAGGTATTGTTCGAATTGTAGGCTGGTTAGCTGTGGCCCATTATCTGATACGAGGACGTCCGGTAGACCATGGGTGGCAAAAAGGTTGTCTAGTTGTTTGATTACAGTTTCTGTTGTCGTTGATGGCATGATTTTTACTTCTAGCCAATTAGAATAGGCATCAACGACAATCAGGAATGTATGCCCCTTGGTAGGACCCGCGAAATCGATGTGGATTCTTGACCAAGGGCCTCGCGGGGTTTCCCAGTCTCTAATGGGTGCTTTAGGCAGGGACGGTCTAATTCCCTGGCACTTGTTGCACGAGCTTACCCAATATTCTATGTCCTTATCAATACCCGGCCACCAAACATAACTTCTTGCAAGGCTTTTCATTTTCACAATTCCCGGGTGCCCTTCATGTAACATCCCAAGTATCCTGGGTTGTAGTTTGTTAGGAATGACTACCCGATCACCCCACAATAAACACCCTTTTTGAATCGAAAGTTCAGTCTGTCTGGTCCGGAAAGGTTTAAAGTTTTCAGTTTTTTGATTTTCCGGCCAGCCTTTACCTACCCAGCTGAGGATGCGGGAAGTCACTGAGTCTTTCGTGGTGGCTCTGGCGACATCATAAGCAGATATGGGTAGATCGGGGCAAGTCTCTATTTGTAATGCTGTCATCGCTGGTGCCGGGTCTTCCTCGGTTTCTGGCAAGGGTGCTCTGCTCAAAGCGTCCGCATGGGAAATTTGTTTCCCTGGTCGATGTGTCAAAGTGTAGGAATAGGCTGCTAGGAACTCTGACCATCTAGTCATTCTTGGAGAAAAGATATTTGGTGTTGGCTTGTTTCCCGCCAGAATTCCCATTAGTAGTTTGTGGTCTGTTATAATTTGAAAAGTCCGCCCGTAGAGGTACTCGTGGAAGCGTTTCACTCCAGCGACAATTGCTAGAGCTTCTCTGTCGAGTTGGCTGTAATTCCTCTCGGTTTTAGACAAGGTCCTTGAGTAGTAGGCGACGGGTGACTCTCTGCCATCAGGCAGTTGGTGGCTCAGGATGGCACCCACTCCAAATGGCGAAGCGTCGCAGGTCACCCTCAATGGCAGTGTGTCGCTAAATTGAATGAGAACGTTTGTTGATGTTAGCAATTTTTAAATTTTCTGGAAGGAATTCTTCTCTCTATAACCCCAAGTCCAAATTGCTTTCTTGTCCAAGAGACGGTGCAATGGTTCTGCTATTGTGGCTTTATTCGGTAGGAATACATTATAAAAATTTATCAGTCCAAGAAATGCTTGTAGTTCGGCTTTGTTTCTTGGTTCTGGTGCTTCATTGATAGCTTTAATTTTCTTGTCTGTAGGGTGTATACCCTCTCCGTCTGTTAAATAGCCCAGGAATTCGACGCTATTCTTAACTAGGCAACACTTTTCTCTTTTCACCTTGAGGCCAGATTCTCTAAACTTAGTTAGTACTTCTTTGAGTCTTTTTTTTAATTGGGTTTCATCTTTGGCTGAGATCAGGACGTCGTCAAAGTATGGTACGACTCCTTGTATGCCATTTAGGAGGCGTTCCATTAGACTCTGGAAAATGCCTGGGGCTACACTTACTCCAAATTGCAGTCGGTGACATTTGAATGCGCCCTTATGGGTAACTATAGTCTGTGCTTCCGCAGTTTCTGGGTCCACTGGGAGTTGTTGGTAGGCTTGTGCTAGGTCGAGTTTAGCAAAAACCTTTCCTTTTCCCAGGGAGTGAAGCAAATGCTGGACTACTGGCACCGGGTATGCGCTTGGTTGTAATGCGTGGTTCAGGGTAGCCTTATAGTCCCCACAGATTCTAACGGACCCATCGGGTTTGATAGGTGTGACTATAGGCGTTTCCCACTTGGCATGGTCCACAGGTTCTAATACCCCTTGGGCTATTAATTTGTCTAGCTGTTCCTCTATTTTTGCCTTTAGTGCAAAAGGAACTCGTCTGGCTTTTATTCTTCGTGGGGCTATTTGGGGGTTTAAACTGAAAGAAATGGGATTTCCCTGATACTTGCCAAGTGAGCCGTCAAAAACATCCTGGAATTCCCGGATGAGGTCTTCTTCCCAGCTGGTTGCAGTCACTCGATCGATCCCGGTCATCCCGATGCCCAATGGTGCGAACCATTCGATGCCCAGGAGACTTGGTCTGTCTCTGTCAACTATGGTCAGCGGTAGCACTTTGACGTGTTCTTTGTAGGTAACTCGGAAATGTCCCATGCCGACTACAGGGATTTGGTTTCCCTGGTAGTCCTTGAGAGTTAGGTGCTGCTTCTTTAGTTCTTTGGTTTTGATATCTGGGACTAGCTGTTTTATTGTGTCCCACGATACCATAGAGAGAAAGGACCCCTAATCTACTTCCATCTTGCAGGGCTTCCCTTCGATTTCTACAATGACTTTAACTTTCTTCCCACTTTCCGTCTGAGCGCTCTTTATAATGACAGTTTGGTGTGTATTGGCTTGCTTCTCTTGTTGCCACTTTCTCTCAGCTCGTTTAGGCTCAGCTCGTGTTGGGGAATTTCTGCGTCTCGTTGGGCTGTAGTATTTTTTGTTCCTGCAGACTTTTTCCATATGCCCTCGTTTCTTGCAATGCCGGCAGATGGCATCGAGAAATCTGCATTCGGCTCGGGGATGGTTTCCTCCGCAGCCAGCGCATTCCCGCCAATTTCTTCTTTCACGCTCTTTTCTGTTAGTGAATAGGCGGTGGACCTCGTCGTCTTCTTCGCTATTGTCAGGTGTTTCGCCATACTCTTCGTAATGCGTGGTGGTGGTAGATTGTTTTTTGTCTTTGGTTGGGTTCGTTTCATCATATGTGTGTTCATTTTCTTCATAGTGACAGCCGATTTTTTCGCGGCTTCGGCGGCTGTGGCTTCCTTGATAGCTTCGGCTTCACTGATGTTGGGTTTGTTGAGTAATTTACTATGTGTGGTCGAGTCTCTCAACCCCAACACCACTCGATCCCACATTGCCTCGTCGAGGTTTGAGAATTCACACTCACCACCTATTTGTCGAAGTGCAGCAACGAAATCGGCGACGGTCTCTCCCTCTCTCTGGTCTCTCCTGTAGAATTCGTGTCGCTTTATTAAGTTTGACACCATCGGAGCGTAGTGTGCTTTGAGAATTCGTTGCAATTCTGGCCACGTTAGTTGTTTGACATCTTGGGGCTTCGCTAGAGCCTTTGCCATCTTGAAAACTGTTGGCCCACAGTGTGTTAGGAACACAGCTCTCTTACGTTGCTCTGAAATTCCTTCCATTTCATTGCTTTCCAGATACATTTGGAAGCGATCTGCATAGGAATCCCAATCCTCTTCGTTTGGGTTGAAGGGTGCGGGCGGTGCGTTGTTTCCAGGCATCTTTGTTGTCATCTGGGCTTCTTATCACCGCGTGCAGTTTTTTGTGTTCAGGACGATCCCATCCTCGTCGCCAGTGTTTTGTTCGGAAAAACATGAGGTAGACCGGGTTCCAACAAAAAAAAGTCTTTATTTACAGTAGTCAGTAAAACAGAACGGTTGGCCGACTTAGCGGCAGCCTTTTATACAGGCTAGCCTGCTGGCTTGTAACCAATGGCAGCTGATCGAATTTGCCGCCTTTTTTACTTTATTTGGATTGGTTCTTAGTGAACCAATCCAATGCTTACTTTAGTTGACCAATCAGATTTGCATGTTTTGGAGTAACCCAATTTGCATACAGAACAAGCTACCTATTAGAAGTTTTCAAAATATTGTTTTTACCAAGGCTGTTCTTGGGCATTTATATTTCAGGTAAATGGCATACAATGCTTACCATTTCTATTTTTTTGCTTCTCAGTGGAAAGAAAGCCATTACCCCAAAGATCTCATTTTACCCATGAGAACAGTGGAGTGTACAATAGATCTATTGTATTATGATGATTGTATGCATGATTTTTAAAGCTCTATATTTGACAAGGATCTAAAAATGTGACTCACACTGTCCTTTATAGTAATTCGCTTAATAAGACTCTTGCAATCGTTGCAATAACCCTATTCATTCCAGGGGGTTAACAGGGAGCTCTGTCAACCCTTCGTGCTCCTTCTTACATATCAATGTTTATCACTTCATCAAGGAACAGAGAAGGCTCTTAGAAAGAAATGAATCCCCACCCTTGTTCATCTCCCCACTCCTTGTTTCATTTTATCCATTTCAATTGTGGCCGAAGGCTATGTGCTTTTTGACCGTTTCTTTTACAGGACCTGCACCTTCGGTTGTCCTATAATCTCACCAGCTTTGCTGAGTGCTCATCCTGTGATGCCTCAATAATTCACTTCTTATATTTCATCCCACTTTGATGTACATCTTTGAAATGAGAAAGAGGAAAGAATCTCCTGATCACAGGAGCTGTGCAAGGCTTGCTGGATTAAGAAGGCACAATCGGTTGTGTAATAAGGTTAAGAGGATTGCTTTACGTTATCAAACATGCAACCCAAATGAAATTCCTTGTCTGCATAAGGGGGACAGGTGGTGCTGATGTATAAGAAAAAGAGGGGGATGAAAATCTTCATTCACTAGACACCTTTTGTTGCTTAGCCTTGTTCTTATAACCAGAGGCACAATACAGTGATTGACTGTGGAAATAATCCTGCTGACCTGGGCTTTCCTATCTTCTTCTTGAGCTTGAAATATATAAATTTTAAATCCAATTGAGTGTCCTTCTGAAAGGTATCAGTTTGACTATGACAGGAGAAAATGAAATTGGAGTACTTCTGAAAAATAGGGTCCCTAACAACTAAGTAGGAAACAATCTGAGAAATTGTCTGGCAGGAAAATGTGAACAAGGGATATTTTATCACGTTTGGTAGACATGTAAAAGAGCTAGAAAATGTTGGATTCAAATGTACATACATTAATTCAGATGATTTTAAAGATTAATATGCAGTTGAAACAAGAGTTTCAGTCCTTTGGGATTGATGGACAAACAATGTAATGTTGTTTATACACATGACAACTGCAACAAGGCTGCTGTATGCATGAAGATGGAAAGACTTGGCAGTACCCAAAATGGAGAAATGGTTGGTTAAGATGATAGAGCCTGATGAGATGCCTAAACTTATTTCTTTGATCAGAGAAAAAAACAACTACATTTATTGTTGACTGAAAATCTCTTGCATGACACAGAAAAAGTAAACTTATGGTTTATAGTTTTGATGATTAGTCAGAACGGATTATAGAAAGAAGAAAGTTGTGTAGCAACCATAGACTAAGGGTAAATTTATAGTTGTACTAGTAACTGTAATAAGGAAGCTGATAAGTTACTTCTTGGTATATTTTTTTTTTCCTTTATTTTTCTTTTACCTTTCTTTACACTTTCAGCTTTTTTCTTTGATTTCTTTTTCTTCTTTTTCCTATTTTATATTAATTTGAATTAGTTTTTTATCTTTTTAAAAATATATTTAATACAAGAAAAGAAAAGAAAAGAAAGAGAAAAGAGAAAGAAAGAAAAATGGAGATAAAAAGGAAGAAAAGGGATCGACAAAAAAAGAGGGATGGATGGAAAGAAGGGATTGATAGAAAGAAAGAAAAGGAAAGACAGGGAGGAGAAAATGAATGAGATATATGAATGGATGGATAGATATATGGAGGGAGGGAGAAAGGGAAAGAGAGGGGAAAAAAAGGAGAGGAAGGAAGGACACAGACCCTGGCTTCAGAAGACTCTTTGAAACAGCACATCAGTTTAGGGCGAAAAGGGATCTTGGAGGTCATCTTCTAGTCCAAACCCCCTGCATGAGATCCTTACAACATAGTGGAATAGCAAAGTTAGAAGGGACTTTGTGTGTGTATGTGTGTGTGTGTGTGTGTTTGCGTGAGTGTGTGTGTGTGCATGGCTGTCAAAAGTCCAAAAACATGTCAAGTAGCTTTGGGGAGGTCAGTCATAAATTAGAACACTTGCTAAGCAACTGGCCATTAAGCGAGGACCACTTATATTTGGTTTTCCACTAACATGGCCATCTAGCCACACCCAGCCAGTCATATGACCACCAATACATACCCACCAACCAAGCCATGCCCACCAACTAAGCCACGCCCACAGAACCGGTTGTTAAAAAATTTGAATCCCACCCATGGTTGGAAATGACAATGAGGGAGAGACATCTTATTAGGCCCAAAATAAAATGATACACTTGTTATTTTAGATTAAATTGGATGTGGTCTGTTATCCCTCATCAAAGAGAGGTAGATTGGTCTGTTACAGTACTTTATATTGTTACAAACACAGTGTTTCTTAGTCTAATTTGCTTCATTCTCAGGATCATTGGTACCAATATTGTTACAATGAGTTCTTTTTACCCAGAGCTCATCTGTCAACTCAGAAACTGCCCTTTATTTCCAAAGAACTTGATAACAGGAATAGGAAAAATTCTGAAATTCTGAAAAAACTCGAAGCTCCATATATCAATCAGGATTTGTTATATTGTAATAGAGAGAACTTATTGAGAGAACAACCAGATTCCATGCATCAAATGGAAAAGTACCTGTTACTCTTCAATTATTTCCCTTTCTTCTTTTTCTTTTCTGTCATGCTTATTATACTATAAACAAACTTATGTTTCATAATAAATGAAATCAAGAAAATATTTAGGTTATTTATAAGTAACAACACTGTGGCATTGGACTATTGTACAACATGGCTAGGGGAAGCTTTCACCTCTCATTAAGCCAGTTCTTCCAGTATGAGACTGGAAACCAATGCTTGTTCCACTCCCTATGGGCCCTTGCCCTTCCTTTTCTAAATACAGTCTGAAATATGCACTGCAAAATACATAATCACACCAGGATTTTTATCTTCCCAGTATTACCTATTAAACTGCAATCACCATTTAATAACCTACCACCTCTCTCTCCCCACGCACACCCCATTTCCTTCAACCTTATTAGATTGAAGGCAGTGATTCATGACATCCATCCCTCCCTTTCTTATCAATGGCCTCTGCAATAATTTAATCATGGTCGCACATTTTGGTTAGATGGGTAGATATAGAGGTACACTCAGTGTGTAAAATGGCTTGTGTTCAGGCAAAGGAACTGAACTTGTACACGTACATAGCCACTGCCTACAGGCAATAGATTAATGAGGTCCTTTTTGAGCAAGGCAAATGTGTTTAAACACTTTCTTTTTTTGATTTAGGGAAATCTGTTTTTTAGCATGCTTTGAGTTGTGGGTTTTCAAGGTAGCTAAAGGATGAAGCACTGGATAGAATGGGGCTATTAAAAGCTGATAAGCTAATGAGCCAACAGTGGCATGTAATCAATGTGTGAAAAATGGGTAATTCTCTCTAATACTCTACTAATGTTCTCATAATGATCTGTCAAGGAAGTCCTGGTAATTATTGTCAGGGCAAATTGGCACAGGTAGGTGTGGGATAACATAAACTTGGCAGGAGGTAGAGGTGACTACCTCTTGCAGTCATTTCATTCATCATTTGCCTGTGTAGGATCTGGTCTATTTCCTCAATTTTCATTCTTTTAAGTTACTTGATTGATTTTGCTCTTGTGCACTTGGAAATTGCTAATTATTCCTCTTTTATTACTTCTAATTTTGTCACTGAATTGGTTTGTGCTTATTTCTGAACTAGAAAGAAGTTGTGGAGGGCTGAATACACTCATTACATATTTGGATATAGAAATGAAAAACTTCCTAGATCAAATGTGATGAATTGTTACTTATTTGATTGATATAAAATTTTATGTCATTCTCTTCTATAGTAATGCTGTGAGGTGAATTGGATTGAGGCAAAGTGATTACCCAAAGTCACGTTGTGACTTTCCATTGGTCATGGCAGACTTGAACTTGAAGGAAGTCACCTAGTCAGAAATTAAGAACACTGAGCATGTGAATAGGAAGTGCAACAGGAGTTTGGTATCAGTGAAGAAAGGAAAATCTCTTATTATTTGTTATTTATCAGAAAAACATAGAAATGAAAGGAATGACTTGCAAGGAATTTCTCTTGTTTTTCTTCCATAAAGCACGAAAAATTACATGAAGCATGTATTTCATAAAGCATGAAAAAAATGAGTTGATTGCATAATGCAAAGCTGCCACAACCCATACATTGTAAGCCTGGCCTTTTAGGACTTTAAATTGAATCCTGTAGGGAGAGAGAAGAAAACCTGAAAACAGAGTGATCTTAAATATGGAACTAGGTGGTATTTACAGGTGGTAGAAGCACCTAGATATACTGTATTAATGGATGAGGCATGTGTGATTTGAGAAGCATTACTGCAACATAGTGAATCAAAATTATGACTGGAATGCAAGGATTGGAAGTATAACTCACTCAAAGGAAGATATTTGGCATTATTTATGAAGGAAGGGAATAAATGTATAGAGATCCAGGAATTTGAGCACAGAGTTCCAATGAAGAGTTATAGACAGGAATATAAGAAAGGGAAATCAACAGAAGAGTTTGGTGGAGCATGGTATGGACTGCTAGCCAAGCTGAACAACTAATGCCAAGAATGGAATGTTCAAACTGTTCTTGGTTAGTGTTGTATTTTCAAAAGGTGGAAGAGGAGACAAAAATATTGAATCTTCCAATCTAATCCTTACCAACAAGGAAAAAGTGGATAAATGAGTAAAATAGTGTAGAAAGATGGGTTTTTTTAGAGTTCAGATTCTTCAGAAAGATAAACTGAAGATGTCCTCAGCAGGTTTCAACATTTGTTGAAATTGTCTGCATTTCAAAGTACTAGACAGAATCTAATGGACAGAAATCTTCAAGTCAGTAGGAATAGGGGGTGGTGTAAACATCTGTCCCTGAGATTAGAAGTACAGTGTCTTACTTACTATTTGAAAATGGGGAGGAGGGAAGAAGCTTTATAGTGGATAAACAGATATTTAAAGAGACATATATAGAAAATCAAGGTTGGCTGTAATATCAAGTTGGTGTACCAGTAATTAGCCAATTGCTACAGAAAGAAACAGAAAAGATTAAAGCAAAAAATACAGTCAGGTTTATAGGGGAAATAAAAGCAACCAAAATGCCTTTTTATTTCAGTAATAAAAGAAAGGAATGGACCTTAGAAGATGGTAGGAGATGAAAAGGAGGTGGAAAAAGTATTAAATTCCTGAACTTCTACTTTACTTCAGCCTTTTTTCAAAAAGGCAATTATTTTAATTTAAAAGCTGCCAAACAATTATGACTCTATATACATTTAAAAATATGCAATTGTTAAATAAAATAATCCACAAAATACAATAGCATTCAAATTAACAAAAGCAGAATCATTAATATTAACAGATAGTGAGAACCCTAGACAAGTAAAATTATTAAGGATATTTGGATACTATATATTTATTGTATTCATTATTTTGTTAAATTTATTATGGTTGCCCACTCCAGTAAAACCTGGGTAGTAAATTCAATATATATTTAATCCCAGGAGAAGAATTATGTTTTAAGAATATTCCAAACTCCAAGAGATTGGGCATCATCCTTATTCTCAAGAGATATTTTTCCAGTAGTTAGGGCCTGTCACAGGGAATGAATGCTTCCTCAGGTGCAACAAGATAATATTTAATAGAAGGAGCCTGGTTCACACCAATTTTACCAAATGGACAGAAACAATTGGATAGTGCTTTAAGATATCAATCACAGGATCAATACTTACCTGCATATCATGGAGTTGAAAACTATGCCTGGATATAATCAAAATACTGGTGATACCAAACTCCAAATACATCCAATAACCACACTCAGTGGTTTCATATGATAGGAATGTGAGAATAACAAACCCTGAGGTAACCTCACAAGTGATGGACTCCAGGCATAATTGCTTCCCTTTCTTCCCTCCCATCAACAATGATTGGAGGCACCGGTCATATTTGTATGTAAATGTGGAAACCTGGAATCATGCTGTTCATTAAAAAGAGATGTTTTCAAAATGTGGAAAACTGAAATAAAATTTGTTTAAAAAAAAATTGACTGAGGCACTGAGAGTCCAGCACTGATGATGGCTTTGAGAGGAAAGGCCCAATAAACTGATGGAGTCAATTTCCTATATGGCTTTTGTGTAGACATGATACATTGAAACTTTCACCAAGTCATCCACTAAAAATGGAGTGCTTGATTGCTGTTGTTGATTGACAAACTGTATGTTGCCTTAATCTGCTCTTACTGTAAAATATCTGAACTGCAGGTGTGGCTCAATTCAGGTATTTTCAGTGCTAATCCTCTTAAATCCACAAAATGTCTTTTAACAGGATTGGATCCTTTTAACATGATTCTTCCCAAATCTTCGATGATAACTTGTTTAGACAGCCTTAGATAGTTGATAGATTATTGACTTCTGAGGCCTCGGAGGCAGAAGAGGCCATAACAATTATCTACATAAACTGGAATATTCAACAGGACCAAATCCTAAATTTGAGTTAGAACTTAGAGCAACTTTATTGTCACTTAGAATGTACACTAGTCGGCATTAAAATTAAATTTTGTTGCAACATACCCATGGGGGAATCTATGGCATGTGTGCTGGAGGTGGCACACAGAGCCATTACTGCCTGCAGTTGAGCCCTTGCCCAGAAAAGATCTACTGAGCATGCACACACACTTCCTGCCTGACAGCTGATTGTCAGGTATTTGGCACACATGCGCAGCAGCGCAGCGGCACACAGGAGACACGCGCGCATGCGCAGAAGCATGCAGCATGGATCACATGAGTTGTGGGGGGGAATGGGGGTATGCACATTGCATTCTGGGTGATGGCACGCGAGCACGAGCACAGAAGCATGCTTAATTATCAGTATGGGAGCCCAAAAAGGTTAGCCACTACTGCAATATATCCTACATGAACATGATGAAAGAAAGAAAGAATTATGCATATAGTCACATATATTATGACACAAAAAAGCAACACAGTTTAGTTCAGATGTATACATGTACATGGTGAGAAAAATGAATCTTGCAAGATTACCAGATGGATGACGTAGGGAACAAAACTGCTACAGAATCTGGTAGTCCTGCTAGAAACATTTTGAAACCTTCTCCCAAAGGGGAGCAACAGAAACAGACCATAAAGTGGGTGCTTGGGGTCTCTAACAATGTTTTGGGCTCTAAGCCCATAGCACTTATAACCAGTTTCCTGAATAACAGGAAATGAATATCGTATTGCAGTGATGGCTAACATTTTCGGCAAAGAGTTCCAAAAGCGCACATGTGTTCATCCCCAATATGCAATGTGCATGTATCCCCGTGCATATGCCCCACCCTCCTGCATATGCACTCCACCCCTGCACATGCATGTGCATCCCCATGCACCCCACCCATGCGCATCTGCTGCAGAAACCTGAAGACCATCTGGCCAGCGGGAGGCATGTGTGAATGCAAACCTGAGCTAGGGTGCTGGCTCACATGCCAACAGAGAGGACTCTGCATGCCACTTGTGGCATATGTGCCATAGGTTCGCCATCACAGTCCTATAATCTTTTCGGCTGTCCTTACCACTCTGCTGTATGAACTTTCTCTCTGAGGCACTGCTGTCAACCAACCAAACAGTGATGCATTTTATTAAAACCCCCTCAATTGTGCCTCTGTAAAAAGTGGCTAGGAGAGAAGGAAGATGATGTGCTCTTCTCATCCAATGCAGGAAATGCAACGCTGGTTTTCATGCTTCACTATTCTATAATGCATAGACAGACTAGTTCAGATTGTTAGTTATTTGTATGCCCAGATACTTAATAAGGTGACTTCCTCTACAGCTGCTTCCTTGATACTGAGTGGAGTTATGACTATGCCAGGTCTTTCTTGTGATGACCCATGGTGTGGCACAAAAGCAGCACAGTCACATAAGTAAGAAGGGACCCTTTAGTACCTCCAACTTCACCCCCAATGTCCAGGTTACCTTCTGCTGGAGGAAAAACTCTCCCAAGAACAGTCTTTAAGTGGAGGAAATTTAGTCTGAAAACAAAGTACATACAAAATGTAAATAAAAACAACACAAACCATGCTGCAGTAATTAACTTGGCAGGGCAAGATAAGGAATTGCAGACTTGAAAGGCCAGCAAAAGACACACAGTTGGGAAGATGCCAGGAACCCAGATAAGCCTTAACAATATCAGATAATTCATGATTTTCTCTTAACAGTTTGCTGGGCGCAATTTCCCTTTTTAAACCCTGTGTTCCCAACAGCAGCTAATGAAGGGAATCAGTGACCTTTCATTCCCCATAAGCTATGCAACTCATATTTCTCCCTTCTCTGTTCCTGCCTGCATGCCCTAGGATGAAGAGGGATGGGCCTGGATCTTCTTCCAAATTCCCTCTGCCTTGCTCTACCTCTCCTCTGTTTTGCCCAGCTGACCTTCCCCAGTGTCTTCCACAGCCAACAGAGCCACACTCCCACTCCCTGTCAGCTGCTTGGCCTCTCCTTGGAATCAGATTAGGACAGGGGCATGACATTTCTAAAATCTATGATAATTTCCTTTGTTTTTATTGACATTTAGAACCAGGTTACTTTTACTGTACCAGTCCACCAGAGCTCACCTCTTCTCGATAAACATCTTCATTGTCATCCCAGCTAAGACCCACCACTGCCACTTCACAATATGATTCATAGAAGATTTGCCACAGTATTAATGGGTCATCAAGGTAAATAGTAGTGGACTCAAGACACAACCCTGTGAGGAACCTGTACTATAGGAGTCGGAGTTGGAAACTTTTCTTCCAACTCGCACAAACTGGGGCCTATCAATAAGGAAATCAAGTTACATAGAGGAGTATTAAAACCTAATAGGCCCAGTTTGTTCACCAAATACTGACGAATGATTTTGTTAAATGCCAAACAAAAATCAACAAACAGCATTTGCATGAGTATTCTTTTCCTCCAGGTACACCAAGCTAAGATGAAGCACATAGGAAAGTGCATAATCTGTAAAGCAATTCCTCTGATAGGCAAGTTGTAATGAATCAAATTAAGGGGGAAGGCATGAAACCATATAGTCCTTTACCAATCTCTCGAAACACTTCATCATAATGAAAATGAGTGCAACTGGACCGTAATCATTAAATTATGTGATTATAAACAATAATTATTATAAACTTTGGGGCACTGGTACTATGATTGCAGTCTTTAAAAAATGATGGAACCATGGCCTGATGCATTGAGAGAGTGACGATGTCTATGAGAACAATGATTGGATAAAAGTATTAGTATTGAATGAGTGCCATATTAGACAACAGTATTAGGCAGCAGTACACAAAGAAATGATCTAAGCATTTTGATGCATCATAAACTCAGTAAGACCCCTTTTTGATGGTAACCTTTATTTTGCTGGAGGGTTTTAAATCAAGGATGGGTGGGAATGCTGTAATAGTGGATTTCTGCAAAGGGTAAGGTGTTGCTACTAGATTACCTTCAAAATTCTTTCCAATCTTTATATTCTTTTCATTTGATAAAGATAAACTGTAGGATATTTTTTCTAGAAAGTTTAACAGTTCTGCCTCCTTGAATGTCTTTAGCCACTTTGTTGTAGAAAAGTTGTAGAATTGTGTTATACGATGGACAATTATTTCTTCAGATTTAACCTGCTTAAGTTAAAAGTAAAACTGGAGGGAACAAACACTAAAGATCTTTCTGAGCATTCTAGAATTGTGATATATGTTAAAAACACAGTGTTTGTACACTTGAGGTTCATTTCAGGTGTAGAGCAAAGCTATGACAGGCAGAAACTTCTGTAAATCATGTCTATCCCCCCAAAAATGAATTTTGGAGAGAAGCCAAGCTCTTGATAGAACTCAACTACAAGGACTTTTTTCTCTGCTACTTCCTGAATAATTCCAGTACACAATAATTCCTGTAGCTTGTTGCCATTTTGAGCACATAAATCTACAGCACCTTCTGCATTAAGACAAGATTTCTGGTGCATAATTTTTAAATTGTCACATGCAGCAAGGGATTTTGTCTCAATTTCCATAAATTATATATGTGCCTATGCTCATCTTGGAAATTCTTCCAAAATTAATTGGTGTGCTGCAAGATCTCTTCATTTTTTTTAAATCATATTGTATTGGGCTGCTTTTATTGGTTGATTTAATTTTCCAGCACAGCTTTTGGGGAGTGTGGAATGCAGAGAGAAAGTAGTAATATTGCCGTGCTGCTATGTCTTCGAAAGCTATTCCTTCCTTTGCCTACATTAAATCAAAAGCAGTGGGGTTGGTTGCATTTTTAACTCCCTGACAGAATTCCTTGAAGCCTAAAAACTGCTGCTTTGTTGGAGAGTCAGTGTAGAGATGATAAATCTGGGAATAAATCATTCTTGAATGCCCAGCTGTGCCACAAAGACTATGTTTTTCATGCGGCTTTATATAGTGTTCCCAGCCTTGATATATTCATTTTGGAAAACCCCAAGATGAAAATACAGGTGTAGAGTTAGTTTGTTTAAAAGCCAAATATTAATAACAACTTAGATTTATGTGGCATTCTCATGTAAGAAGATGCCAAATCACTTTATTCACTTTTAAAATACAGCCACTTTTGGAATCTGGCTGCCTTTAAGTCCCAGATAAACAGTAATTTGGACATTAAATGATTAATAATTGTGGTGGGAAACTGAGGCAAATCAAATGCAAACCTTAAAATTATATCACAGAGTTAAGGTTTCATTCCCATTTGTACATTTTATTTTATCCAGCATGCTCTGCGTTCTTTCTCTGGTTGTATTCACACATTTTACTGAACCACAGTTTAGTTATTTATTTAATGTATTTATTTCCCTCAAGTCAGTTTTTGATTTCTGATGACTGCTTGGAATAGTCCCTGCAGTTTTTGTGGCATGTTTTTTCCAGAAGTGGTTTCTCATTGCCTGCTTCCTAGGGCTGAGAGAGAGTGACTGGCCTAAAGTCAGCCAGCTGGCTTCTTGCCTAAAGCAGGATTTGAAATTACTGTCTCTCCATTTTCCAGCCTGGTGTCTTAGTCACTAGATCAAAGTGGCTGTCTTGTAATCAATAAAGAGGAAGTGGATTTATATAATATGCTTGGTTAAAATCTAAGAAACCAACAGTAAACCAATAGTTTAGCACTATATATGCACAGTCCAATTTTCATGTATAACACGTTTGTTTCCTTGTCATATATCACCGAATGTCAATGGAAACATTGAATGATTCTCTTCTGTGACAATGTCAAATAGTAATCAAATCATAGGGAATTCCAAATAATTTTCAGAAACAATCATTTTCAGTAGTCAGATTAGAATTTGAAGCATACTTGAAAGCCACAATGCACAGTTTATACTAATTCTGATAGTTTTGTGTTTGTGTGTGCGTGTGTATTTCAACTATGGTTAGGAAATGAACTTGTTTCAAGTGTGCAGAACATATTTTTTAAATTCATAAACTATAACTCTTTTAATAATTAACAATAAAATTTCAAATCATAAATAAAAAAACAATTCTATAAGCTGAAAATATATAATGTGAGAAGGACAAAAGAGAGTTTTACATGCTTCATTTTTCTCTACAGGGTTCCTACACATATATGTGCATCTTCTATACTGGTAGTGTGTTCTCATTGCCTTTCTGTCTATTATATGGGGTTGTTGTGGGAAAAATAAGTCAAAAGTGTGTTTATTCAAAGCTTAGATACAAATAAATATAAAAAGGCATAACCATTTTGCAATAGTATTGATATGTCATACCTGAAATCTGCATTGAACAACAACAAAAAAACAGTAAGATGAATTAAAGTATTTTGCAGCAACAAATATTGAATGTACTAGCCCTCTATCCTTATACTAAAACCCTGATTGTTACTTTACTCAAAGCTAAAAAAGTAAGGAGTAGGGGATGTATCTTGCACATTCACACTGAATAACTAAACCATAGGCTTCCCAAGCAAGACCTGTTTGGTTAAATAGGATTATGCAAGAGTAGTTTGTCCTTAATAGAGTCCAATCCTAAATTATTTCAGGTCTTTTGCTGTTGCTCCGAAAGCCACCAGGAATTGCTTCAAATTAAATAGCAACAGAGTCACATGTTCCAGATAATTAATTCTTGGCAACCACATTCTGCACCAGCTGCAGCTTCTGAATACTTTTCAAAAGCAACCACACATTGTGTGCACTATAGTCATTGCATTTGGCTGTAGCTGAGGGATGTATAACAGGACCCATATCTGCTTTTTCCAATAAAGAGTGGACTGAAGTCCAAAGTTTGCAAATGACTATAGCAATCACCTACACATTATTATTTTTTCTTTAGACTGTATTTAAAATGTATTAGCAGCAATGGCATAAACCAGCTGAAATCACCAAATATTAGCATTTTAGAAATAGCAAGCTAAGTGCTGATGCCTTCCCTATGCTCTACATTTGTTTTATCTATCAGTTCTCTTTCAGTCAGTGATATCACTTCCACATTTCCACTGGAAATGATGTGACATCTAATTCCCTTCTCTGGAATCCCTTCTTATTGGCCCAAGTCCATAGGGAGACATTTACTGACACCCGGAGAATATGATTCTGTTGTTCCTTCCCCAGAAATGTTCCCGATTGGTGCAAAACCTTCATTAACAATAAATGCACATGGTGGTCTAGTATCAGCCTCAGAAATTATTCTGATTGGTGCAAAACCATGATTGACAGAGGAAATATATGGTTGCCTGGAACCACTCTCAGAAATGTTCCTAATTGGTGCAAAACCATAACTGACACATGGTGGACTAGTACCAGCCCCAGAAACTATTCTAACTACAATTTGATCATATAAAAATGGTTCCTAAATGCAACCTGACTTTGCTGATTCAGGAATCATTTTTTCATGAAATAAGTCATCATCAGACTCTACCTTAGCCTCTTTATTTAACTCTTCTTTGGAGTCTGAGGTTGCCATATTCACAAATGCAGGCTTCAATTGAAGTTGAACTGCTGAACTTCACAGCCAACTGAAGTTGAGACTATTTACAGCACTAGTGCAAAATAATAACCTTCAGACACATCTGAATACACTCTGAACATGCCTTGCCAGAAGCCTACATGTGGAGGATATACTCTCGATATAGCTCAGACAAGTCTGAATATGCCTTCTGGCCCTTAAGGTCAGAAATAGACATGCTCTGAATGGCACACACATGTAGAATTAGTATACAACCATTATATTTTATGTTTAAGCTCTTATCAACACCTAATAACACTTATTTTATTTGTAATAAGTTCTTCTTTGGTTACAGATGTATTTGCATATTTACTGTGAATTTGTATAAGATCCTTTTGAGATTTCGCACCATGTTCTTTTTTCCTGCCTTTACTACTGGATCAGAAGAATTGTTATAAATGGCATGCTTAAGCCTATTTTGCAACAAAGGCTTTTCTTCAGGTTTTTTTTTTTTCCACAAATGGTAATATGCAATTGAAGGGCATGGCAATTCTATGTAAGCTGACTAGAAAATAAGAATATAAGCCCCCAATTTCTAGCATTAAAACAAAGCATGGCTTGCTTAACATATTTTAGTAATGCTTTGGGATTATATCCTGGCATGTCCGTCTTTTAAGTTGTGACATTCCTACTGGCCACTGATCAAAATTTTTCATAGAGGTAGTATTAATTCACCATGTTTTGCTTCTGTCAGTCATGGTTTTGCCATCAATCAGAAGCATTTCTGGGGAAGATGGTACTAGGCCACCATGTGCATTCAATGTGAAACAGGGATTTTGCACCAATCAGGAGCACTTCTGAGGAAAGGACAACAGCAACATATTTGTAGGCTTCAATCAACATGTGGACTTGGACTAATCAGAAGCATTTGGGGGAGAGAAAATTAGATGTCATGTCACTTCTAGAGAAAAATGTAGAAGTGATATCATTGATAGAAAGATTGTTTAAAAAGGTAGGTACTGGTATTACTTATGAATGTCAAGCACAGGAAATCAGGACTGTAGGCAGTTCAAACTTGTTTATTACATTTTAAAGCTTCTACAAGAATCTGAAAAGCAATTTGATCAAAGCAGATTAGTGGTAAATAAGAGTCAACAGCACTCAAGGTGGGGTGGACTTCATTATCTGGAAGACATGAAGGAACTTGAGACTGATGATGCCTTTCTTGGGCTCAGCTTGGTCATGTCCTACATAGAGAATTTATAACTATATTAAGTAAACTATCGATGTGTCTGAATAAATATTAATATATTTTAAAGGTGAATTATAGAACTAACATTAAGTTTCACAGCAGTTGCTGTTATTTGTCCAAATAGTTATTAAAAAGCAAGGGTATTAATTTCTAGGTTCAATTGCCATTAAGAAGCAAGACAATTTTTAGTCTTGGATTAAAAGTGTAATAAGCAGAAGAACCCAAGATCTGTATTATAACATAGAGAGAGGCTTTGTGGTAAAATGTGTTCAGTACAAACAGATTCTGAAGATAGTAAGCCATATCTGAACTATTTTTCTTGATGTTAAAATTTAGTTCAAGAGACATTCTTCTGACACCAATACCAAGAAAGAGGTTCCAACTTCCATAGGGAACCTATATTTTAGAAACAAGCTAATCTGTATAAGTTATAATAATGTATGGAGACAATTATTCTCCAAGCCCTAATGTAAGTGTTCAGTTGAAATGTTACCCTCTCCTGAATTCTGAAACCAAAATATATTTCTGCCATCATGTTCCTGAGCAGTAATGCAATAGTTTAATCATTTATTATTTGACTAATAAAAGGCAGGTAATCTAGGTAGCTCCCATGCCCAAACTTCAGGGAATTTGTATTTGAGCTGTATCTGTTATTTTAACTGTTATAGGTATGTGACATTTACTGTTGCATTTTACTCAAAAATCTCTCAGGCTTGCTTTGTGGTATTACTTTTCATACATTTTTGGCCATTTGGTCCCCACTATAGCCCATTTTAAACGTAACAAATATGCACAATTTGCATTCACCATGCTCCATATTGACAGATGATTATGGAGAAAAAAGGTAAAATATTAATCTCATCTATCATCAGTTCTATTCAAAAACTCAATTTCCCTGATGCAAACAAGAGGCAAGAACAATCTTTACCTAGAACCACTGTTTGGAGGAAGGAGAATTTAATCTTGTTTCCCTTCAAAGAAAGTGGCTTTATTTACTGCTTCCTACTGTTATTAGCAATACTAGGATAAAGCTGTTCCTCTCTGACTCTAACTAGATGTTGTGAAAAATTGGGTGGGGCTTTTGGGGTTCAGTGGCTACAAAAAGAGCCATTGAGAGCTCCACATGGCTCACAAATAATAGTTGAACCAATCAGCGTGTCTTTCTACAGTCGCTGAGCCCCAGAATCCAATCCAATTTTCCCCCATTAGTTATTCATAGTTGTGATTTTTAATTTTTTTCCTAAATATTATTTAAGCTTCAGAAATATAATTAGTATCCATTGTTTGTGTGTGGCTGTTTTCTTCACCCTCTGCACTATAATCATACATTTTAAATCATAAGATGGTGCCCAGCAGCTGTCCATTTAAGCTTCCCTTTCTTGCATCAGCCAGGAGTTTCTCTCAACAGCCAGTAGGGAAATCCCAAACATAAGAGGCTTCTGGCACCTGGTCTCATTCTTATTCTTCACCTCACAATAGATTTTTGGCAAGATAGGAAAAAATAAGCTGGATAGCCACTAGGGGAGCAGAAAAGTGGCTTCTCCAATTGGCAGAAATTGAAAGATCCCCTGGAAGAATAGAAAAGCTTGTACAGTAGTTACTATAAAACTGTTCTTGAAGTTTCTTTTGGAGCAGGAGTTGAGTTTTTTTTAACATGTAGAATAAAAAGAATATACAAAAGTGGTATTGATTGTAGATTGATTGATGTCTTCAATTTGGAAGGAGGCCAAGAAGATAGATTTCTGTATATGTATGATACTTGTTTACTTTTCTCAGATTTCAGAAGGCAGCACCTAGTTAACTATGGATGATCTCAAGGGAAAACAGTTAAATTCGATTATACCTGCTTAAATATGTACTTGGATGGAGAACAGGACACGGCTACATGGACTAAAACAAAAAGGGAGAAAACAAAAGAAATGGAGGGGGAAAAGGCAGGGAAACCCCAATTTTGTTGTCAGGAAAGCCATATGAATGTGTCCATATGGTCACCAAGAGCTGAGTTTCATTCAAGAAATTCTTTACCATTTTTAATTCGGCATCACTTCATTATATTACTTGATCCCAAACAAAAATGTTTATTTTTGTTTGCAGATTCATCTTTTTATCTATTGCACACTGTTAATGAAAATCTGGTCTTTTCTCCATTGAAGTTTTTTATAAATGAAAAAATGGAGAGTGCTTCTCTTTTAATCGAGAGCTGCTCCTTATTACCCTTCTCTACAGGAAAGGTACCAATGAAATGATTATTAGCAACTGTAATTATTTTCTCTGCTGACTCATCATAGCTTAAAAGAACAACCACCCTTCCTTCAGGCAGCAATGCCTTTTTTATTTGACATTGTACAGTTTTCTATGTTACTGTTTTATAAATTACAGACTATTGGTATTGCAGATGAAGTACCAATTTTTATATTAATGCATGCTGGATGAAATCATCTTAAAATAGTATTGCAATAACTAAAATCCTTGCTTAGTTGCTCTTTCTTCACTTAATAATTCAAAGTGACAAAGATGCAAAGCCATACAGCAGTTCTCCGTTCAGTACATCTTTTATCCCAACTCATAATGAAAAATTTTTTTTGCAATATCCACCAATTTTTTGTTTTTAAATCAGGGGTATATTTTAGTCCTGAAAATGAAGAGATGCCTTCAATGTTACTCTTCTAAATGGCTTTTCTAAGTGTTTACTCATTTATGTTTGTTTCCAAAGACAAATCTCTTTACAATGTAACCAGATTAAATGCTTACAGGGAGCTGAAATTGACCTCTTGAAAATACCTGTTCTGAAAGTAGAACTTGCTGATGTGAAACCAAATCCCAAACCAGAATTAATTTAGGATTTGTCTAAAAAGATGTTGCCCAGACTTACCCATCAAAACTTATCTTTCCAGGAAACGGGTTTTTCAGTGTGTGTTTTCAAAAACTGATTCACTTTAGATCATGTCTCCATCATGTAAGGTACATTAAGTATGGGAAAACATTATCAAGAGGATGGAATGCAGCTTGATTAAAAACTCTGCCTGATACATAATGATTTTATTATGGTTCTCTTATTATTTCTAATGTATCTTGCTATAAAGGGCTTGGGTCAGATCTCATTTGGAATATTATGTCCACTTCCAGAGATCGCACTTAAAAATGATATAGATAAGATTGAATGAGTCCAGAGACAGCCAACAAAACTGGTGCAAGGTCTCAGGGACAAAACATATCAGGAAGGCTGAATATGTACATCATGGAGGACAGAAGGGAAAGAGGGGACATGATTGAAAGCTTTAAATATACACTGCTCAAAAAAATAAAGGGAACACTTAAACAACACAATGTAACTCCAAGTCAATCACACTTCTGTGAAATCAAACTGTCCGCTTAGGTAGCAACACTGACTGACAAACAGTTTCACATGCTTTTGTGCAAATGGAATAGACAACAGGTGGAAAGCATAGGCAGTTAGCAAGACATCCCCAATAAAGGAGTGGTTGTGCAGGTGGTGACCACAGACCACTTCTCAGTTCCTACGCTTTCTGGCTGATGGTTTGGTCACTTTTGAATGCTGGCGGTTCTTTCACTCTAGTGGTAGCATGAGACTGAGTCTACAACCCACACAAGTGGCTCAGGTAGTGCAGCTCATCCAGGATGGCACATTAATGCAAGCTGTGGCAAGAAGGTTTGCTGTGTCTGTCAGCGTAGTGTCCAGAGCATGGAGGCGCTACCAGGAGACAGGCCAGTACATCAGGAGATGTGGAGGAGGCCGTATGAGGGCAATTACCCAGCATCAGGACCGCTACTTCCGCCTTTGCGCAAGGAGGGATAGGAGGAACACTGCCAGAGCCCTGCAAAATGGCCTCCAAGTGGCCACAAATGTGCATGTGGCTGCTCAAACAGTCAGAAACACATTCCATGAGGGTGGTATGAGGGCCTGATGTCCACAGGTGGGGGTTGTGCTTACAGCCCAACACCGTGCAGGACGTTTGGCATTTGCCAGAGAACACCAAGATTGGCAAATTCACCACTGGCGCCCTGTGCTCTTCACAGATGAAAGCAGGTTCACCCTGAGCACATGGACAGATGTGACAGGGTCTGGAGACGCCGTGGAGAACGTTCTGCTGCCGACAACATCCTCCAGCATGACCAGTTTGGCAGTGGATCAGTAATGGTGTGGAGTGGCATTTCTTTAGGGAGCTGCACAGCCCTCCATGTGCTCACCAGAAGTGGCCTCACTGCCATTAGGTACTGTAATAAGATCCTCAGACCCCTTGTGAGACCATATGCTACTGCGGTTGGCCTTGGGTTCCTCCTAATGAACAACAATGCAAGTCCTCATGTGGCTGGAATATGTCAGCAGTTCCTGCAAGATGAAGGCATTGATGCTATGACTGGTCCGCCCATTCCCCAAACCTGAATCCAATTGAGCACATCTGGGACATCATGTCTCGCTGCATCCACCAATGCCACGTTTCACCACAGACTGTCCAGGAGTTGGGGGATGCTTTAGTGCAGGTGTGGGAAGAGATCCCTCAGGAGACCATCCGCCACCTCATCAGGAGCATGCCCAGACATTGTGGGGAGGTCATACAGGCACGTGGAGGCCACACACACTACTGAGCATCATTGTGGCTTGTTTTAAGGACATTACATCAAAGTTGGATCAGCCTGTAGTGTTTTTTTCCACTTTAATTTTGAGTGTAACTCCAAATCCAGACCTCCATGGGTTCCTAAATTTGATTTCCATTGATAACTTTTGTGTGATTTTTGTTGCCAACACATTCAACTATGTAATGAACAAAGTATTTAGTAAGAATATTTCGTTCATTTAGATTTAGGATGTCTTATTTTTGTGTTCTCTTTATTTTTTTGAGCAGTGTATTAATGGTGTTTATAAGGTTCTATAAGATGATATTTTCAATATTAAGTAAAAAACAAGAACAATGGGACATAAACTTTAAAGTGACAGGAGCAGAGATGGTATTTAGCAAGTTCTGACCAGTTCTGGAGAACTGGTAGTGGAAATTTTGAGTAGTTTGGAGAACCTGCAAATACTACATCTGACTGGTCCCTCCCCATTTATTCTCTGCCTCCTGCGACCCAGATGATTGGCTGGGTCTTCTTTTGTTGCCCTGCACAGGAAAATGGAGCTAGAAAGCAGGTTTGCGGGGTGGGGAGGGAATGGGATTTTGTAGTATCCTTCCCCAGGAAGTGGGGAGGGACTGGAGATTTTACAGAATCCTTCCCCTGGTGTGGGATGGGAATGGAGATTTTGCAATATCCTTCCCCTGTCATGCCCACCAAGCTATGCTACGTCCATCAAGCACACCCACAGAACCAGTAGTAATTTTTTTGAATCCCACCACTGGATATGAGGGAGGTTTAAAAAGTATGTTAGGAAGTATTACTTCACAGAAAAAAAAAAAGGAAGCTTAGAACCAACTTCCAGCAGAGTTAGTAGATCAATGATTAGTAACTGAGTTTAAACATACTTGGGATAAACTCATGTCCATTATCCGTCAAAACTTGAAAAAAATATAAAAATTAAAATGTAATGAATAAATACACAACTTAAAAAGAAACCAAAAAATAAGCAAACTCAAGGGCAAGTTTAATGGACTTTTTCTACCATCAGTTTTCTATGTTTCTAAATATTAAAACATATTCTGCATTTTTACTGGGTTTTGCAACCTTGTTTTCAAATGCAATAGCAGTGCTTCATGTATGACTTGAAAACCAGGATTAACTAGAAAATGTTAATATCGCAAGTGCCTGTTCAGTAACTAGCTACTGCTGTTCGCTCTCAGCTAGGTATGTGGAGTTCCACCAAATCCATGAAGCTTTTTCTTCTTAGCTGACTGATAAAACTGACAGCAGAACTCCATCGACATCTGTCAGCAACTTGTAATAGGGAGGCTGTTTGAGAAAAGCAGCCAAAGAAGCATAATTAGGGGAAAGAAAAGAATTGGTTTAAGACCAGTGAAGGATGGAGTGGTGGAAAATAATAATTCATACAACTGACAATGTTGTTCTGGGCATTTATTTTTTATCTTATTTACCAATAAATATATTAGAAACTTACAGGATACTGCATGAAGGCTCATGCAATTCTAAACCACACTTCTAAGTAACTAGACCTTTCTCCTATGAGCTGCTCAGAGCATCCAGTAGTGGGAGGTGCTTAGTCTCCGCATTTACAGGCTGAGCTTGATTTGTGGAATACTCCTCCTCCACCACGTGACTCCTCAGCGTTCCCCAGTTTTTGCTCAGCCTCGTGGAAGACAGGGAATGCTTTGGATACTTCCTTGACTGAAACAGAATATTAGCAGGTTTGATTACAATTCGGTTTTCCTTTGCTTTTTTCCTTTGTCTTTAGCCTTCAATCCTTATCAGTCTGAGAGCCCGGGTTAAGGGAAGCGCTGTTCGCGCCTCCCCCCCAAAAAAAAAGAGGTGGTGGGAGGCTTTTGGAGCTGCTCTGCTCTACCTCCCCACAGCCAAAATTTTCTTACATCTGCCAGTTCGATTACCACTGTGTCTTTATTCCGTTTGCTTGCTAGAGGCTCGATATTCATTTTAAAAGTTGTATCACCCTTACCCCCCCCCCCGAACGCCATTTCTTCAGTGGGGAAGTCAATTAGGATTATTCCCCCTTTCTTTTACGCTGTTCTGTTATTTGAGAGCTGAGGCTTCATTTGAGCTCTGGCTTTGTTTGCAAAGCAGGAAGCTGCTGCTGAGAAGCGCGCAAAAAGACTTTAACTGTTGGAGTGCCATCTTGAGTGCCACCTCGTGGCTGCGCGCCCTATTTATCCTTTGTGAGCTGTGTGAGGTATTTTCTGCTCAAAGCAACAGAATCCCTTCAAGATTCTGAGAGCTGTCTTTCCCTCGTTTTGGCTACCTGCACTCGAGGATAATTAATTTGCCTTTTAAAAATTGTTGGCTAAACCCTCACAGCCTTATTCTCAGTGGCACAGCAGCAAGCACCTAGGCCAGTGTCCGCCAGTGCAGGGAAGCTGCTGAAGGCCCTTACAATCATCAATCCGGGCCTTAGGCGTTCGCTATTTGGCTAATTGGATTACTCATTAATATTGGTTGTTCTATTATTAATATTGGAATATATATATATCACTATTCATAGAAGCAATTACAAAGCAATTATAGCAATAATGTTATAACAATTATTACAATCATAATAATCATGGTAACAAACTACTTAACAGTATAATATTTTAATTTCAATAAAATATTATTACTGAGATATGACTTACTATATGTATATAGACACCAGTAAAACAAAAAGAATAAATAAAATAAAAGGGGGCAATAAGAACTTTATCAGGGCAACCGTTTTTGACTCAGATCGGACCCTGGGCGTGCCAACCGCCTCGTACACAGATTATATTCAATTACTGTTATTCTAATTTTAATCAAAATGGCAGATGGTAGCACCTCTCAGGCACCTTGCTTGAAGGCAAAAGCCAAATCTAAACACAGTGGAAATTCTAAAGCCTCAGAAAGGGGTGCCTTAAGGCGCCATAAGGCCTTACAAAAGCAAATAGACGGGCATTCTCGAGAGGTCCATGCTGTATCTCAGGGTGCCCCCTCTTCCAGTCCGTCAGTTTCTTCACACTCTCCGCCTCCTCTAGATCTCTCCCTTTCATCCAGGTGCAGCTTAACTCCACAAGGACAACAGGCTCAAGTGTCTGGAACACCAACCAGACGGGCCCCTGAAGCCACATTCACTCCGACAGCCGCTGGTTTTCGCCAGGGTGACAGCTTCATTGAGGAGGTTCCAGAGAGGATGAAAGCCTGGATGGAGATGGCTATTTTCCAAGGGATTGCAGCGGGGCTTCAACACGCGGTAATGTCCAGACCTTACCCTATAGCTACTGACCAAGATCCCCAACCACTGAGGTCACTGACCAGGTCAGAACAACACCAGTCCCAGGTACACTTACAGGGGGAGACCCCTCTCCAAGAGCCAGAGGAGGAGGAGGAGGAACTAGATCAAATCTTTCAAATGGCCGAGTCTGAAGTGGGATCAATTCACGATAGCGAGCCCCTGTCAGAGGGGAAATATCTGAGGATGAAGGTCTTATTCCTGACCAGCCTGCTTTTAGAGGCTTATTTCGGCCACAGCTTTTCAAATCTCTCTTGTTTAAGGCAAACAACATTGCAGGCCTAAACAAGCCAAAACCTTCTGACACACTTGACCCTTCAGGGGAGGGACCAGAGGACATGATCTTCAACCAACCGGTAGTTGAAGCAGAGGTAATTCCAGTCCCACCCATATTTTCAGATCTGGTGCAGAAGCAATGGGCTGCTGCAGCAGTATACACCTCCTCAACTGGACAGGATAGGAAATTCCTCAACTTGGACTGTGATTTTGCAAAGTTACTGGGGACTCCCAAGGTAGATGAGCCCATAGTGGCTCTAGTGTGCCCCTCTATTCCCAGTGAGGCACTGGAGGCCTTAAAGCTGGAGGAAAAACGGGCCGAGCTAGCCCTACGCAGAGCTCATCAGTCTGATGCGTGGGAAATCAGATCAGCCATGGCCGCCTCCTTCTTCATGCGGTTATCTCTTAGATGGCTTCATCTTTTGAAGGAACATGTTCCTTCTTCTAACATCAGGGTGCATCAAGACATCACTAAACTTACGGAAGCTGCTGAATTCTCTGCCGATGCTACCTATCACGCAGTTAAATTTTCAGCAAGGGCCATTACCTTGCATATCACAGCGCGTCGCTTGTTATGGTTAAGACACTGGCAAGCCAACTTCAAACACAAATCCAAGCTGGCATCATCCCCCATTGCGGGAGATAGATTGTTTGGTCCTTCCCTGGATCCACTACTAATTGAAACACACAACAAGAAGAAAATTCTCCCTTCCCTTTTTCGGAAGTCAGATTTCAGAAGCTCCCAGTCCTTTCAGAGGGGATCCTCTCGATCTTTCTATCCGGGTTCCTTGTCTTCCAGATACCAGAGACCCCCAGCAGTTAGACCAGGACAACAACCACATAGGTCTGACTCAGTGGATAGAAATAGAAGGGGTGGTCAATCCAAAAGATCCTTTTGGGGAACAGGGAACAGGTCCTTTCGGCGACCAAGATAACTCCCAGGACCCAATTCCCATTGGCGGTCATCTTAAGTTATTCGCTGACCAATGGGACTCATCTACCTCTGATGTCTGGGTCAGAGATTCAGTTAGATTTGGACTCGCGCTGGAGTTTAGATCCACTCCCCCAAATTCCTTCATGTAATACCCTCCTTCCAGGGACCCGGTCAATCTCATGGATTCCGCTATCCAACATCTTCTGGATATATGAGCCATCCAACCAGTAGCGACCAACCAACAAGGGCAAGGTTTTTATTCACATCTTTTCATTGTGCCAAAAAATTCAGGGGGGTGGACAGCGATATTAGATTTGAAACATCTCAACCTTTTCTTAGTATATCGCAAATTTAAAATGCATACCCTCCAATCAATATTACAGGGCATCAGGAAAGGGGACGTGCTCACATCCATAGACTTGACGGAGGCGTACCTGCACATTGCTATTTGGCCTTCCCATTATAGGTTTCTGAGATTTTGCTACAATAACCACTTTGAATATGTGGCCCTTCCATTCGGATTAGCCTCTGACCCCAGGACCTTCACCAAGGTCCTCACAGCACAAGCTTCCCACCTCAGGAATATCCCGGTATGCCTCCAGTGTTATCTTGACAATATTTTGATTTTATCTCCTTCTGCCCATCAGGCAGTCATAGACACTCAGAACACATTATTATCCCTACAAGAGCATGGTTTTTCAATAAATTGGAAGAAGAGTCAATTAACACCTTCAACACGGTTAATTCATTTAGGGGCAGTCATAGATAAAGTGGAAGGCAAAATTTATCTGTCACCAGATAGACTAAATAGTATTCAAAAATTGGTTAGGGAAATCAGGGCGCTTAAGAGGGTGTCCCTAATGGAACTATCTAAATTGTTAGGAAAAATGTTTTCATGTATTTCTATTATTCCTTGGGCCCGCCTCCACACTAGATCCCTCCAGTGGTTCCTGCTACCGTACCAGCGATCCGGCTGAAGCAACTCCAAACACAAAGTCAGGGTTCTGCCCAAGGTTCTCAAATCTCTCCTCTGGTGGTCCAAACTGGTTATCAACAGAGGCTGTCTCTTCAAGGAACCACAAAGGCTCACCATCACCACAGATGCCAGTCTGTTCGGATGGGGAGCTCACGTACAGTCACTCACAACCCAAGGCCGATGGTCCAACATAGAACAGTCATGCAGTATAAACTGGCTGGAACTTTGCTCAGTACACCTGGCCCTTCGGAATGTCTTCCCCCAGGTATGCGGTCAGCACATACTGATACTGACAGAGAATGTAACAGCCAAAGCTCACATAAACAAGCAGGGGGGCACACAATCGAAGCAACGAATGTGGGAAGCGGAGCGTCTCTGTCGCTGGGCGGAGAACAACATACTTTCCATCAAAGCAGAACACATTTCGGGTCTGTCAAATACACAGGCAGACTGGCTAAGCAGGGCCACCATAGATCAGTCGGAGTGGCACCTTCACCCATCCCTGTTCCAAGAAGCGACACGATCATTTGGTCAGCCGGTGGTAGACCTATTTGCTTCCCCTCTCAACACTCAGCCCCCGAGATTCTTTTCCAGGTACCCATCCCAAGGGGCGGAGAATTACAACTCGCTCTGCTGCCATTGGCCCCTGGGGCTCCTGTATGCCTTCCTTCCACTTCCGCTGGTTCCCAAAGTCATCCAGAAGTTACTAGACGAGAGAGCAGAATTACTTCTAGTTGCGCCTTATTGACCCAGATGGCCATGGTTCGCGGACCTCCGCAGTCTCTCAGTAGCCCTCCCCCTGGAGAATTCCATCAGACAGAATCTCATTAACTCAGGGGCCTCTTCAACATCTGGATCCTCAATGGTTACAATTGACCGTCTGGAGGTTGAGCGGAGTGGTTTGGAGAGCGAAAAGCTCTCTAACAGAGTTATTGACACTATTTTAGCCGCCAGACGCCCCTCAACAATTCACATTTACAATGCCACATGGTCAACTTTTTGCAAATGGTGTAGTAAACTTCAAATTGATCCTGCCCCTCCCTCTGTCGCCCAGGTTCTAGAGTTTTTACAGGAGGGACTTGATAAGGGGTTGTCACCTAATACGTTAAAAAGGCAGGTGGCGGCCTTGGCATCAGTTCTCGATCACAAGGGTCTCAGTTCTCTTTCACACCACCCACACATAAGATCCTTCCTTCGAGGAGCCACCAACTTACGCCTTCCAGCAGTGCACTGTTATCCCTCCTGGGACCTTAACAAGGTCCTTGTTGCTCTCACTAAAGGTCCTTTCGAACCTTTGAAATCGTCAAGTCTCCAATTTCTCTACAAAGTAGTTTTCCTCGTAGCAATCACTTCCGCTCGTCATATCTCGGAAATTGCAGCCCTGTTTGCCAGGCAAGATCACTGCGTTTTTCATGCTGATCGTGTGGTCCTTCGTCCCGATCCCACATTTATGCCCAAGGTCAATTCGGTTTTTCATAGAGCTCAAGAGCTTATTCTTCCAAATTTTTGCCCCGGACCATCTCAGGGGATGGAAAGACAGTGGCATAAGCTTGATGTGAGGCATGCCCTGCGAATCTATATCAAGCGTACAGCAGCTTTCAGGAAATCAGAGACATTATTCGTGTCCTTTCAGCCAAATTCTCAGGGTTGCAAGGTTTCACCATCTACGATAGGCCGTTGGATATGGGCGGCAATAGCAAAAACATACCAGACCCAATCCCTGCAGGTGCCTAACGGCATAACAGCTCATTCAACAAGGAGTGCAGCAACTTCGGCAGCATGGGCCACACAGGCATCAATAACTGAAATCTGTCGGGCCGCGGCTTGGGCTTCCCCATCGCCCTTCATTAGACGTTACAAAATTGATGTGTTTGCTTCTGCTGAGGCTTACTTTGGCAGAAGAGTTCTGCAACGGGTTCACAGAGATCAGGAGGAGATTCCAGACCAGACGGAGTCCCTCCCATAGGACAGGCCAAGCTTTGGTATGTCCCACTACTGGATGCTCTGAGCAGCTCATAGGAGAAAGGGCGTTGGTACTTACCTGATACGCCTGTTCTCTTTGAGCTGTGAAGAGCATCCAGTCCCACCCTTTTTTTTCCCGTCTGGTGGGGTCCTGTTTCGGTCAATGAATTTTTTTGTTTGTGAGGATGAGAGCGCTTTTTTCCCTCGTCTTCGCCAAAACTGGGGAACGCTGAGGAGTCATGTGGTGGAGGAGGAGCGTTCCACAAATCAAGCTCAGCCTGTGAATACGGAGACTAAGCACCTCCCACTACTGGATGCTCTTCACAGCTCAAAGAGAACGGGCATATCAGGTAAGTACCAACACCCTTTTTATCCAAACTTAGTTAAAGGTTTAAGAATCTCTAGTGAACATAAATTTATTAACAGGATTTTAAAGGAATAAATTAAAATTCGTACCATTCACAACTTTATGTCTGTAATATTTATCCATTTCACAGATCTTTCACTCATATGGTTTATATGAAACAACTCCTTTTAAGTGTTCAACTGTTAACATTTTGCTTCTTAAAACTGACAGATTTTCCATTCTTTTCTGCCACAGCATCAAATTCACAGAAATACTTTTTACCTCAACACTCCCTAGAAATGTTTAGGATCATTAATGTAGCATTGCAACTGATTTTTTAAAGAGATGTTTGGAAAAGATAAAGTGCTCTTGAAAAACAGAAATTTATTTGCTGCTATATGAGCAGCAACACATATTTGCTGCTATGTTCTGTGCATCTTTTCACAAATTAAAAGCAAGTGGGTTCTTTCACCCTCACTTACTGTACATTCTAAAATACAAAGGACCATCATTTAACAGATAGCTCTGTCAGAAACTGATTTTTTTTTTAAAAAAAAATATGGGGTGAAGTATCCAGTTTGTCATTAATTATTTGTTCATGTTTTCTCTTTACTGCTAATAGTAATTTTACTGTTTAAATTTTACTTATTTAAATTAGAATATGGTACAGAATCCCAGAGATGGATTTATATCCCTGTTCAAATAAAAATTGATGGTTGTAATAGGATGATGGTGGTGATGAAGATTTATGTTTTTGTTAAATTTATTTGCTGCTTATGTAGAGCTACTCGAGACAGCTTGATAATATGATGATGATGATATGATTTTCTCATACAACAGCTTACTATAGTTTGCTTTTAATCCTGTTTCACTTAAAGGAATAAGGGAGTGAGCAAATAAGTGAGCAAACAGGGACTTCATTCTTCCATTGTCTCTTAATTTTCCATTATTGTGGGATAAAGACAATTGCTAGTACTGCTTCTATGTAAAGAATTGGGGAAGGAATTGACTTTGTGCTATAATGATGCAAAGAAAAAAAAACATCTCAAAGCAAACAAGATGATATTTCTCAAGGACACCAGTTCACTCTCGAAAAAGAGCTGTGTGGGATGGTTTTGCTTCCATTCTATTTATTATTGTCCTTGAGAGTTCTACAAGAACAAGCTGTTTGCCAAAAGCACATGTGAGCCTGAGTAACAGCTTTGAGAATGATACTGCCAGATTCTGCTGCATTTGCTTCTCTCTGGAAATAGCAAACACACAATTTAGAGCATTTGTTCTAGGGAATTCCTGTGTTATTTTTCATTTCTTTAACCTTTGTGTCTTCCTTAGAAGAAGGGTCTCTGTGCTATATATCACAGATCCATTCAGCTTTTTCAACAAAACATTTTACAATATATAGATTTTACAGTTCTGATTTAGGAATGAAATACAATTGTATATAACTAATTGAAATTTAATAGAAGGTAATCCTACAACTGGTCACAGTGGCTGAAATTACAGTGAACCAAAACAAAGGTTACTTAGACTTGAATTCAAAATTCTGATGGCCACTGCCCTCTCTGTAGTCACATGTTCATATTTTGGACACTCAGCAACCACCCACATTTATTGCTGTTTGCAGTATCCCACAGTCAATAACCATAAGTTATTTTTTGTCGGAAACCAGTGTTTATTTCCAGTTGTTATCAAAAGTGGGTTCACTCAACAATCATGCATAATGTGTAACATTGAGGTGATCACATGATCACCAGTTAATAACTGGCATGACCATAATTCTGGCTTAAATAAATTGAGAATTACCTGCAATAGTTTTGAGCAGGCATAATGTTCTTTCTCTCTGGAGTAATCCTTAAAACTGCTTCAGAGTTTAAGGATTTTATTGGGTTTACTTTTGGTGTATTTTCTGTGATATTAATTGAATATGCGCTGTTCTTGATCTTCAGGTTTTATCATGCGTCTCTAAGGACATAGTGTAAATGTTTCAATAGATTGGTCATATCAGACAAGAAATGTAATGAGACATGTAATAAGGTCATAAGAATTGCAATAGGTATAGTCTGTTCTTGAAACCAACAATATAGGTAGTCCCAGGGGTAGGATTCAAATTGTTAACAACTGGTTCTCTGGGTGTGGCTTAGGTGGTGGACATGGCTTGGTGGTCATGTTATTGGCTGGGCGTGGCCAACTCAATATAACTCACATTAAGGCATGCATCTCCTCACCTGGCCTTTCATGTCTGTGGGGATGCTGTAACAATTGTAAGTGTGAAAAATGATCATAAGTCACTTTTTTCAGTGCCCTTGTAACTTTGAATGGTCACTCGACACAAGCAAAGTACCAGCAAAGGAGGGGAAAAAAACTCCAGAGAACTTCCTGAGACAGGAAGTCTAGTTCTGCCAAGAATGTAATAAGGGTTAACGGAGAGGCAGTTTCTGTAAGCAATACCAGAATGTTTCCTTCCTGCATTCCTTACAGGATTAGGCCAGTAATTTCTTCTAACAACCGGTTCTTCGAACTGCTTAGAATGTAAACAACCGTTTCTAGCGAATAGGTGCGAACTTGTAGAATGACCCCTGGGAAGTCCTCAATTTAGAATCACAATTAGGACCTTAGTTTCAGTTGCTAAATTTACAGTAGCTAAGTCAGCTATCATGTGACCAGACCTGATTTTATAACATTTTTGCAGTGGTTGGTAAGTGAATCTGAATATTCTATCACACATCTTTATAATAGTCCTCTGACAAAATGTTCCAGTTGAATGCAAATGGGTCTCATTTTTGAATTGGCTGCATCTATAGTATTTTGGGACTGAATTACAAACTGTGGAGAAAATGGTAGGAAGTTATGTTCTTCATTGAGTAGGGATGAAAATTCTGATAATCCATAATAGAAAAACATATGTTGAATTCTTATCGTAAAGTTCAGGCAGACTGTATCTTTCCATTACAAATATAGGCTTATGCCTCCTATGAAGTAATTTACTTAACCTTCTTTAAATTCAGTGGAACTCATTCTAAATTAAATGGGTATAGTTTAAATGTCAGGTAAGATCAGATAAAAATCAGTTTTCTATGTGTATTTTAAAGAGATTTAGTCCCAACTTTTCTTGCAACAGAAAGCGACATCAAACAATCTATAATAAACTTTCATCAGTAGTACCTTTGCATATACTAGGAATGATCACTTTTTTCATGATAATGATTTTTTTTTGTTCCTCAACCCAACAGTTTTCTAATGCATAAATCAAATCAATGCAGTTTGATATAAATTTTCCTGCTTTTGAACAATACATTAACAAATGACTGCTTTATTTTGTTAGGGATGCTGCCATACTTAGAGAATGATTATGTTTGTGATTGAAAGGAATAGTTGAATTGTGATTTGTATAATTTGGCTTCCTCCTTATGACCATAGGCAGAAAAATTATGTAACTGACAGGTAGAGGGCAGGGCTAGGGTTAGAAGTGATTTTTTTTTGAATTGCCATAAATTAAAAAAAAATCATTGTTGGTAGAGGGCATTTAGGTTATTGATTCTATCTCATCGTTGATCAAAGAAAAAGAAAAGAAACATTTGAGTTTGTTGCCCACCCATTCTTTGTACAGATTAATGGAAGAAGAATCTTGGTGCCAAACTGTGTCTCCCTCTCCCTCTTCCTCTCCTTCTCCCTCCCTTATCTCATTTAAGGTATCTTAAAATAATTAAAGTTGTTTCCAGTTAATAGCAGAGCCAAATAATGTTATCCAGAATCAATTAAAATATTTTTATATATCTTGAAAATAAGAATGTGACCCCCTTTATAGAAAAATTGCTATACAGAGCCTATGTGTATATAGATACATACTTTATATTCTTTCCTGACCTGTACAACTTTGTTGCTTGTATGCTTACAATTTTTATTGACTGTTTCCTAGTATGATTTGATTGCTTATTGTACCTTATGACTATCATTAAGTGTCGTACCTTATGATTATCGACTCCTGATGAATGTATCTTTCTTTTATGTATACTGAGAGTATTTTCCACCAGGACAAATTCCTTGTGTGTCCAATCATACTTGGCCAATAAAGTATTCTATCTATCTACAAGTCAGCTATTTTTCTTTGGGATTTTTCTGAGAACAACGGAGAAAAAGCTCCTGTGTGGAATACATTAAAACAACTGTGATTAACTGTGAGAATGATGGAGAAAAGGCTGTCATGTTTTATAAAATTGAATCCCTCAACACTCCTCAGTGACATCTCTCTTTTCACACTTAAAGAAAATATGCCACATAGCTTCTATTAAGTTACACAAATATGGTTCTTGTATCCAGCAGTGGAATGTTACTTCTTTCAGACATCTTTTCCATACAATCTGCTGATGAATAAATATCAAACCCTCTCATTCTTTGAGCTATAGTAGTGGGATATAAAAGGAACTGTCCTCCCTCAGGGTAATGTTTTAAATTTCATATGAACTTGGATTAGAAATTATGTTTTTCTTATTGGCATTGTTGCCATGGTTAGACCTCAAGTAAAATCATTAGATTTTTCCTCATTAGATCCCTTTTTGCATATGTTTAGTTTCAAGATTGAATAGAATGCCTTTATTCTGTTGCCATCTGGATTGTTTTTTTTTTCTCAAGGAAATGCTTCCAGGTGCATACAATCCATTTTGATTTTCAAAAAAATCACACAGTTTGGAAGTTAGTTTAAGGGAAGGGAGAGACAGAATCTTTACAAGTACATTACTATATTTGTTTATTTGTTTGTCAGTCAAATTTATATGGCCATCCATCACATGAAAAAGTTACTCTGCACAGCATGCAGTAAAATAATAATCATCAAATAAAAATATCCAGGAAAAAATTAAAATGGCAATTAAAGGCTAAGCAATGGCACGAGATATTAAGAACAATGGAGTGATCAAAATACCTTGTGGACCCCAGGCAGGTATTACCATTATCACCACACTTGTTTATTTTAACACTAGAAGTATTAGTAAGGACAATTAGAAAAGAAATATAAATAAAAGGTTTAATAAAGAAGAGTGTAAGCTACAAGCCTTCGCAGATTACCTAGTTTTTATTCGAGAAGAAGCACAAAATTCAGCACCAAAACTTATAGAAATCCTAGAAGAATATGAAAATAAGGAAAAAACTAAAATAATTACTAAAAATATGACTAATAAGCAAAAAGAAGCACTGACTAAGATAATAGACATCCAGATAGTGAATAAAATAAAATATTTGGGGATTAAAATTTTGGCAAGATGTATAACAATTAAGGAAGACAATTATACTGTATTAATGAAGTGTATAACAGATTTAGAAAAATGGCGTAATTTAAGGTTATGTTTTATGGGTAGAGTAGCGGTTATAAAGATGAATGTATTGCTAAAACTAATTTTTCTCTTTCAAAATATTCCCATAAAATTTGAAAAAAAAATTCTTCTGAACAAAATAACATTGAAATTTATCTGGCAAAGGGAAAAACCCAGGATTAAATTAAAACTGTTGCAGGACGCTAAAGAAAGAGGTAGTTTCAGCTTACCCGACTGGAAAATCTATTATCAAGCTGCAACGCTCACCTGGATGAAAGATTGGATAACTTTTGACAACAGAAGAATGTTAGCTTTAGAAGACCACAATCTACATGCAGGATGGCGTGCCTTTTCATGGCAAGATAGACAAGAGGCCAACCGATATTTTCAAAGACACAAGATCAGGAAGGCATTACTATCGATATGGAATAAAACAAAATAACAAATATATATAGCAGCACCAATATCATTATCCATACTGGAAGCCCTAATGTACCCAAATTTTCTTCGCCAAGGAAAAATTATTGTGTATGAAGTTATTCTAAATAAGACAGGAAAATTGAAATCAAGGCAAGAATTGAAAGACCAGGGAGTGGATTTGGAATGGTGGGCTTACCTACAAGTCTAATCACGATATAGGAAAGATATGAAAGATCAGGGAATTAGTAGACAAAAAACAAAATAAGATGAAACGCTACTGGGAACAGATTGATAAGGAAAATTTATAGAGTCTTCTTGGAATATAAATTAGACGAGGAACAAGTAAAAGAAATTATGTTGGCATGGACAAAGATATTGGACATGGTAATAATTTGGATAAATGGCAAATTCTATGGTAAAGAAATAAAAAAAACACATTGGCCACATTGTACAAAGAAAACCTATACAAAATGTTTTATAGATGGCACATCCCTCGAACAAAATTAGCTAAAATGTACTCAAACATATCTCCTATTTGTTGGAAATGCTCCCAGGAAAATGGATTGTACTATCATGGGGGATTTGTACTATGTACGGGGGACTTATAGGAAAGCCCAGGATTTTTGACATAAAATTCACAGTTGGTTAGAGGAAATGGGTGAAATCAAACTTGAATATAAACTGGAACCCTTTCTATTAGAAATTAACATAGAGAGGTACAATAAAGAAATGACGTATCTAATAATACATGTGATTACAGCTGCAAGACTAGTCTATGCTCAAAAATGGAAACTTAAGGAAATTCCAGATGAAGCAGAGATAATTAAAAAAATATGGACATGCGCAGAAATGGATAAACTAATGTTGGAATTAAAAAATAAAGATGAGTCTGAATATTATAAAGTATGGGTTAAATTTTACCACTGGTTGGGGAAAAAGAAGGACTTAAAACTTAAACTAAAATGAGATAAGGATGTTAAGATAACAGATTAGGAGTATAAAGAATTGTTGATACAGATGTATATACTATATAAATATGTATTATTTGTCATCTGAAACAGCTATTTGTGGCAATTAGGTGTGTCAGGAGGATTACACCATGTCCACTGTTTTTAAATATTTTCTTTTTGTTTAATAAAAAATTTAAAAATTAAAATTTAATTTTTTTTAAAAAAAATACCTTGTTGACCCTTTAGGACCACAGATCTAATGGCATGATTAGGTTTTGAGGACATCTAGTAGATCAACAGGGATGAAACCAGTCTCAGTTCTCATAAGGTAGGCACCACCAAAGAGAAGGCTGTATATCAGTACATGGGAAAACATTCTGTTTCTTCAGGGCAACAGTGATGAATTTTCTGGATATTTAATGGTTATTTAAGGGAGATTTCCAATGCAAGAAAATTCAATGGAGAAACTGGTAGGAAGTCAGAAGTTGTTCCTGTTCTCACTGCTTTTTTGCTCACCCATGTCAATCTGTTTCTCTGTTTATGTAAGGAAATATCTCTGAAAGAATGACCCCAATGGGGCACTTATTGTCCAATGATATATAAGACCTGTGTTATTTCTTGGAGACAAATTTTGAAGCTGCCCTCTCCCCAGAAATGATAATAAAGATCTTAAACTGTTTAGAAAAAAATTCAGTGTTTATGGTCTAAAATTTGATGTGTAAAATGTTTATCCCTATAAAAATGTTGGCTCGTGGATTTTCTGGTGTCATGTTTAATATTAAAATAGAAGTAATATTATATTCTGAAATGATTTCAGCTTGTGACTTAGGGAATTCACTTTTTCATTATACTATTTCCTTATTTTAAATCTCTTCTCAGTGGTACTCTTGGTATTTGTTGATAAATAATCATTGCAAATTTAGAGTTTTCTTTGCAATAAATTTGGGGGTTTTGCTTTCAACTATATCATAATATACCATACCATCTCATATAAAGGCATCTATCACCATTTTTATTCAATCACAGATCTGCTTCTGCTAAATGCTTATAACCCAACTTGTAATTTTAGGCATTGCAGCTTGAACATATCCAGGAATAAGGTACAGGTTAGAGGAAGCAAGATAAGTAAGAATTAAAACAGACAGCAGCACATCAGACACTTGCAAATTTACAGGTCAACAAATCAAATTTTGTTTATTAAAATAGTCACATATATAAGGCAAAACAGTGCTACTTTAAGCCCATGTCACATTGCACCAACGGATGCAAAGAGGATGTAAAATGGACAAAAAAGCTTGCCATCCGTTGGTTAACGCGATGTACTCACTGCCTCCATTTTGCTTCCTCTCTATCCGTCCAGCATCCGTTTATTGACATTTCATCCGCTCAGAAAGTTTTGGGCTGCCTAAAACTTTTGCGTGGAAAGTGTATCCAATGCATCCATTCTGCATCCTCTAGGCATACGGGGGACATCCGTTCTGCATCCATTATGCATCTGCTATATCCGCTAGGCATCCACTGTGCATCCGCACAATTAAAATCCATTCCAGCGATAAACGGATGCAGGGAGGAAGCAGAACGGACGCGCAGCGTTAGTAGCATGGATGGAGAAAGGATGAAAGTGGATGCAGCTCATCTGCTCTGCATCCACTCTGCATCCGCTCTGCATCCTCTACGCATCCACTCTGCATCCTCTACGCATTCGCTCTGCATCCGCTCTGCATCCTCTACGCATCCGCTCTGCATCCTCTACGCATCCTCTATGCATCCTCTACGCATCCTCTATACATCCGCTCTGCATCCTCTATACATCAGGTCTGCGTCCTCCCCACGTCCGTTCCTTTCCGTGTTATCCGCTCTGCTTATGCAAATTTTTGCCCCTTTTGAGAGCGGATAACAACGGATGGAACATTTTGTTCGTCCATTGTGTCCTTTTTGCATCCGTTGGGCAGTGTGACATGGGCTTTAAGAAAGTGATGCATCTGGTAGCTCATATTCCATGTTAGATGAAGAAAAAGGTTCAATAGAGAATTCATCAAATGTGGTTTTTAATTGAATCCAGAATATTTAAGTATTTGTGTTCTCTTGTTCGTACTATGCAGTATTTATTTGTTTATTTAAATTTAAAATAATGTAACCTGCATGCAATAAATAAATAAAAAAATCTAAGTTACAATAATAAACACACAGGCACACATACAGAGTATATGTATAGTAAGAGCTGACTTTCCAGTTCATGAAAAAAAAAGCCCTAAGGGATATTTAATGATAAGCTGACAAGTGGCTATGCTCATGCGTTTAGAATTCATCTGTAAGATGGATCACCATGTTTCCAGCTCTGTTAAGGAAGGTATTGATCTGGATAGATCCAACCCAAGGTTAATCCATCAGGTTCCCAGATAACAGTATCAGGTAGACAAGTCCAAGATTCTTCAATTGCTAATTGAAAGCAGCAGATAGTGATTTGTCAGTGGCATCTCTGCAAAATTAGTGCTGTGAATATCAAATTTATTAGAAACTTTGTATACTTTCTGTATCACAGAGATAGTAAATAGTAAAATAACATCACAAGGTAGAGACAAAATAAACTTGACTTTACAAGAAAATCTGCATTAAAAATAACACACCCAAAGGGCAGCCTTTGAACACTACTGATGCTCAAATGTCTGGCAAAACAGAGTGGTTCTTAAAACTTTTTGAAAAGATGGCAAGGTGGGAGTCATGATTTCAGAATGGTAGGAACACTGTAATGTTAAGTCTCCCTTTGTTCCCCAAGCCTTTTAGCTTCTCTTAAGGTCAGGCTGGTTCTAGAAGGATGGTCTTGAAGTTGAGCCTACTATTCTTAATTCATCTTGTGATAATGACTTTGGATATGATGTTCTCCAGCTTGCATCATGTCTCTTGCTAACCAGGCAATAAATGATGACATTTGAAGAGAAAGTAAGACATTTTGTTATTCAACTAGTGACATCAGAATGTACCTGATATTCTGAAGAAATACCAGAATTAATAAAAATTTAACGACAACTTATTTTCTTTGATTCAAGTACCTGCACCAGTTTGGAGATATTCTCATTGCTAAAATACTGTTCCAGATTATGCAAGGAGGACTCTCTTTTCTCACACTATAAAATATTAAATCGCCATAAAAATATTTGTCGCTCCATATCTTCCCACATGCAACCATCAGGAAAGTCAAATTCAGTGTAATTCAATTCAACTAAAGAGCATAAAATACCCTTCTTCCCACTTCAGTAGGTTGTCTCAATTTAAAGTGATTTGAGTTATAATAGCTTTTGTTATTTAAAAGAAAATTGATCCTAAGTCTTTCAAAAGAGTGATCTGTAATTCCAAAGCATCCTTCATTGCTATGCTAATCAAACTAGTTTTGATCCAATTCACCTGTAATTTATGGCATGAATTTATTTGCTCTTTATTATAATATAGTATAATATTATATATAATATTCCAAAAGGACTTATGTTAAATTTTGTTTAAAAAAGTCTATTTTGGAGAGGGGGAAATAATATTGAGATCAGAGGTGGCATTCAGCAGGTTCTGACCAGTTCTGGAGAACTGGTAGCGGAAATTTTGAGTAGTTCGGAGAGCCGGCAAATACCACCTCTGACTAGAGATTTTTCAGTATCCTTCCCCTGCCACACCCACTAAGCCACACCCACCACAGAATGGTAGTAAAAAAATTTGAATCCCACCATTGATTGAAGTGCCTCTGCACAACTGCAGATCAATTCAGGAACCCAAGTATGATCTGAGCTGGATTGCCGATGTGCGGTGAAAGCATACAATGGTTATGTTATAAAAAGGAGTCAGTGATAAAAGTACAGAATCAGCCCATGTTATTGGAATTCTTGATTAAAATGAATATAATTTCTGCTTACAGCAGTTCTCTATCTTATTATCTTTTTGGGCAGTCCTTGATTTACAACCATTCATTGTAATGAATATTCAAATTTATGACAATGAAAAAAGTAATTCATGACAGGCTTTTATACTTATGGCCATTGTATTTCATGAGTTTAACCCTAACCCTAGCATCATGTGATCACCATTTATAATATTTCCAACTGGCTTCTGACAAGCAAAGTCAATGCAGGAAGCCAGGTTCCAATAACCACAGGATTCATTTAACAACTGCAGTGCTTTACTTAACAACTGTGGCAAAAACGTTGTCAAATGACAACTGCCTTGGAAACTTTGAGCTCAATTGTGGTCATAAGTCGAGGACTACTTGCATCAAACAATAACAGAATTCACTTAAAGTTTTTATTATCAGAAATTATGGTGTTTACTACTAATTTGAATAGATTTAAAAAGGGATTAAATAAATTCTTAATTTTACTCCTAGACTAGGGACAATATGCCTCCCTATATCAATTACAAGGAAATAGTCATGGAAGAATATTTTATTTCTTTAAACAATTTTATGATTACCAGTTCACAAAATGTTAAAACATACAATTATAAGCAAAGCAGGGTAAACAATCAACTTAAAAGAATTACGATCAGACATTATATAACAATACAGAGGTCAAAGCTACAATACATTCAAATAACCTATTTTCTGCATTACCTCACCAACATCCTAATCCAGGGCTCAGAGGAAGAACCAAGTTTTAAAGGTTTATGAATGGCTGGTAGTCATAATATTAAATGAATATACCATGGTATTCTTATAACTATCTGTGCTACTGTCTTCTGGATCAGTTATATTTCCTAGCAGTTTTCAAGGGCAGCCCAGGTACAGCATTCTGCAATAATCAAAGGGAGAGGTGATCAAGGCAACAGTAATCATAAGTAAGGCTTTTAAATTAAGTAATCAACACAGATGAACTCAAAGTGTTATAAAAGACCCTCTTGATCAGGGATCCCCAAACTTGGCAACTTTAAGACTTGTGGACTTGTGACTATGCTGGCTGGATAATTCTGCAAATTGAAGTCCACAAGTCTTAAAGTTGCCAAGTTTGGAGACCTCTGCCCTTGACCATGGCTACTTCTGATCTTCAAACAGGACTGATGAGTTCAAGAGGATCCCCAACTGTGCATCAATTCCATAGAAGTAAAGCCTCATCTAAAACTAAAGATGGGAAATCTCCATATTTGAAATCTCTTAAAACTACAGACTCTTGGTCTTGTGCAGGTTGAGCTGATACTCCAGGTTCTCCATTTGATCACCATCATCTCAAGATGGTGGGAAAGAACCTTGATGGTATCACTGGGTTGGCCCCAAACTAGAGATATAAAGCTGTGTATCATCACTGGGAACTTCTCAAAGCAGAAGTCTAAGCCCTATCCCTAACATAACTGATAATATTAAAAGCCACATAAATTTCAAAGGCTGAGATGAATGTGCCATCTTTATCTTGCTCCCACTTAAGGTGATCTGTAAGTGTGATAATTGGTGTCAGTGTAATATCTGAAACGTAACTAAAAAGGTCCAGATAGTCTGTCTCTTTTATTTATATTTTTATTTATATATATATATTATTTTTTATTTATATTTACACATACACATGCTCCAGTTGTACAACTACTTGTTTATATTCACACTTTAATTTTTGCCAATATGCTGTACCTAGCAAAACTGATATAACTGCTAATATCAAAATAAAATTAGACTCCTTTGAATCAAACTCAGTTACTTAATTAAATGAAATTAATGTCCACATACTATAGCTCTGTCTATGCCCACAGTGAAAAATCAGTTAAGAAGGAAGGAAGGAAGGAAGGAAGGAAAGAAGGAAGGAAGGAAGGAAGGAAGGAAGGAAGGAAGGAAGGAAGGAA
>BLBF01000006.1:31274404-31286233 GCA_015471245.1 Laticauda colubrina
GAAGGAAGGAAGGAAGGAAGGAAGGAAGGAAGGAAGGAAGGAAGGAAGGAAGGAAGGAAGGAAGGAAGGGATTTTGTTATTATTTTTTCAATTATCCATTTCCCAGCTCTGGAATTTTCTGGAGTCCCCATATAAATATTACCAACCCCATTCATACTGAGCCCAGACGAGAGCAATTAGTTGTTTTTCCCATCTGTTGGATTTATCTGTGAAAACAACATAAAAAAATATTGAATAATAATTTTTTAAAAAGATTTAATATCAAATAAAAATTATATATAAAAGGGCAAAATAAATTAGTCAGTCAATCTTTCTTCAATGACAATATGTATAACATGATAAATGTTTTATATATTGAGTAGATCGACTTTATCAGCTACTATATCATCGTAACTGAATATAAAGAATTTGCTGGACAATGAAATTTTGCTGACCCTGCAGAATTCTTTGACTCTGACACAATGTGTGAAGCTGAAAAGGTGAAAAGAAGGACAATAAATAGATTGCAAGTCCTTGGTAGAATGAGAGTCCTTGGTAAAATCAGCATGCATCCCTTGATAACCTTTGGAGGAAAAAAGGTCCTTAATAAGGGGTCTAATTGAGTGGAAAATTGTTAATGGTATAGATAATGCCAAAGCATTTTACTACTCATGGACCAGTTTAGAGGAGAGAACAGGATGAAGAGAGAAAAGAAATGAGTTATTGGATGTCAAAACTTGTTTACATTGAGATTGAGGACATGTAAGTTGAAAGAAAACTCCACGCAGTGAAGTGCATCTAGGCCAGTGTTCCTGAAACTGAAGTTACTAAGGGTTTATTAATAAATACTCTGTTAATAGAAGCAATGTAACAGGTTGTATTCCCTTGGAATATAATAAAGAACTATAACAACCACTTCAGAAAGAATAATCAGTTGTTGCAATTTTCCATCAAAAATTGAATACTTTGAAACATATTACATTTTTTCTTTATTAATTACTAAAGTATAGGATTAACTTGATCAGGGGTCCCCAATCTCCAGACTCCAGTTTCCCTCTCCCCCTCTCATTGGGCCGCCAAGCCGTAAAGGTTGGGGTTTGCTGAACTACATGGTATAGCTGAGATGAATATATTAAATGTATTTAATGATTGCTTCTAGTATATGTAAATATTCCAGTACAAATTAAACATTGATTAAAAAAACAGGAAGTGGGCAGATATTTATAAAATTAATCATACTTTACAGACAAAATGGATAATCTACAGTGTCAGCTAAGGCTTTGCTTTTATATATTAGGTTAGATTTGTTTCAGATTCTTATTGCTTTTATTCTTTATGTAAATAGTATGTATTTAGTATTCTTTTTAGTATTTATTTGATTTGTTAATCGCTTACAAGATACAGGTGTAAGAATAAATATTATTTTGAATATATGAGATAAATATTTATAAGAAAAATAAAAAACAATAGGATAGGGACGGTAGGCACGATTGGTGCGCTTATGCACGCCCCTACAGGCCTCTTAGGAAGGGGTGAGGTTACCAGTGTTTATAAGTGCATATGAAGACTGATATAAAAATTAAAAACATAGTTTTTGTATTTACTACTGTAAATATGCTAAATGTTATATGACAAAATGATGGTCCATTCTAGGGTTAGGTATATGACAGCCAGCTTGGTGCAGTGGTTAAAGCATCAAGATAGAAACTGGGAGACTTGTAATTGTAAATGGTATAGATAATGTCAAAACATTTTACTCCCACTCTTGGCATGAAGCCATAGTAATCCTGGACCAGTCACTCTATCAGCCTAGGAAGAAGGCAATGGCAAACCATTTCCAAAATCTTGCCAAGAAAACCACAGAAATTAATCCAGACAGTTACAGCATCAACATTGACTCGAAGGCAAAAAAAAGTGAAAAATAATTCTTCCTAATTATAGCATTTACATCTATAAAAAGCTGATGAATGATACACCATTGTCCTGGTGTGTGTGTGTGTGTGTGTGTGTGTGTTTTGCATGATTTCTTAATGGAAGAATCATAACTCATTTGTAAAACAGATGTTTTACAGCCCATAGTCAAATGACACAATTTTTTTTTTAGAATAGTTAAAAGAATTCTGAAACTGCTACCAGTCAGTAGAACAAGAATGAGTTAATAAGGTGCAGATTGATTGATTGATTGATTGATTACTTGACATATTTTTATTTGATCTTCAAACTACAACAGGACCCACTTCTAGCTTCACTTTCATTCAGAATACAATTAATATTTGAAAGCTGTCTCTTCCATATACTTTTTCAAAATGTATTTGACTACAATTTCCAAAATTCACAGACATCCCGCTGATTGGGTTTTCTGGCACGTTTAATTCTTCTAGGAAAAACAGGAATGGCGAGGCTGACACATGCATTAAGCCATTACTAACAATATAATATAAACAATCCAAATCTAGCACAAATAACTAATTGGGATCAATGGGATTTACTTCTGTTTAAAATATTACATGAGAATTGAATTTGAAAGTGTCAGATTTCTTATGCAGTCAGAAATGTGTTTGGTGAGCCATCTGTGAGTTATTTTGCTGTCCAGTGTGCAGAAAAGAAAAGAAAAAAGATTATTTATACTTTCTCTCCATGTTCATTCTCCTTTGAGGCAACATTGTACATTGCAAATGAATATTTTTAACAAAATACGAAGTAGCTGCTTTTGTTCAACAAAAGCAGAGAGAGTTGATTTGAGTGGAGAAGTAAAGTATATAGAGAGCTTGATTTACTCTATGTTTATCACCTCACTCCTGTAACTTCATAGAAGGAAGAAACAGGTAGAATTATTTGGGGATAAAAGCAACTTGTGTAAAAAGAGCAGATTGTCTGGCTTCTTGAATTGTAATAAACAAGTGAATTCCGGGATCTTAGTATATGTTAATATGTAATTTAGTTTTTGATTTCAGTTTAACATGAGAAAATACATAAATACTATGTAGTCTAGTTCTTCAATAGTGCTTTCCTAATCAGTGTATGGGTAGTCCTCAACCAAAGATCACAATTGAGCCCAAAATTTCTGTTGCTAAGTGAGACAGTTGTTAAGTGAATTTTGTCCCATTTTACAATCTTTCTTGCCACAGTTGTTCAGTAAATCACTGCAGTTGTTAAGCTGGTAACATGATTATTAAGTGAACCTGGCTTCCCCATTGACAGAAAGTCACAGGACTTTCCCAGGACACTGAAACAGGATCTAATATGAATCAGATCATATGAGAATTTTGATCATAAGACCATGGAGATGCTGCAACAGTTGTAAATGTGAAAAATAGTCATGTCACTTTTTTCAGTACAGTTGTGACTTTGAACAGTCACTAAATGAACTGTTGTAAGTCGAAGACCACCAATAATTATTACTCTAGTTCCATCCTGATATATACATAAGCATGGTTTCTAAACCATTTCAGGACTTTATTTCCTTATTTCCCCCCTTTGTTTCCAGATATTTTCAAATCCTGGATGTAATTTTGAATATATTATAAAAATAATTGATAAAAATGATTTAAGAATAAAATCCATTTTAACATTTTTTTTATTTTTCTCATGATTCTAGGGTTTTAGTGTTCTATTTCAGGAATCTATCTTAGACCCTTTGTGATCAGTCATCTGCAGCATTATAAAACTATGAATATGGTGTAAAGAAGTTAACAGGATAGTTGAGCAGATAGTCAGGCATGCTAAATTGCCTGACCAACCTGTTCTGTTCTTTTTTGTTTGCTCTAATTGCAAAATTATTCCAAACAATTCATTCATTTATTTATTCATTCATTAATTTATTCATTCATTCGTTAGTTAAATATATAGTTAAATACCTATATATTTTATTCATTAGTTAAATATGTTAGTTAAATACCCAGCTCCAGAAGAACTCTGGTTGGCTACACAATTAAAAAGGAAACAATCAAAAAAGAACTTTTATCATATCCCCAATATGAAGGGGCTGACCATGGGGAAAAGAGCCATGTTTTTGAGGCTCATTTAGAGTAGCAGTTATGCATATCCCTAAGAGTTTTAAGAAGTTATTTGTTAATATTGAGAACATACATAGGAGCTAAGGTCATACATCACATTAAGCTAACTTTTTTTCCCCACCACAAATAAACCACAATGGATTGGTTATGCCATAACATTGTGTTGTGCCAAGCATAAAAACCACAGCATATCTTTGTGTGATAGGCAAATCCAGTCACAAACAAAAATATTTATTGATCACAACATAAGACAGCAGCTAAAGATGTAACCTGGCTTTGTAGGGCAACTATCCAATGGATACAGTTTTGATTATATTGCATTTTTAAAATTTTAGTTGGGAATAAACCCATTTAATCTAATGGGACTTCCTTCTAAATATAGGGTCATGCATAAAAATTCATTTCTTGGTATTTCTATTCATTTTTCATAACATAATTATATCTGTTGCTTCCATATCTGTGCTTTGACAATGACAACTTCTCCCCAGCAGAACATACTGCTGTAAACATCTGATTTGGCATTCTTATGGCTGTGAATCTCAGGAGAGTTCTTTACACTTATGAGCCATCAGTAGCTTATTTTACTGATTTATCTCAGTAGTATGGAAACTCTTTAAAAATTTGCTCTCCTTACATGCAACAATGAGTTACAAGTTAATTAACTGCAAATACATTAACAAACAGGGACACTCTTGGTTAACAAAAGTTGTTTTGGGCTTTCTCCGTTTGATTTGTATAATTTGGCTGCTAGGAAGAACACATTCAGGGCCAAGTTATATTTTAAAATCAATCCTATCAAACCTTTTGTCAATTTTTCACTTAAATCTTGAAAGATGCAACTGGAAAAGGAACACAGTGTAAGCTCCGCTCACTTGACAGTTTCATTATTTAACATGTGCTTACTTCCAGGAAAGGTTGATTTTCAATTTTAGTAAAATTGGTTTGAATTAAATTATCCATTTATAATTTAAGTAAAAAAATCAAGAAGATTATAGATACCTTTCCCTATGGATCTTAATATTTGCTTCTTCGCAAGAATAGCAGAAAAAGAAGTAAATGTGAAGAAAACTAATTGATCTTTTCAGTATGTGGTTCCAGATTGATTAAATCTTCAGAATTCAACAATTTTGTCTAAAGGCTGCACAGTCACAAAAACATGTCACTTTCAAGCAGAAATTCAATTTTATAAATTTATATAGAACAAGAAATAAAATATTTGGATATTTGTTTTTGTATGTATTATAAAGATTCAAATCAATACTTGTTGCATTATAATTGCATTCAGAACAAGCTAAAGCACACTGTCATAAAATGCTTTTTGTTATTCTGTTGAGTCCTTAATACATATCTACAACTAATACATATTAAAATTTATATCTTCAGGTTTTGTACTTTTGTTCTATAAAATATAGAAATCCTACTTTGGCAAGTACCAGTGCATGGGTTTTCTCTGCTGTAGTCCTTGACAAATGGAGCATTCAGATATTAGGTTAGCTCCATCCTTTTAAATGTTCTGGAAGTCCCTTAAGACCAAGAATCTCAGAGAACAGGAGACCTGTTTAGATGTCTACTATTGAAACTGATGGACTCATTCTCTCTGTCTGTCTGGAATTGTATATATTTTTAACTTTAATATCCATTTTAATGATAATTTTTTGAGTTTTAATGTATGCTTTTAATGTATGTATTTCCTTTTTTTACTGACTATTTTATTACTGACTACCAAAAGTCATTTGTTGTGAGATGTGCGGTTGTGTAGATTTGATTAATGAAGAAAATAAATAAATATATGAATTCTATTTCATATCTAAAATTTGTAGAAAAATATATAAATCAAACCACTATGGCTTATTTAACTGTCCTTGCTTAATATACTAACCTAAAATACAGATATTATGCCATCATGTTTATATTCCAAAGTTTAAAACTATCTGTCAAAACACGAAAAAAAATATTTGAAAATAATTAAATTCTATTAAACTTTCACTTGTTTGTAACTGATCATTAAAATTTCAGATCATAAAAAATATATTGGGGACTCAAAAGCTTTTATTGAGACCTCTCAATAGCCTATTCAAATATGCATAACATCAACTAACCACAAGTTGCTTTCAAAATATTAGTACACTATTACTTTGAATATACTTTATATGCATGGAAGTCCAAACAGAAGGTTATTTTTGGGAGTCAAGAGTATTTTTTTCTTGTTAAGAGCTTTTAGCCCCCAGTCTATTGGAATGATAATTATTTATTGAAAAATTAGGACTACTTAATTGGAAGTTTTTGTACATTTTTAAAAATGGGATGATGTTTTTTTAATGTATATTTGTAGTAATTGTATTATTATACTGGGATACTTTTAGATTTTCCTCTTCATAATTTATATATTTCCCATGTACTGTTGGTGCTCCATACGTACACTACCATGTATGAAAGATGTTAGCAGTTTCTCTTCTATTTTGTGCCTGGAAATTTATACACGAGAAAAGGAAAGGAATTTTAAAAGAATTACAGAATGGAATTAGATGTCAAGGTATTAATGTTAACTTTAGGAGCAGATGCAATGCACACACATAAAAAACTGGGATTTTGATCACCATTTTAAAAGAAAAATGTCTTCTCTTAGGGAGAAAAGGGAGATCTGATGGACAAGATTATGTTGGTTATTAAACGAAAGGAGTAGAAGAAAATAATATGAATTTCACAGCAATGTGTTCAGCTTTTTATGATTTTTCTGTTATTATTCAATGATCTGGTTCAACAAAATTATAAGTTGAAATCTACACATCCAGAAGTTTCCAAAGATTTTCAGCTAACCTTATGATCATTCCATATTTTTTTGAAACACATGCATATCCTAAATTTGCACTAATACTAGTTTGTAAACATTGTAAATACATATGAACAACAATAGATTTTCATGCAGTTGATTTCTGCATTTTAAAATATACAGTTGAACACCTAAGTTAGACATTGGTGCGTGACATATTTCTCATCAAACATGATTTTTCCAGATTATGAATGAATGGAACTAGAAAAATATTTTTTCCATAGATGTTTAAACCACTGCAAATGTAACAATTTCAGTTTCTACTTTGTTTTACATATATAGTGTGTTTCTACTTGTAATATCATAGGTCAATGTAGTATAAAATGATGCAAAAAAAATACAATTTAAAATGGATAAACTCCACACTTGATTGTTGCATTTATAGATTTTTGGGGACCATCATTGAATTGAATTTAGTTTTTTTCAAAAAATCTTTCTCCCACATAGATTAGAATATATAAGTCAGACTCTTGTTTTGATTGATGTACCAACAAAATAAAACTATAATATGAAAAGACATATAATTTATTCTGAAGACATACAATTCTGAAAGCTTGTATGATTTAATTTATAGTAGCACATTTGGAAGCTATAGCAATGAACTATTTCATGTTTGACAGATATGTTACTGTCTATTCTTTGGTGCTAGTTTCATGGAGAATAGCTGAGCACACTTACCCTGTGGACATTATTATTGGAGTGTACTTATTCAGATCTACTCCATTTAATCATATATAGTACTGGTTATCAGATTATTTTAGCAGAGCTCATGTAGAAATAGGTATCTGAAAAATGAGAGAATATCTGCCTCTCCTGGCTATATCAATTTTTTTCATATTTATTTATGGAGGCAAAAAAGAGAAGAAATGATTATGAGTAATAACATTAAGCATTTAGAACTTGGCACAAATGAGGGAACAGGTTTGGGAACATTATAACACGTACATTATTTTTATATAAATGATTTATTTGCTCATAGAGCAGTCCAGAAACAGTATATTTATTTAGCTTTTAGAGAATAATAAGGAGAACCAATGTGTGCAGCCAATATCATAGTTATAAATTTCAACAGTGAAAAGCAAAACAGAAAGTATTCGCTTAGTGAACAGAATACTTTGCTTAGACAGCAAACAAAGGAAGTGAGCTCAGCTCCCAATGGATGTTCTGTTTTTATTAGAAATTCTTCATATCTTTAATATACTGTGTCAAGATAGCCATGCTTTTAGTCCTTAATTATCTGTATCATCCCCAAATAAACTGATGAAAATAGCTAAACAGCTCCCTTTATTCAAGACAAAGTAATAATATAATGCTGTCAAGAGATGGAATGTCCTGCATTACTAATAAGAAATGTTTCAGAAGATGAATCATTGAAATTTTATTATACAATATCTTCAGCACATCTTCCCTACCCTTCCAGGATTAATGTGAGAAGCTGAAATAGGATTTTATATGTCATACTTTCCAAATTTATACACACACCACACACATTTTTATGTATATTTGAATTTAAAAACACTTATTAATTTGTATTTTAAGAATAATATATTTTATAATATATGAATATATGAATAATATATGAATAATATGAAACAATAGTATTCCAAAGCTACTGTTGCATTTATCCTAGGGCTCTGAAGTTTGGAATCAACATTAGCTTCTTTTACAGATAGATATTCCCATTACTTCAGAAGGATTCTGATCTATGCATGCAAAAGGAATTCATAAGTGAATTATTTTCTCAAAATGCAGTTCCTTTTCTCCCCAACTTGAAAAAACAATTTCTTCAGGAAATGTGTATTTCAATGGGCTTCTGCTATGGATAGATTTGTTGAAGCATTTGCTTTAAAAAAATCATAAAAGTCTGCCTTTGATTCAGTAAATCATTCACTTTATTCAAATTGGAGTATGATGGTAGAAACAGTGAAGAATTTGGTCTTCGTGTGTTATTTAATGGTACAATATAACTGGATTCATTTCTAACATGTGTGAAAGATTAATTTAAAACTAAATAAAACTAAACACATTTATTAGTGAGTAGATTTTCTTTAACATTCAAGTAGTGCTCCAAAAATTCCATTGTTTAGCAAAATGGTTATGACTGTAGTAACACCTGAGAAATGAAACTGAACAAATAATTAACATTCAAATTATGCTTTCTTTCATCATTTTGGAATTCAAATTTTATCTAACAATTTTCAGTGTTTCTCTTGCAGTGACAGAACAATGTGGGAATTGTTGTGTTACGAATTTAACACCAGTAATTTCTTTTAGACAAGAAGATGATATTGCATAGTGTAATAGGTGAAGGTGTTTGGCCTAATTGCTGAACATGGTGAATTCAAATTCATTTGGCAACCTTTGCTCTTTGCTGCATTTGCTACTAATTTATTTCCATCTGTAAGGTGATAAATTAATTTCTGCCAGTTTTTTTACAGTGGAGATGAGTAAACAAAGCTCTATAAACAAACTATTGCAGTTCCTGGGGTTCTAGAAACTTGACTCCAAAACTGATCAAACTAGCTCGGTGCTTATTTATTTTATACTTGCCTATTAATTTTAATAGATAGTGAAAAGACCTTAAATTATGATATTTGTTAAGCATTAGTTCTATTCTCTATAAAGGCAATTTTATAAGTCATGCTAAAATTAAAAAGTCCAGTGGCAATGAAATGCAAAAAGTACAATATGTGATTACTTTTTAAATGCACTAAAATATTCACAGTGACCAGAAACAACAGGAGGAATAATTGGTGATAACACAATCATTCTAGCATTACTAAGTTAATTAATACTTGCAGTGGGACAGGAAACCATTGTTCTTTTCCATGCCCAAACTAGTAGAATAAAATGTGGCAATTAGTTCCAATTCAGATATTTCACACTGAATCCTTCTTTTTAATGTTCTGGTGAAGAGAATAGCAACTTTTGAGTGTACACCAGAGTTTCCAGGGAAACTGAAATGTAGGGAGAATGAAATGTTCTCATGCTGATTGCTGAATGTCACCATGTCTGATGTCAGATTTATGTCCATTTATTTTTGTGTGTCAAGTTTGACCTTTTTGTATTGTGCAGAGAGTAGAAGGTCATTTCTAGCAACAAGAACATACCTCATACTTGAAGATGAACAGATCTAACTTCTGTGATGTTGTAGCTGATATTGTTGTATTATAAATTAATATTACCAGATTGGATATGGAAATAGTTTGGTTTTTTGAGGTTTAGCTCAGGGACATCTTCTTATGTGTATCAGTTAGGTGACTATAGTAGGTTGGAGACATTTTGTAAAATAAGAACATTAGCTTAAGCAAGAGAGATTTAATTATGATTGACTAGGATGTGCAAAGAATGCTTTATTGATAGCATGTTGAATAATTTTAGTTGAAAACATGTCTGTATAATCTTATTTTGTTTTGGCTGAATAACTCACCTCTTCATCTTGATTATTTATTATTCTAGACAGAATAAGACTGGAATTAAAACTCAAAAATAAACTGTAACTTCCATTTGTGTTGTACTGAAAATAAGTCAGAGTAATATACTAATTATATTAAAGTGGTACATTTTTTGATTGTTTAGCCATTTCTTATGCCAAGGAAAAGTAAGCTAGAAGAATCAATGGTATTTCCACAGATCTCAAATTCTGGTGTAGTGTTATGTCTCTGCCTCCTAGTAATGGCAGTACAAACTCTTTTCTGCTCAGTGTCTGACATGCATGTCACTGCAGTGTCCAACATAGTCAGACATCATTGAAGGATTCCCCTATTAGTTCCCCTAATACCATTTCTACATTGTGGCAATGTCCTGGTGAAAACTTTTTCCATGTTTATCACTGACTGAACTTTTGGAAAGTCCAAATGTCAATTCAGAAAATGAATCTTCAGTGACATGTTGCAGTTCATGATCTTGTATATTGAAAGAAGTTTGTCAACCAGCTGAATGTAGTTTGATGCTTTATAATTGCCAAGAAAATGTTCAGTGCCATATCTGGCCCCACAAACAAATGTTGGAACCACTTGTCATTGATAAGGTATCTGATCACAAAGTTCTTCCTTAATCTTGGAATCAGTTATTCTTGGGAGCATCTGTCTCAAATAACAAAAACCTTCATCTTACTTTATTATCACTTTCACAAAAATTTTCATCAGACCCAAGTTTTATGTGAAGCAGTCACAAAAATATTTTTGTTGGGTCAACAATGGTTTATCTGCCATGTTCTTTTGTCCTGGAATCAAATTATTTTGGAATGGTCACTTCTTTTTAATGCAATTGAACTCTCTTGCACAGCTGTCCCATTTGCATATATAACAACAGGACATGGCATATCTCAGCTGCATTCCAAGTATCAGAGCTATATATATCGCCACAAATATTCCAGTTGGATGTGTCCTGACAACAGTTTCATCTTTTCGTATGTTTCTTTCAGATGTGAAGCATAGCCAACAGATACTGAAGAATGCACATTGCTATTATGTACAAGACAGCCTTGAGACTTAACACTGATGAATCAATAAAGAGACACAATTCTAATGGTTCATGCTCACAACCCAAAGCTGTGAATAAACTGTCAATGTCAACACAGAAAATTATGTGGTCAACCAGTGCAAAGAAATTTATTAAATCATCTGGGTGGACTTGCAAAAACAGAAGATTTTTATAAAACAGTACCTGATAGGTTAAATTCACTGTTATCCAATGTCATGAGTAAATACAGAAGAGGTTCTGAAAAGGAGCAGCAGCAGGTGTAGGATTCTATCACTTCGGCCCGGTTCTATAGAACTGGTTGTTACTGTTCCCAGTGGTTGGAGAACTGGTAGAACAGCACCCTGGCTGGGCCCGTCCCTGTCCACCATGTTGAGGTAATTCCCCATTAGGAGAATGAGCGCATACAGGGAGACATATAGAGAGTAGTGTTTGAATAATACACACTCAATACACAGATACACTGTACAGTTAATGAAGGTTTTTACTTTCAGAAAGATTTAAGCAAAGTTCAAAATAGGT
>BLBF01000006.1:31288259-31382515 GCA_015471245.1 Laticauda colubrina
AGAAAGAAAGAAAGAAAGAAAGAAAGAAAGAAAGAAAGAAAGAAAGAAAGAAAGAGGAGAAAGTGAATGAGATATATGGATGGATAGATAAACACATGGAAGGAGGGAGGAAGGGAGAGAGAAAAAAAAGGAGAGGAAGGAAGGACACAAACCCTGGCTTCAGAAGACTGAAGCAGCACAGCAATCTAGGGCTCGCCTGCAAGGGATCTCAGCGGTTATCTAGTCCAACCCCCTGCTCCAGCAGGAGATTCTTACAGAATCAAAGAATAGCAGGGTTAGAAGTGTGTGTATGTGTGTGTGTGCGCGCACATGGCTGTCAAAACTCCAAAACATGTCAAATAGCTCTGGGGTGATTTGTCATAAATCAGAACACTTGCAAAGCAACCGGCCATTAAGGGAGGATCATTTATTTTTGGTTTGCCAGTCACATGACCACCAACCGACGCCCACCCAGTCGCATAGCCACCAAGCCACACCCACAAATTAAGCCACGCCCACAGAACAGGTTGTTACAAAATTTGAATCCCACCTTGGGCAGCAGGCACATTTTTCAGAGAAAACCACGACAAGAAAGAAAAATAGTTGATAAAAATGAATAGTCCTTGTAGATAAGGTATAACTTTTTACATACTATTATTTCAAATATTGAGCCTATAGGCACTTAAGAACTTATTTATGAATAGTATACTTTATTAATTGGTACCATACTTGATTTCACAAACAAGCTAAAATGCAGTCCTTGCCACTGATGTGAACCTGTCTTTCTTGACCGAAAGAAAGGCCAAAAGCCATTTTCATTTGTTAAATGGAGTTTCTGCTGTGTCTTCATTTCTTCAGATAGATCAATCTATTCTGTCCTGACCAATTTACTCTGCTGTCGGATTGCTGCCGCCCATGTCCTTGTTGCTGCTTTGCTGGATTAAAAATTAAACTGTGTTGGATGAGAGCAGCTGAGATTCTTGTTTGGTTTATTGACAGAGCCTATTGACATCCCTCTTGTCCTGCTGCCTCTCTCTCTGAATCAAGGACAGAATGTAAAAATAGGTAGGTTCAACAGGATTCATGGGTTGGCTTGTCTCACAATGAAATAGATGGTTTATGAGGCTTATTTTGCTCTTCCATAACTCAAGCAAGTTATATATGTATATACTTATGTTAGTGAAATTCTATTATTCCAAGCCCATGCAATTTTTTTATTTGCAGTTACTATGGACTTGTGTATGATGTATAGTGCACACAATCCCATCAAGAAATCTATTTGATTTGCACACAAACAACATTAGATAAAATAATAGGGCAGATATAACTTAATCTGTTACATAGTGAATATCATTGCCAAATGCATCCCCTACATAAGTTCCAAACATGCAGATACTTTGGAAAAAACAGTGATAGAGATGAGCATTTGTGAAGTGGTTGCACAAAACTGATCTTCTCACTATTTTATTATTTTTTAAAAAAAAGTTATCATAAGCTATGTTACAACAGGCACAAAATATAAACCAGTATAGTATTCTAACATTCTTATAATTTATAAAAAGAAATGTTAACCTCACACTCTTTTTTTTTAGCAGATGTGAAAGTATGAAACTTTTGAAAGTACAATTATATGCTAGATAGTTTCTGTCTGTCCAATATATTACATAAATAAGTAAATATATCATAAAATATTGCGTATGCTAAACCTTTAGAAAATCATGCCAATTAATTTCAAAGGAAAACTTGTGGAATTAACTCTTTTGCATAATAACATTCCATATCAGTCATCAGTGCAAAAACTGAAATGTTCAGATGCTGAAATAAAAAAATACAGCATAGTTGCCCAGTAGTGGAATAACAAGGAGAGTACTTGAACAGTGGGATAATAGCTAAAATTGTAATGACATCTTTGATTATGAGATAGTTTAACACTATAATTTATGGATTCAAAGCCATGCTTGTTTCTATGAAAAACTATTTTCTATATATGAAGTTACCCGATAACCAGAATTTATGGAATTATTTATCAGTAGTTTTCTTTTATTGTTGCTCACCTGTAGAAATCTTGCCAAACTAAAACAACCATTTGCATCACTATAGATTTACATTGGAAAATGCTAGGGAGAAACCATTTTTACCTTCTTCCTCCTGACCAAATATTCCATGGTCCTTTGCCTCTTTGGCTCTGGAATGGCTCTTCCTTCGCAGGAATTCAGGCTATATTCTATCAGAACCTTCCATTTGGAATATGGTTATGATAAAGTCAGCCAACTTCAAATGTTGAAACCATTCAGTAGATGGAAGTATCAAAATATGTTTACAGTCTCTATTTATAAATCTATAGAAAAAGAAAGGAAGGTCATACAATGCCAATATACAAGGGGTCATTGCTGTACCCTTTTAGTATAAATGAAATGTGGATATTACTGAGAGCAGTAGAAGTCTATCTATTAATTTTTATTTCTGCAGCAATTTTGTGCATATAAAAATGCCCCAGTCCTACTCTTGTCAAAAGAGTAGGATTGAATTTGATGATTTCAAAACTTCTTCCTCTCTGTGAATGCATATGGAAAGGAATAAAAAGGAGAGCAGCTTTGAATATATAATGGTACTTTTCAAGATTTACCACCTGACCTTAAGATGGTCTTGGCTGAGTTCATCCAAAAGAAAGAAAAGCAGAAACTTTCAGATGCACTGACACTTTTTTTTCTTCTCAGAAGACTTAAAATAAATGTTGTGCTCTTTCTACCATTTCTCATTCCACCCTCCAATTCTTTTGCTGAAAAAAGGAACACACACACACACAAAACCACTCTTCTAGCAGATTTACAATACAGAACTCTAGAGAATAGAAAGCACGACACATTGCCCCCTAATAGGGAGGATGATAAAGTAATACTGTGGGATGAACACAAGAATAGGAATTATTATGAGTATTGATGATTTGTAGTTCAAACTTAGCAAGATATTTCTTTTATTGTAGTAATTTTTGAACTGTCTACTCATCATACTCCTAGGTGGTTTACAGCAGGGGTCTCCAACCTTGGCAACTTTAAGACTTGTGGACTTCAACTCCCAGAGTTCCTCAACAAGCTTTGCTAGCTGAGGAACTCTGGGAGTTGAAGTCCACAAGTCTTAAAATTGCCAAGGTTGGAGACCCCTGGTTTACAGTATTAAAACATTAAAACATTTATAAACCAATATAAAACAAACTAAGGAAAATCAAATAAAATTTTAAAAGAATGTCTTTTTAGGTAGAGAAACTTTTACCTAATAAACTTGGAATTCTGGACTTTTTCCTCCAGTCCTAACCAAAATATTTAGATGGAAATGATGTCGTGCAGATAAAATAAGTAGTTTAGTAGTGCAGATAAAGTAAGATGGTCCCTTTGTATCATTTTCAGCTTTCAGATGCACTGACACTTTTCTTTCTTATCAGAAGGGACTTTGCAAAGTAGTTTTGAGGTTATACTTTGGTCGAGCTTTTGTTAAAGTAAAGCACCACCTTGAAGGACTGTATAACTAGTGTTGATTTAAATTTTTTTAAATCTATTTGTTGTAAGCATTGAGGACAGTAAAGTACAAACCAATCGCTCCCAAGACAGAGATGGCCATTATGTAAACAATAATCAGCAGTTCAGCTTCAAAGTCACTAGGCACTGTGCTAAGTATTTGTTTATTCAGAGAATATGAGGAGAAACATCTTGAGATTAAGTATTGTTTCATCATTGCACTGGTGATGGGTATTCACCTACTTTGTATGTATGTTTGTATGGCTACATCCTTGATTGCAATAAATATTTTAATCTATCAGAATAACAGAGTTGAAAGTATTCTAGTCCAACTGTCTGCTTAGACAGGAAACCCTATACCAGGAGAGTCAAACTAGCGTCTTCACGACATCATCACATCATGTATTGTGTTTTTTTTTTCCCTTCGCTAAACTGGGCATGGCTGTAGCCAGTATGTGATGTATCTGGCCCCTGGATTGGGAATTTGACAGGCCTGCCCTATACCATTTCAGACAAAAATTGTAGTTTACTCTCTTCTTTAAAATGTCCAGTATTGGAGCACCCATAATTTCTGGAGGCAAGTCATTCCACTGATAACTTGTTTAACCACTGGGAAATTTCTCCTTATTTCTAGGTTGCTTTTTCTTTGATTAGTTTCCACCCATTGCTTCTTGTCCTGCTTTCAGGCCAAGACAACCCAGTCAAGGAATCAAGCCGAACCATGAAGCATCAGCAGATCTCTTAATTTACTGCCAAGGGAAGACTAGGGGAAGACTGAAACTTTGAAAGAGAGTTTAATGCAATGCAATAAAGTAGAAGACAACTCTCTGTCAAATGTACCAAGATTTTTTAGGAACCAAAGCATCTGCACATTTTGTCTATTCTTATTTCTGTTGTTGTGTTCTGCTTTCTCTTCTTGTGCTTTATCTTCTTCCCTCCATTTTCCTTCTACTGATGCTATTGTGACTCCACTATTCTTTCTATCTTTGCCTTAGTGTCTGTGAATAGTTTAATAGACAACCTTTTAAAACTGCAGCCATGTGTCATATTAAAGTACTAGGATTCTTAACAGGGAAGTTTTCCATTCTTTAAATAAATTCTGAGGCACTCAGCCAAAATATTAACAAGACATAAAGAGCTAGTCTCTTATCAACATTCTTTCAATTATGAATTAGCTGCATGTCCTGGAAAGATGAACAAGTCCAGCCAAGCAAACATAAATTGTACTTTTCAATTGCAAAAAACCATGTGTTTTTAATGTTTTTAATTGATTTCAAAAACCATTTGGATCCAACTGTTCCTATTTCTGTTTGAATAAATTTATTGATACATCAGTTTACAGTGCTATCATAATTTCTTTTTCAAGAAGCACAATCTCAATTCATTCTGAAAAGCTAACTAACAACAGGGCAAAAAAGAGCAATCATGCATGCCTTTTGCTTGTGTACAAACCTAAATTCAGTTGAATCAGCAAAAGATAATCAGAAGTTCAGCAGCAAGGACAAAATAACAAAAGATCACACACACACAAAAATCACCATTGAAGCAAAGAGATTTCAAACCTGGCTTGCACTACGGAAACTCACCATCTTTAGTACCGGCAATAGTATGAATATGCAAATGTCCATTTTTTATGTATGAACTGGAAACTGCTGCTCTCCAAACTATCACCTCAATGTTTGTTAATATAGTATTCTCTGAAGTGTATAGTTCCAGAGTCAGTATGCCATGCCTGACAAAGCTAGTAACGTTATTGGTGACTTTGTGTGTATGAAGGATGGGTCATGGGGATGCAATCAAGGTTGGATAAGCAGGCTGAAGAACAATAAGATTACCTAACTTTCACTTCAGCTCAGATGATACAGTGATTAGAAGGACATGTGGGTGTCCTTCATTCAGGTGCTACACTAACTAGAGTGTAGATTTCTATCTAAAGTGTTCTCAACATCAAGTGATATGAACCAAGACTTGCACAATATAGACTTGTGCTAGTGTAGTGTATTCTGATGAATCAATGACCGATTCTGAGCGCAATTTATAGCTGTTGGTGTTTGGGGATAGCGCTTAGGTGTCGGCAAATGTTAAAGGCCTAGATTCTATCTTTCTTCTGCAAGTACACATAGCAAGTCTGAAGGACAAGAAGCACAGCAGTCATTGGATACCTACAATGATGCTGCTGATAGGCTTACATCCAGGATGCCTTCCTCAGTCCCTTCCTGCTTCTTGCCTCAAGAACTTTTGCCTACACTTTTGGGCTTTTTAAATAATAGTTTTTATTGAAGTTTAAAAATAGAAAAATTAAAAAACTATACAAATTAAGAAAAACACAAAAACGGGAGAGGAAGTAGAGAAAAAATGAAGAAAAGTGAAGAATATGTAAAAGAAAAGGAAAAATATATAAAGAAATGACTTGTCCCTTTACCAAGACAAATAGAATTTAACTTGCTTTAACATTTCAACCTATATTCTCTTCATTTCATATCTTTTATCTGTCAGCAAATAATAAATCCTCATCATTCAATTTAATCAGAAAAACCCGTTCAGTGTATGTGTATGTTACTCCTATCACTCCTATACACATACACACATATAAATCTTAAAACATATCAATTTCATATTTACTTTCTCTACAAATACAAAAACATCTTCTTCCTATGTCTTCTATCTATAAACACATTTTTAAAGCTTCATCATTCAAAGTTAATCAAAAAAGATTCAATTAAGAGCTACCAAAAGCAACTCATATTGAAATTTAATCCCATCAAATAATATTCCACAAATTAATTTCTTGTCTTCTCTATATCTCATTTCAGAAATGGTCATGAAAAAAATCCATTAAAAACTTCTAGGAAAAGAATCATACACATTTTAACCTTGCTTGAGTAAGCCAACTTTATAAATCATCTTTTACTTTTAAAAGTCATAATGTTTATTCCTTCTAAGTAATGTTCCAGAAGCTGGTTTTTTTTTTCATTATCTTTTCTCAGAAGTTCCTTCATAGGTATAACTCCTCTATTTGATAAATTCAAAATAACAAACTTGTTTAAGTTTCTCTTCAGAGTTCAAACCCACACATCCAAGTCATTTTTCTGTGTAACCATTTTAGCTATTAAAACATCAACCAGTTTCATTGGTGTATCCCATATGTGTCAATAACACTCTTACATGTTAGCAATTTTAAATCTAGATTGAAAACAATATGATACTCAGTGGTATTCTCTTCTCTCAACATTTTTGAATCTATTTTTATATTAAGGAACAATCTGAAAAGAAACTTCTGAATACATTGTTGCCAAATATCCTTGAATTTTTTTCAGAATTAAAATATGTTTCTTCATTGTGTATTAGTGAATCTTCTCCTTTATATTCTTTAGTTCTTTCTGGTTGCCTCTAGTAACCAGTCTTCAAGGTCTCCTCGTTAATATTTTTTTCTAATCCAAAACAGTTACTGCTCAGGGAAATATTTATTATACCTAAATTCAAAATCTTCACATATTTTAATAGGTTTTTTTTTAACAAACCACACAGAGGATTCTTATAATTAGTTCAAAATCTTATTTCCAGTCAATTTGGCCTCTTAGTCTGTTTAAATCTTTTCAAAATGGACACTCAAATTATCATTTTGATGATTATTTCCAAATAACAATATTTTTATTTAAGACCTTAAACATATGAAAATTCTTCAATCTTGAGGATTGAAGGAAACTCATCCAGTATAATAAAACTTGTGATTCTGAAGGTTCTTCAAATATCTCAAAAGCAATTTATACTCCCATTTCCAGTGAAACTGATTAAGAGAGGAAATGGGTGAACCAAATGTCTCTTAAAAGGTTCCAAACTGCAGCTTGGACAAGGCTAACAGTCTTGTTGTGGGAAGCATATGTATAAAGCATTATGAGCAATCCCAGATCCTCTCCTTCATCCAGAGGAGTTTGGATAGCCAATTCATTCACCAGATCTTGAGTTCTCAATGGTTTCCTTGAATTACCCCTTGCCCCTTCATCTATTCTGTGTTTGAAAACCATGTAAATCAGTGTTATATTACAGTAAGGACAGAGTGGATGAAGATTAAAGAATATATACCTGCATATTTTCAAAAGGTGAAACTGCAGTCTTCCATTGTTGCATTACATATAAGAGGAATCAAGCTGTTTCTGCTGTTTTCTTGAGAATTGCCAAGCAGCTACCAGGTTGCAAGAAACATTAAAACATTTTTGGATACTGGGAAATTAAGAAAGAATTGTGAAGAAAATGCAATCAGTTGTTTCATAAAGAACAAACTGAGTTTGGCTCCAAGTTCCATTTCACACATTAATGCATCACACTGTATTCAAGGCACTTTTTGAGGCACTTGCTTATTTGAATTATTTAGGGAGTTCCACCAACATTTTTATCTTTTGTCTTTCCTATTGCAGTCGTATCCTCTGGGTTGATAACACATGGCCATAGTTCTCTGTCTCTGTCTTTTTCTATCACCAGAGAATTTCAAATGTTGCCCTTGGGTTTGACACTGGAGAGAATGGGTAGACTTTAAAAATTCTCCACCTCCACACACAAGTGTACCTGACAAGAGAGAATTTATCAGTCTGCAGGTTCCTCAGCTTAGTTCATTTTGATATGTGAGGTAAATTTTTTCCATCCTTCATGAATATTGGTTCAATGTTTCCCTAGAGCACTGTGCCACATAACTTTATTTGAGTTATAATCTTGGAAGCTGTATTTCAAATGCTCAAACTCTGTTTAATTTGATAAAGTTAGTAAGTGAATAGCTTCTAGACATATAACTGAAAGCAAAAATGAAACAAAAGGCATAATAAGATAAAAATGTGATGTCATCAATGCTATTCCACTCCCCCTCAAAAAAGTGAAACAATATTGTTTATTTAAAACATTTTAGATATATAGAGCAGCATATATGAGAATAAAGTTAATCAATAAATGTCTATTCTGCTTTAATTTACTGGTGAGGTGCCAAATAAAAAAATATAATTGTTTTCTTAAAGTGCCATTACAGAAAAGCCATGTAACAAAAGGAGTGTTCACACTAAATGGGTCCATTGCGGAATAAGACTATATTCGATACTTGCCAATCAAATAGAACTTAATACTGACCCATTCAAGAAGGTTCCTTTATTATCCTATTATTATTTATTATGTTACTTTTTAGAAGAGGACTGCCAAACTCATGTCATCATGGCAGTGTCTCGTGACATATCAGGACTTTCCCCCCCCTTCACTAAACTGGGTATGGATCTGGCCAGCATGTGACACATGCTGGGAGTTTGACAGCCCTGCTCTAGAATAAGATGGTCAGCATAAAAATTTAATTAAATAAGGCAGTGATGATGTTCCAGATGTTAAGGGGAACTAAGAAATGTGCATAAGAAGAGGACAAATACCTTTAGTCAGAAATTTGTGTTGCCTTTAAAAATTAGGCACCCAAGTGGTGTGGAGTAACCTCCAAATTTCAGAGAGAAACACTAACTTTGCAAAATGGCTTTATACACACACACACACACACACACACACACAAAAATCACTATGAATCACAATTACTTTAGGCAAAGTGAAAAAGACTTATTAGGATAGGGTCAGACCTTTATATAGGGTATAGAAACAATTGATAGCTAAATTCAATATATGTGACATATATAGAAAACAAAATTAAAAGACATAGATTAGAAATGAGAAAAATATGCTGCATTTCTCATTTGGCCTTGTTTCTGTAACTTTTGCAAGGCTCAAGGATTCCAGAATTCACTCCCAATTTATTAGAAAAGTTGTTTTTTGTATATCCTAAGAAATATCCTTGGTTGAAAAACTACTTCCCTAAAGTTACCAAAAGAGGACTAGACTTTCATGGTAAAACACTGGTGTCAGTTTTATTTAAAAGCCAATAATGAAATCTCAAATTCCAGATAACAATTGTCAATGGAAACTTTTTTGTGAATTGTGAACTCCCAGCCATCAAATATACAAGGTCATGGCTGCTTTAAGATTTAGGCAAGAATCTTATCTTCATTATTCAGGAGATAATTAGTTCCTGCAAAATTCAGCAATATGATCTCATATAAACCAGGAGTTTATAAATTCTTATTATGTTTTATAGCACTAAGCTATATAATATAAATACCTCTATCAAATAAACAAGCCTTTCTAAATAAACTAAATGTTACTGATCTTACAAGTATTAAATCAAAGAAAACCCTGAAGACAGTGAGTCATCTTTAAAGAAATCAGAATTTTGTTTCTAGCTTTGTGGCCCCTGGAAGAAAACAAAATCTCTTCCATTTATGAGCCAGGCTTTCAAATCTAGAGTGCCCAAACAGAAACCAATTAAGCTTTACACTGCTTTAGAGTATTCATGCAACCATAATGTATTTATGTAAGATTGCTTTCAAGTTTACTTTTACAGTTCATCAGTATATATTCAGAACTAAAAGTTACAACAATCAAACAATTACTTTTCAGAAAGATGTGAACCTTTAATAATATATAAAAATGGCACTTCTAAAGCATCATACATAACACAGCTAACATACCACAGAAAAGGAGCATTCCAGCCTGATGACTGTCCATTTGCTTAGCTATGGGTATGAGAGATAGAGCGAATCATCTATCAGAAGGGAGACAAGTATTCCACTGTCATGCACATTAGACAACTCTTCCTCTGTCCTGCTGGTTTTTTTAAGCCACACTTGGGATATAGGTGTTTAAATAATAGTCTTATATTAACAATACAAAGCTCAGTAATATATACCAATTCTAACTGTTTTATTTCCCTCTACAGTATTCCTGCTGCATTAATGACTAGCTTGAGGAAGGGAGAAATGGAATGAATGATAGTTGAACAGCTTCCAATGGATATAGATAATGAATTGCCTCATTAGAGATACTTTACAAGGAAGTAACTATAGCCTTTCTGACTTAGTCTGCAAGAAACAGGTCGTTTTGCTGGGCAGGTCATTTTGCTCAGACATCAGTGTGCACCTGAGAAGTGACTATAACATCCATAAGATGCTAGTTTCTTTTTTGCATTTCTTTCAATAAAAAAATAGATCCCAATAGAATTTAAGACACAACGTATCAGGAAAAATAATGTGAACCATTTCTATCAAGAATGGTTTTGCCACTGGGTGATATCTATAAATACCAGGGATTTGTATTACTAATTAAATTTCTTGAAATTTTTTTTTTCATGTTTACAAGGTATAGATCAGTGGTGGGATTAAAATTTTTTATTTTTTTTACTACGGGTTCTGTTGGTATGGCTTGGTGGACATGACAGGGGAAGAATACTGCAAAATCTCCAGTCAGAAGTGGTATTTGCTGGTTCTCTGAACTACTCAAAATATCCGCTACCAGTTCTCCAGAACTGTTCAGAACCTGCTGAATACAACTTCTGGTACAGATGCATTTTATCACAGGTTAAATCTGGGTTCTACATAAATCAGACTGAAAGGTCTATTCTGGCAAATAAATCAGGTAGATAAGGATCATCCTTAAACCATCCATTGCTCTTCCAACTATTATAACCATGTATTATTGGTGGCCTTTTTGCTCTATTGTCTTATTACAGTTGCATGTTGTAACAACCTCATGTTGCTAATTCACCTCAATCACATATTTCAGCATATGTTTCTTGAATAGTCATATAATCCTGCCTTGGAATCAACACTTTATAGTCAGGGATTCAATTCATCATGAGAACCATTTGAGAACTAATCATTATCCCAAGGGTTTTAACATAAAACCTTTTATAACATAAAAAATGTTTTTTAACATAAAGCCTTGGATAATATTGTTGTATGCATTATGTATAAATATACTATTTTTATAAAAGAAACTTTTATAACAGAAAAGCTATTCATCTCAACAACTTAACAGTATTTTTCAGTTGCCAAGATTGAGAAACACTGTCTTAGGGAATTGAAGAGGTTGCAGACAGCCACCTCTCAAAATAGTTTTAGAAGGTTGAGTTCGATTATCCTTGTGCTCCCTTTCAAATCCACAATTCTGTGATTGTATTATTTGTTGTGGATGGATATGAGTGTATATGCATTTTGGGAAAATCATGATACATATGATACTTGATACATATATACAAATATGAATGTATGTATGTATGAAAAAATATAGTTGTGGGAGGGTAAACACTTGAATTTAAGAAATTTAGGAAAGAGAAAGGATAGAAACATTCAAAGATCCCAAAGCACTGAGTGCTCTCTTGTTCATATTTTTCTGCTTTGTATTTCAGATCAGCTCTTCCAATTACTCAGGCAGACGTTTTTTGAAGGGGAGTCTTTGACATATGTATATTGATCTTTTCTTTCTCTGACAGGATTGTCAGTCTTGCAGGAGGTCAAAAAATCTATGAAACTATTTTATAGATGCTGTTATCTGGCAACTAACCTATGTGAAATTCTTTCATAAGACTATGGGAAATAAATAGCATTGTCAAAAAAAGCATTCAACAAATGGTAAAAAAAATGAAGGCTAAATAAATATAAAAATTGAATCTTGAACTTCCAATCTCATCCCATGATACCTTCAGGAGAATATTTTGTCCTTTGCCTCAAAGAGCATACTACAGTATCTGCAAAGTTCTAGACTATGTCTGGTCTAAGATCATCCAGAAATTTTAAACTCTGAGTGAAGATTTTAATCACTATGTTTTTCCCATCACAAAGGTGCAAGGTAAATTATTTTTCAAAAAAAGGTGCTTTTTTTCATCTTACAATTCTCTATTTGCCCAAACAAGTTTTTCTAATCTGATCTCAAATTTTTCATCAATTACAATTGCTGTACTGCGTCAGAGAAAAGAGCAATAGTTAAAATAGCTAAAAATGTGATACCATGGAATGAAGCTCCTCCAAGCCTACATGCTGATTACTTGCCTGTTTTTGAAAAAGAGAATGCAATAGTTTACCAGGCTAAGGGCTCACCTGTAGTGGAGAACATAAGTCATATATACAGAAGTTGCAAAAAGATTATTATTTTACTATTACCTGTCAAAGGCAAGGAGAGTGGGACCAGAGAGATGAACCTATCTTGAAGTTAAAAACCACCATGTGGCCCTATTTAATTTGATCATTTCTGTACCCATTAATCCACTTTGATTTTGCATTATCAAAATGTCTCCAACTTTGGCACTATTCAGATGTATGTATATTCCGAAAAAGAATAGAGTTATTGAATAATGATGACATGACCTTAAAAATGCAGAAAGTGAATTAAGAGATGCATATATGAGTGAGCTGGTTGGTAAGCTCTTGTACAATAAACAGTAACATTTTACCAGTAACATTCATGCCTGTGTCAAGGACTTTCATTTTTCCAAACAGGTGTGGAGATTAACGCAATAGTTGAAGTCCAAGCTGTAGTGAGATGCATGTACAGAACTAATACATTCTGGGTTTGATATCTGAAATTGCACATCATTGTGCTCTCTCTGAAGGTCATATTTATGAGCAGAAGGTTAGAGGTTGACACATCCCTTTCAATATTCTGAAAACAATTGTGATTTTTGAACTCATCAGATGTCAGTTTCCAATAATTTATATTCTTAAAAATAGTTACTGAATTTTAAAACTTCAGGTATATCAATTGTATTAAACACTGTAGATAAAAAAGGATCCAAGTTCTAGTATTGGAACATCTGGTTAAAAATACCTTGCAACAGCTAAAAAAGACTTTTACTTGAGACCTTGAGAAGCTGATATTTGCCAAGGAAGATAGCACTAGACTATATGGTCCAGTGCTCTGATTCAGTTTAAGTACTGTTCAGTATGCAATAGGTTTAATAAAACTGTCACTGCTTTTTGTTATATTAATCCATGGGCAAAAATCCACAGAGATTTTTTTTTTTTTTGCTGAAGAACTATTTAAGTAGGTGGAAGAACTAGAAGACCATTCTCGCAAAATAATAATAATTTGGATAGTGGATTTTTATGAAGTCATATGTTGTAATTACAAAATTATATTTAAGGACCAATGAGAGATTCTAACAATTCATGCTACAATTTCTAATTTGTTTGCCAACTTGTTCTTGCACATATTAAACATGAGAGCAAATTTGGCTGAGATGGGTGGCTATAGAAATTGAGTGAATGAATGATAAATAAATGGTCAAATAATAACTTAAGATATTACAGGAGCCTTCAGTGCTACCTGGGAAGTCTAAATAAAGTTCTGTTATTGTAAAGCACTAAGTTATGGAGGCTGTGCTAAGTTATGGACACTGCAAATGATAACTTAAAATTTTAAGCACATAAGGATATATATGTACTGCCCATATTTATCATGAAATAAAACTGACGAGGATTATGAGGATTAGATTCATCATATATTTCAGACAGATGAAGATGTTTCATCTTATATAACATCTAAACTATTCTAGAGTGAAGGCATTATTACTCAAAAGACCATTGTACAGATATCTACCCACAATCTCATTGCTAGCCCATAGTTCCTGAATCTAAATCATAAAAATGGCAAGGCCCCCAAATCATATAAAGCTTTATAATTTACAAAGAGTATTTTGATTTGAGCCTGGAATGCCACTAGCAACCACATCAAAAGTGGGCCACTGTATTCTATATTAGCTATAGCTTCAGTCAGCTCAGTGTAAAGTAAATTATAGATGAGAATGACTTTAACTTTCCGAATCTCCTTTTCTAAGAAAAAGCACAAGTAACAGAGTGATCAAAGCTGAGTAATTGCTTCCCAGGCCACAACTATCACAATAGAAGTTAGGAAAATCCCAGATTGCACACCTGTTCCTTCAAGGGAACTGCAACCATGTAAAGAATAACAGATGAATCACCATGGAACCAGAGCATCTCTTTAAGTACAGCAATTTTATTTTGCTATGATTCAGTCTAAATCTGTTCCATTCTATCCAGCCAAAGTGGTGCAGTGGTTAGAATGCAGTCGTGCAGGCTACTTCTGCTTCATACCAGCTGCCTGCAATTTGGCAATTCAAGTCTCACTAGGCTCAAGTTTGACTCAGCCTTTCATCCATTCGTGGTTGGTAAAATGAGGACCCAGATTGTTGGAGGCAATATGATGTAATCTACTTAGAGAGGGCTGTAAAGCATTTTAAAGTGGTATATAAGTCTAAGTGCTATTGCTGTTCATAGTCTTCAGATACTGGGTCAAAGCTTCTACTACATCTTCTGCCTATCTTGTGCTAATGATAAATAACTGAATTTATCAGCATATAAGTAATTATTAATTATTGATGGCTTTCTCCAGTGACTATGAATGATAAAAAGAATAAGGGAGTGGGTTGAACCCTGAGCATGCCATATTGCCAAAGATCTTAATCTTTTTTCCCATAAATACTTATTGGAAGATTGGAACTACCTATTCAGAAAGTAGTGAAACTACTTCAGAAAAGACACTTCCAATTCCCCAGATTTGCAGGTGCTCCAAAACAGTATCATGATATCAGTTTTACAAGGTAGACTACACAAAAAACACAACCAATCAACTAATTCTAATTTATTGTAAACTACATTAACAGAATCTTACCGGTATGAAAATAAATTTCTCTTGTTGTCATCTGTACAGCTCAAGGATTCAGGGAGAATATCTTCTAAGCCTCTTGTTCCATAAACTATGCAGCTGCAGCCTACACTGTCTCTTATCTGGCCATTCCGGAGGTAGCATTTTTCATAGTCTCCCAAAATCATTCCTGCATACCATTTTCATGATTGATGGTACTGAATACCACTGAGAGATCTAATTGGACCAGGAAAGGAGCAATATCACCATCAAGATCCCATCACAAGTCATCCATCAGTACAGTGAATATAATTTCCATCCCATGGCTATCTGAACTCCAGTAGGAAAGGATAATTTATTTCATCAAGCACCCTCTATGTTACTATTCAATTACCTTCTGTACAACCTTATGTAAACAGGTAAGCAGGTAAAGTTGTGATTATTTGATAATTATTTAGGATAGTTGGTTTGGGTGAGGATTTTTTAAGGAAGAAGGATGATATTACTGCTCCTACAAGGCTCATGGCATGATTACTCCTCCTTCAAGGGTACGTTCAATACCTCCTACAAACAATAACTAAGCTGTTGTTTACAGGTGACTGAGTACACCCTTCATCCAGCAGTTTATCAATGTTCTTAGGTGTCAAAAGAAGATTAAAGATTCCACCTTTATCATTTCATAAGATCCTTTCCATCTAACATTCAACTCTATATATGAAAACTTTTATTCACAAGATGCTTCGGAAACAATTCAGACAGAGAATCCTTCAATCCTGCAATATCCAAAAGGGAGTAAGTGACATTAAATAATCAGCATTCTGCAACATTCTGCAGATGCAAAAACACAATTGTGGGTAATTTGCCATGCTTCCTACAATAGTGGAAGTGCCATCTTTCTACAATAGATCAGAGATCCAACTTGTATCCACATCCAATCATGTGTGTTCTTCCATCTTTTAACAGCATCTCTCTTGGCAACTTTTCAGACACTTCACCTTCCAGAATTCTTTTGTAAATAATTTAGCATCCCGAAATTAATCTACTGGGGAAAAAAACTACTCAGGAGTAATCCTGTTAAATATTTTTGTAACCTATGTCTTCCATCACTCAGGTAGAATCTTAACAGACTGCCACACAAGACATCTGGGAGCTTTCACAAATATCTGCTAGAAACCAATTAAAACCATAAATCATTTAGGCAGATCATATCAATAGATCTATTTCACCTGTGGAATTTAGGGGTGGTTGTTAGCCTCAAGGTGACTAGATAGTCTGACCATAACAACATTGATGTTAATATCCTTTCTCTTCAGATAATGTGTTACTTGTTCCAAAGCAAAGATAATTTACAATGTATTGTATCCAATGAAAATTAGTCATGGTGATTGTCCATGGGTTTCATGATAGCGATAAATTCTTGAGCCACCTTCAGTTCCACAGTCAAGGCTAAAATCTCTTTTTTCCAAAGCCTGTGGGGGTTCAACAATGGCATGAAATAAAGGTAAGGAATTCAGGTTCAGGGTCAGCTGACAGTAGGAGGTATAAAATAGTAGAAACGGTATAAAATGGTATACCCTTCTTGTCCACATATTTTATCTTCACATATAGGACTTCGCATTTAGTCACTTTTCAAACCATATGTATGGTCTTCATCAAGTTGTCATTGAATATTATTGTCATCTTTCTTTTCCAGTCTTGGAATTAAGGTTGCTCTATAACATCTTTAGGAAACATTGGATAGAACAACCCTTCTCTATTCACTATATCTGCCACCCAAGGCTGGAGATGCTATTGCCTGGGCACTTGAATGGCTGACAGAAACAAGCATAATATGAATCCTAACAAGATAGTAATATAAATGGTTCAATTCTGACATCACATTTAACACTTAAAGCTGTTGTCCTGGTGAAGTAGGTGTGTGACTTTTTTACAGACTCAGTGCTTTTATACAAGCAACAGATGAAAATTCGTAAAAGGGTCTGGTTATTTTGCCAATTTTGGCCTACATGACTAAAATTCTTGACAATACACAATACATCATCACACACCATTTAAAGACAATTGGAATCCATGTACTGTGGTCTAACCACTAACAACCTCTTGCTTGAAGAACAAATTATTACATTCAATTACCAATTATCAATTATTACATTGAATTCAAATTAATTCAATTTGAACACATTATGTAAAACCCTACCTCTCTTAAGCAATTTATAATGATGTAAAAAGTGACAGGGAAGAGAAAAGGCAACCAATAAAAAGGTAGATGGAGTCAATGATGGCAACAATGGTTGTATTGTTGGAAGACTTGAACAACCAGGTCAGGGAGAGATCATCCTAGGGAAAAATCTATATGGTTGTTATGAGATGACAGTCAATCAATTGCTAATGTGGTGACCTGGGGCATGCACAAAGGCAACCTAGCCAGATAATAAGTAGGGTTCTCTTTATTAGTTCCAACTTCGTCCCCAATGTCCCGTTTACCTTCCGGTCTGGAGAAAACTCTCCCAGGAATCTGCAACAACGTTTGGCTACAGATATTCCAATCCAAAATGGTGTAAACAGAAAACTTTAAACTATAAATCCAACAAAGTTAAGGTAATAAATCCAGCAGAGCAAGATAAGGAGTTCCAGAAGTGAAGTAATAGCAGTAAATCAAACCAGTTAGGAGGATGCCAGGAACTTGATAACTGCAGCCAAACACAAACTCAACATTTGTTCCCGACAAATGCCCCTCCCAACTGGTTCTCCATTAAACTGCCTTCCTAGATGTATGTGCCTTGTGAAGGGAATCAGGTCCCTTTCCTCCTTCGTAAGCCAAGCAACCCACATTGCTTTCTTCTCCATTCTTCCCTGCTTGCCCTAGGATGAAGAGGAGGTGAGGCTTGGTCTTCCTCTGAATCCCCTCTTCCTTGTTCTACCTCTTTCCTTCTCTGCTCAGCCTGTTTTTGCCTTTCCCTAGTTTTCTAGCCAGCGGAGCCACTCTCCAGCTCCCTGATGGCTGTTCCTCTTCCTCCTCAGATTCAGACTCCGATGGGAGCATGACAGCTAACATGATGAGAAGGTTTTGCAGCATAATATACTAGTACTTTGGTTACTGCCCTGGCTGCCAGCAGCTTTCTAGTCTAATAAAAATGCTGGTTTTAACTTACTATATAAAGCTGTACATGGTTGGTTCCTGTACATATCAAAAACATCTGTCCTGATTAGACATTGCGCATTCATACATTCTATTACATCAGTTGATACTGAACATCTCCAGCTAACACTACTAACTTTCTATTAAATCCCACCCTATTTGGATTAAAGGCCATCTGTTAGCTTCTGCAATTTATAGCATATATGTGTTCCCTTGTTCCATTATCATTAATAATAGCAGTAGTTTTGAATATGAATATTTATTGTGAACATATGATCACATTCTTGAAAGTGATAGCAAATAATATTAAAGATACAGAAAATGAAACAATGTAAAAAGTAAGACATTGAAAAGCTCTTAAAGGAAGAACTTTGCAGAGGTCACCCTTCCTTTCCTTTTCTTTCCTTTCCCTTCTCTTCCTTTCCCCCTAAATACTAATCACTACTTAAATATTCTTGAATATTCTTGAATTATCATACTGGGTGCTATACCAAAAAAAATCTTGGACAGCACTTAGAAAATATGCTTCTTGACAAAATTTACATCTGTCAATTATAAAAAGCCACATTGCTTAGATCATCAGTATATTATGGCAGTCTCAGTTTTTGAGAAGAACTTGATGTATGTTAACACCAACACCAGTTAAGGGACCGGCACCTGTTATTTTACATTTTCTGTACATAGTAATGATGTGAGTTTATTGGACAGTTTTTCCTGGGGAATGAGCTTATTAGTTTAATAGTTACTAAAAATTGTACAAATTTCAAGATCAGTATAAAACTCTATATAAATCAATAAACATTCATTTTAAAAATGCGAAGAGAATTAATGAATTCATAATTTAAGAGATTCTCACATGGAAATTCAGGGAAGAAGTCCCCATTTATCATTTGCCACACTGAAAATTATCTGTCTTCAGCGAAACTAGGAATATTTTCTGTCAGTATATCCAGCAACTGTGAAGATTTTTTTCATTAAATTGTAGAATTATAAGAGTTGGAAGGCACTTCAGAAGTCATCTACTACCTCATGAACAAATTCACCATTATACTATCCACAACAGATAGTTCTCCCTTGAATATTTTCAGCAAAAGAATTCAGCATCTTCATATGACAGCTTGTTCTTTTCACTGACAATTCATGCAATCAGGAAGATGTCTAGCTTGAACTTAATTCCTTGTAGTTTTAATGCATAAATCTTGGCCTGCCTCTCAGGCAATAGAAAACCAGTCCATCTTTCTTCTGTGTGACAACCCTTCAAACACTTGAAGCCTGCTATCATATTTCCCCCCATCTCTTCTGTAAACTAAACCTACCCAGGTCTTTTAACCGTTCCTGACAGGGTTTCATTTCCAGATCTCTCAACATCTTGATAGCTATTCTGTGAACTTGCTTCAGTTTGTTCCTGTCCTTGTTGAATTGTGGTGCTTAGACCCAGGGATAATATCCCAAATTGGATCTTAGTAAGGAAGTATATATTGCATGAATTAGTTTTCATGATCTGAATTCATGAGAAGTGATGTTCAGATGATGGACTCAGAAACTTTTTTGTTATGCATCCCAAGTTATATAACATTTACTTTTTTAGGAGCTTCATTTCATTGATAGTTTATGTTCAATTTGTGGTTGACAAGAATATCCAAATTACTTAGAGGAAAAGATTAATTCTTCTACAGGCTGAAATTCTGAATGATGCCTGCTACTTCTACTTCTAATTGTGAATTAGAAATCTTTTTTTTTTTTTGGTCTTCAAACTTTAAAAACCCATGTTTTATTTCCAGAGATCTTTAAATAATTTCATTCCTTTCTTCAAAAGATTGGAGGATAACACATTTCTACCAGATAGCTGCTTCACATATCTTGTTTCACTGTTCTTAAAGCAGCTACTTGGATGGCTACCTGGCCTTTTCTTTGTTTTCAAAATGAAAACAAACAAAAACAAACACCTCTTTATTCTGATTCTGGGTGATTTTCATATGTTAACTATTTCATAATTAGGTTAGTTATGCACTCTGTGGGCATAACCTAAACCATTGTCATCTTGGGCCCAACATTTATTTCCTCTACACATCTTTATTCTAATCCATATTAAATTTCTCTGAGTTTGCCTGTGGTGTATTCACTGCTGTAAAGATGTACAAGATAATAAGGAAGAAATTACCCAGATCTTTGAGCTGTTATTAGGAACAGACTAAAACCTTGGAAGACTCATGTGGCCTTTTGAATGTATTAATCTTGAAATCAATAGATTCAACTCGACTATTTTGTAAAGTGGAGTCTACTTTTGAGCTAGATGCAGTTCCCAGTGTTTTCATGGGTGTAGTCATAGGTTTGGTGGGGGAGGCAGTTGAAAGTGTTATTATTGTTTTGGCAACAATATAGAATTGTCAGAATATTTTCCAACTTTTCAGTCTGTCTATATCCTTGGTAGTATTTCATGCCAATACCAGCCATCGTAATACTGCTTAACCTTGGAAAGCTGCCCCGATGCATTGACAAACCTTTTAGGTTAGCAAATGGATTTCTTCCTGAATTTAGATGTAGCACTTGGGAACAAGTTGAATTGTTCAATTATTACAACATTCTGTATACATGCTGCTCTGAATCCAAAGTTTACACATATTTTGAAACACATCTCAAGTAATATAGTAATGAATTAAACATAGCCCCAGAACAATGACTTGGTTCAGCAATGTTTAATCATGACTGGGAACTTAATCACAATTGCTTGGTTTAAATGTCCTGCTAAGCCATAAACCATGAACTATAAACGATAGCGGCTGGGATTCCACTATTATATTAAGATAAAACCAATTGAAATCTTAGCATGACATTTATGGGAAATCATCCAGTACAGGTGAAACTTGAAAAATTAGAATATCATGCAAAAGTTCATTTATTTCAGTCATGCAACTTAAAAGGTGAACCTAATATATGAGATAGATTTGTTACATGCAAAGCAAGATAGTTCAAGCTGTGATGTGTCATAATTGAGATGATTATGGCTTACAGTTCATGAAAACCCCAAATCCACAATCTCAGAAAATTGGAATATTGTGAAAAGGTTCAATACTCTAGGCTCAAAGTGTCCCACTGTCATCAGCTAATGAAGCCATAAGACCTGCAAAGGGTTCCTGAACCTTTAAATGGTCTTTCAGTTTGGTTCAGTAGGAATCACAATCATGGGAAAGACTGCTGACCTGACAGTTGTGCAGATTGACACCCTCTATAAGGAGGAAAAGCCTCAAAAGGTAATTGCAAAAGAAGTTGGATATTCCCAAAGTGCTGTATCAAAGCACATTAATAGAAAGTTATGTGGAAGGGAAAAGTATGGAAGAAAAAGATGCACAAGCAGCAGGGATGACTGCAGCCTGGAGAGGATTGTCAGGAAAAGACCATTCAAAAGTGTTGGGAACTTTCACAAGGAGTGGACCGAGGTTGGAGACAGTGCATCAAGAGCCACCACACACAGACGGATCCTGGACATGGGCTTCAAATGTCGTATTAATTTTGTCAAGCCATTCCTGAACAACAAATAACATCAGAAACATCTTACCTGGGCTAAAAAAAAACCAACTGGTCTGTTGCTCAGTGGTCCAAAGTCCTCTTTTCTTATGAGAGCAACTTTTGCATCCCATTTGGAAACCAAGGACCCAGAGTCTGGAGAGGCACACAATGCAAGATGTTTGAAGTCCAGTGTGAAGTTTCCACAGTCTGTGTTGATTTGGGGAACCATGTCATCTTCTGGTGTTCGCCCACTGTGCTTCATTAAGTCCAGGGTCAACATAGCCGTCTATCAGGAGATTTTGGAACACTTTATGCTTTCTTTCACAGACGAGCTTTATGGGATGCTGACTTCATTTTCCAGCAGGACTTGGCACCTGCCCACACTGCCAAAAGCACCAAAACCTGGTTCAGTGACCATGGGATTACTGTGCTTGATTGGCCATCAAACTCACCTGACCTGAACCCCATAGAAAATCTATGGGGCATTGCCAAGTGAAAGATGAGAGACAAGACTAAACTATGTAGAAGAGCTGAATGCTTCTTTCTATTGAAGCATCCTGGTCTTCCATAATACCTCAGCAGTGCCACAGGCTGATAGCTTCAATGTCATGTTGCATTGAGGCAGTAATTGCTGCAAAAGGGGCCCAAACCAAGTACTGAGTACATATGCATGCTTATACTTTTCAGAGGTCCGATATTGGTCTATGTACAATCCTTGTTTCATCGATTACATGTAATATTCTAATTTTCTGAGATTGTGGATTTGGGGTTTTCATGAGCTGTAAGCCATAATTATCTCAATTATGACAAATCACGGCCTGAACTATCTTGCTTTGCATGTAATAAGTCTATCTCATATATTAGTTTCACCTGTTAAGTTGCATTACTGAAATAAATGAACTTTTGCACGATATTCTAATTTTTTGAGTTTCATCTGTATGTACCATTCTAAATTTCTCCATCATTCTATGTAATGACAGCAGAAAAAATTAGAGGTAAGGTTTTAAGCAATGTTTATTTTTTACCAGGGCATCTCATTTCTACAACATTAAATATTCTGTTGCATAAACAGATTAAATCTCCTTTTTAGGATAGAAAATCTGACTGAAACAAGTCCTTGATAAGTTATTGCCCAGTAATCCATGACAATCAGAAAGCTTCATCTACTGCCTTCATTCATTTAACAGTATTTCAATATTCACTATTCAGCAGCATTTTTTATAACTGGTACTTGTACCATCATATTTTGATGCCAATTCTGAAAAGAATAGAAAGATGAACTCTCCATATTGTGAAAATTAGAACAAAAAGATAGAACAAATAGATGTCAATAGCTCCCTTGTGACAGTGTGTCAAAGGGAAATTCATGAGAGCAAACTTGATTTCCTTTCTTATATAGTTGTTGTTGTTGTGGTGGTGGTGGTGGTGGCAATATATCTGAATAATACCAGACTAGAAAACTGAATGTAGAATTCAAGCAAAAGTGAAGATTTTGGTCATATCAAAGATTAAACCAGAAACCAAAGACTAGAAAACAGAACTAGAGTACTTAGTATAATCTCTAAAATTACAACTTTTATTTAGTGATGTTTGTGTGCAGCGTAAACTGAAGTGCATATTCTTATTTTAGAAAATAATGTTTCAGTTTATAATGATGGGGAAGATATCATGAGCAAAATTCTTCACAGGCCCACCATAAATAAATGCACAAGTCTAAGTATTTTCATCTGATAAATCAGCCTCTAGATTGATGATACTCCCTAGCTCACTTTTCAATATATTGCTTTCTTTTAAGTATATTGCTACCTATAGCAGCACATCTGTGATGGCTCCATCAAAAGTTTTATTACAGAAGGAGTTATTTTTTCAAACAATCGTTTTTCCAAATGAAAAATTATGAAGCATATCCCAGCCTGATAAAAATCTTTCCATTTTCTAAAAAAGAAAGGCATGCTTTTATAAATGAAACCAAGTTTTCAATACTGGGATGTTCATTGCATTCCTGCTTGAGATCAAACATTGCTGGTTATCAGTTTTTATTAACTGATCTTTAAAAAGATGAAATATTGAGAGTACACATGCACTTGAAAGTCACAAAACAATTTTTTTTTGCATTTTTTTAAAAAAATGTACCTTCTCAACTCAGTTTGATTTTCATTTGACTTTTCTGTTTTTATTTTTAGAAGATCTTACATTTGAGAATACCTTATCTGTGACAAGATAAACCACTCTAGGAAATGTATATTTGTTTGTGTATATCCTGGGGAAAAGTTTATTTCTTTAAAACTATATTAAACTAATTAAAAGTAGATGAATGTATTGAAATGTTTCAATAAAACATTAAATAAATTAGACTTTAAAAATTCACTTGAAGTAGTTGATGTCATTTTTTCTCATCCAGACAAGCACAGCAAAACCAAGAATTTTTTTTAAATGATTTAGAAGATTGATCACTCATTTCAGTATACTACAGTTCAGTAGTGAAGAGTGGACTACATTCAGCTTGGTGGAATTCAATGAATACTCACCCTGTTCTAATTACATCCACAAGGACTATAGTAAAATTCCATAGAGCTGAAAATATTCTGAACAAAACACAGAATAATGTAATGCAACCAAAAATTGTATGATGGACTAATATTCTGAACTAATTAGAACTTCAGTGATACCATTACATTCCAATTGATGAAGCACTGCTTTCATATATGGTACTAGACATATATACATATACACAAACACATAAACAGTGTATATAGAAAATTCTCCCCACTTTTAATATAACATTTGAGCTGCACACACACATACACACACACTTTAAATGCTATTTCTTCTGGACTTTTTCTGAAATAGTTGTATGACTGCATTTGGTCTTTGTAGATGTTCAAAATTTCTCTGGTGTTAGTTCATCAGAGCTCCCCAGTGCCTATTCAATTTATACCACCTGAGTTTTAGATTTGCTATTTTTTTATTCTGGATTTGTATACGTGTTTTCTGCTGAATCCATAGTTTATTATTGGCATATGTATGGGAAAATGTATCAAAATATATAAAAAAAGAAGTTATGTAAATGTAAAATGTGCTTTTTACACTATGCAAGTGTCATAGTCACATTCTTCAAAAGAAAAGGTAATATTTTTTTAAAAAATCAAGGACATCTGAGACATTAAGATGCTTCTTCATTAAACAGATAAAAGTATATTTTCTGCAATAAAAGCAAACATGAAGAAACATAATGGCATGAAAATAATAAATGGAATTGTGAAGGTCAATCAACTGCTTCTATTTATTGTGAATATGACTGTACAGCAACAACTTCCTTTTACCAAAGGAATAAAAATGCATCTGTGGAATCATTGTCAAGAGCTGTAATTGTAGCTAAATAATTCATAAAATTCAAACCAGGACAGAGTACCTATTTATATAATTTATCAGTGGTTACTGATGGAAGATAAAAAGCAGATAAGGATACAAAGTTTTGTATGAGTCCATTACAAAATGCCTAAAGTACAGAGGGAATCCTAAAACTAAAAGATAGTTTGGTACTGAAAAATCTAGTTTTAGATTCTAAACACAGATACACAAGACTAAGTTTAATTTTTGGCACCTTGGTGAATAAATTCTAGACAGAATATTCAGACAAGCAGGCTTGAATGTTGATTCAGAATTCAATTCTGAATTCCTAAATAGCTCAAGGTGATATTGTATATTTTGTAGAATCCATAATTTTGATTTACCTGTACTACCTTTAATAATAAATACATAAACTAATATATTATTGCTGCTTCCATTATACTTAGGCTCAAGCGAGTGAACAGCTGTATTGCAATTGGTGAATTATATAGATCCTATTACATAGATCCAAGATCCAGTTACATAGGGTATGTATGGAGATGAGAAGTAAAAATGAGGCAGTGTGATTCTAGTGATGTTTCCTAGGTACACTGCATGTCTGTTATGGCCCAGGGCCTGGTAATAAGATGCAGTAGAATTTCCAGGAAAATGGAAATTTAAATAACCTCCTACGTCATGCCTTCAATAAAACCAAGTCCATATCTTCTAAAATATAGTTGGTCTAGAACCACAAGAAGTATGTAGTTCAAGGACGTATTCTAAGTTAGCTCTTGGAAAGATTATTGCCCTATCCCTGAAATTATATGTAAATCTTTGTTTCTGTCATAAGGATAGAATCACATGCAATTTTGTTTCAAATAGTATGTTAATATCCCATCTTTTTTCTTATTTTAGCAGTCCAGGTAGCTTATTCAAGCCAGCGGTGTGTTGTAGACTAAGGCTAGTTCAGAAGGAGGGTGCAGGACAAGTAATAGGGGATGAAAAACATTATGAAATCAAATGAATCCTGGATCCTAGACTATATAATGTAAACCTCAGTACTTAGTACAATGAAGGAGCTACCCAATTTCAGAAGCTAGCTGGGTAGGTAGGGAAAAATATCAACAAACTCAGATATGCAAATGATACCATTCTAATGGCAGAAAATGAAGAGGAGCTAAAGACCCTCTTGATGTGGGTGTGTCAAAAGTTGGCTTGAAACTCAACTTTAAGAAAACTAAGATCATAGCATCCGGCCCTCAGAATTCCTGGCAAATAGATGGAGAAGAAATGGAAGTAGTGACAGATTTTATTTTCCTGAGCTCCAAGACCACTGTAGATGGGGACTACAGCCAAGAAATTAAAAGATGCTTGCTCCTGGGGAAATCTAAACAGAATACTAAAAAACAGAGACATCATCTTGCCAACAAAAGTGCGAATAGTCAAGGCTATGGTTTTCTCAGTTGCAATGATGGCTGTGAAAGTTGGACCATAAGAAAGGCTGAGTGCCAAAGAATTGAGGCCTTTGAATTATGGTGCTGGAGAAGACTCCTGCAAGTCCCTTGGACTGCAAGGCGATCAGTCCCAGAGGAGATGGCAATTCAACCCTGACTGCTCTTTAGAAGGCCATATCCAGAAGATAAAACTCAAATACTTTGGCCACCTAATAATAAGGAAGAACTCACTGGAGGAGAGCCTAATGATGGGAACTATTGAGAGCAATAGAAGAAAAGGACGACAGAGGATGAGGTGGCTCAATGTAGTCATTGAAGCAGTAGACATGAGCTTAAATAGACTCCAGAAGATGGTAGAGAACAGAAAGGCCTGGAGGAACATTGTCCATGGGGTCGCGATGGGTTAGACATGATTTCACAACTAACAACAAAGGTGGATAAAAGCGCAAAACATGAAGGCAGAGCAATGAAGGAAACACGATACTAGATATCTTACAAAAGTAAAATGGAATATATTGATATTAATGTGGCTAAAGAGATCCATTTTGGCTATTTTCCTCAGTATTAGGAGAATGATATAACTTTGAAAAGAATATATCATAGCCTAGAAGCCAAACAAGAAAAGTCTATGTATCAAATGAATTGTTTGCAGGAGACACATCTTTGAAAGATTCTAGAATTCTAGGCCTTAAGATAAAGTATATTTTGTCCTAAACATGATTTCTTTTTTGTGCTTGAAATGTGATATCCATTTCTTGAGCTCAACATGGAGGACCAGAGCTCATTTTTTCCATACTTGAAGGCTGAATTTGAGAAGTCTCGATTGCCACTAACCTTTTTTCTGCAGTTTTCTCTTAATGCGTATAAAGTAATGCGTATATATTCTTGTCACCATTGCTAAATTTTCCTTATGAACTTTCTTTTCCGGCATCTCTTAAGATTATTTTATATTCCGTTTTTTTTCATACTGACTTTTTCCTGAACATGTAGGAACATTTCCTCATGCCTCAGTGCTTGTATCTCATGTTTTACTGGATTTGATTTTGATGGTTTACTTCATAACCTCTGCGTTTTCCATGAGTTCCATGACTCATAACTAACCAAGTATGCACGAACTGGGAAATAATTCCATTTCCCCCACATGCCCCTAGATCAGGAAAGCAGTATTTTAAAAGAACATTGTGGGACAGCTGTAGAAGTGCTTTATCACTGTGCAAGTGCAGCCAATTTCCTGATGCGATTTCCGTACATGATGTCACACATGTATATTTCTCTCTCAATGCCCCATCTGGCAGACTTTGAGGCTGTTCTTGAGCAAGCTAATTTACAGTTCCTATTAGCCATGCTTCGACTAAAACCAATTTATTTGTTTGAATAAATGCCTGGGATTTGAAAGTGCCTCCAATGATGAATTAGTATCTAGTCATCTTGGGAAATAAAAATAGTTAACCTTTGGGTAGCCCTTTTTATTTATTTATATTTGATTGGCTCATAGTGACATATAGTGTAGATGATTTTTTAAATTGCAAAATAGATTAAATATGATTCTGATTCTGTTTTCATTTCCTTTTAAATGATTGGAATCAGTCCCTTTTGCAATTTCTTTCTGAATATTCCTTTAATCCTTAAAACAGTAAATAAAGGATTTATGGATTGGTTGATTACTTTCATTTATGTCCACTTTTATATGCATTCCATTCTCTTTGAATACTAAGGTGCATTGTTCTCATCCAGAATGTTGTAAATGCCTTTAAATCTGTATTATAACACAGAATTCAAAATACAATTAGTAAAAAGGCTATTAAAAGCCTATATTTTTTCATATAAAGTTAAAGATATTTGAACATTTTGTGTTGTAAGTGTCAGGAACTGTGTGGGGTGGAGTGATCATCGGGTTTATTTTAATCAGACTTCAGTTAAACATGAGTTTGATTGCCATTCCAATATAGTGAAAACAGTATATTCAAATATACAAACATTGTTTTAAATTTTTCTTCATAACTAATTAGCTAAACAGCACTTTGGTTTTTAGAGGTGACATAATACAGTGGAATGGGACAATTGCTGTCTATACTCTGAGCTCTAGGCTTCTGTTTATGTAGCCTAATATAATGCTTATATTTTAAGCTAAATGGCTCTTGCTTGATTTGTGATTGAGAAAGGCACCCAATTTCCCTTTAACATTTAATACAGTACTGCCAAGCTAGGTCTCCCATATCCTCTACTTGTTTGTCTTCTTCCATCATGATAGGCTACCCATCAATGTCTTTTTCTAAGTCACATATAAAATAGTAAACTTCAGTAGAACCAAAGCATAAACCTGTAGTACCCTCTCAATGCTTCTGTCAGTACTTAGGTTTATGAGCATTTTGGATATGCTAATTCGGCTAATAGCAGCTAATTCAGCTAATCTATCTAATAGCAATTGCATCTACCCCAATTTCTCCATAATATTATGGAGAATATATATAATAAAGATTTTTATGGGAGATTCTTATCAAATGTTTTGTTGTGATCTGGTAAACTTATGTGGAAGACATTTGCTTGATTTAAGTTACTATTTCTGCCAAAGAAGAAAATAGGGTTAATCTAGTTCTTTCAAAACTATAGCATGCAATTCATTTGTCATGACTTGAATTAGTTTGAAGTTGAATTAACTATAAATTAGTTAAGTTCTCTATTACTCTCTGAATGTTATTCTCCAGTTCTTTCCATATCCCAATGATAAGACAATGTTTATCTAAGACTCCATTTACCTTTTCAGAACAGACAAACGAAAATAGGAATTAAGAAGGGTTTTTATTTTTATAATGCATCCAAATGCATAAATTAACAAATTAATTAATAAAAATAAAGATATGACTTCTCAATATTATCCATTATTAATTTAACGCACTGTCTTTGCAATGAATCTATACCTCCTTTGACTTTTCTTTTGATTCTAAGATACACAAGAAATCCAATACAGATACTCCTTGACTTATAACTATTCATTTAGTGATTATATTAGTGATAGTAGCACTAAAAATGTGACTATTGATAGTTTTTCACATGGTCACATGATCAAAATTTGGACACTTGGCAATTGGCATGTATTTATGTCAGTTGCAACATCCCAGATCATGTGATCACCTTTTCAACCTTCTGACAAGCAAAGTCAATGGAGAAAACAGATTCACTTAAAAACTGTACTACTAACTTAACAACTGTAGTGATTAGCAAGAAAGGTCATAAAATGACAGACATTTTGGGCTCAGTTGTGATCATATGTCAAGAATTACCTGTAGTGGTGAATATATCTACCTCATGATTCAACTGTAGGGTTCTTGGTGTTTTCATGCAAACATTTCCTTAACAAGCTAGATAAAAACAATGCATAGGAGAATAGAATTTGCTTGTTGGTTTTATATATATACCAGCATGTTTTGCCAGTCTTGTTTGGGGTGTGATTTCTTGATTAGGGATTTGCTTCTTCTCTAATTGTTTACCCTGAAGTTATTTCCTGCTTATCAAGGTATTTATAAGGATAACATGATAACATTGATAAGGATTGCTTGGGATAACATGCCTGATTTGTTTGTTTTTCATTAATTTTTGGTTGCATCTTTTAAATGATCTGAAGATAAAATACATTCATTGTAATAAAAAGGTCTAAAGTTAATTGAAATAAGGGGACTTACTTCTAAGAAAATAAGGATGGTTTAGAAAATCATGATAAATATATACTTTATATTTTATCAGCCACTGGAATTCCTATCTGATACCCAATTGCTATACTAAGGTAGCAGAAATATTTGGAGACAGAATGTTATTAAATTCTGATGCTGTAGGTTCATTTACTGTTTATTGCTTGTGCAAATGTCTCAGGGGGGCAAGGCACTATATAGATATAGAATGAAAACTTTTGCCTAAATGCACTTCATTGGGCTCATAATAAAAACAATAGTATGATAATCTGGTTGGAGCATTCTATACTTCTAAAATGATTTTGGCTGTAGTATGATGTCTTTCCATTCTAAATATGATATAACCCCAAAGAGCAAAAAATATATTCTATTTAAATGTTTGGGGTTTTTCTTTGTTTGTTTGTTTACTGCAAGTTCTCATATGTTGTTCTCATTGAAGGAATTTAAGCAACTTACAAATCAATATCATCCAATAAGTTCTAATGTGAATAATACAAATAAATCTGTGACAGGAATAAAAAATCCTAACTTTAATATACCTAAATAATACTAAGCAATCTTAAGACATGTATACTCCATTGCCTACTTAGTAGCTGAAAACTTACCTAAACAGCCAAGTCTTGAAATAATAACAATGAGAATATTCTTTTTATTTCTGATATATATGACTGTGTATTCAGATATTTAGACAGCATTATCTAGTAACAGAAAACAAATTTATCTGATACTGATTATTTGTGCTTATGATACAAGGATTCAATCTGAGATCTGAAATGATATATTTCCCAAAGGAGAATAGAATCTGAAGCTTTTTCACTTTTTTCAATGTGAACACATTTTTTTTTACTAAACTGTCTTACTACAAAGAATAATATATTTATATTTTCCTGAAATAATTAAATTTTCCTCCTCCCATGTGTTTTGTGGGATATTAAGAGCTTTTGTAATCATTTTATTTTTTAAAATTGTATATTTCATTATTATTTCCCTATTATTAAAATTTTTTACAAAGTACATTCTGGTGGACCTTACCTAAACCTGATTTGGGTTTCTTGTAATTGCAAGCTAACCTCCCTTTTGACTTTGAAATTTTTTTAAAACATTGATAACTGGAAAATAATCTGAAATTGGCTTTGAATCAAGGCTTATTAGATATTATAAAACCAGAAAACATGTTTATCCTGCTTTGGTTTTCATAAAAAGTCGAGAGATTTGCATTAAATATGGGTTTTTTTTCATTGGCAGTGGCTTTGAGCATCTTTCCTGCTTTTACCACTCACTGTTTGCTGCAGGGGATAGAAAAAGCAGCGAACACACAGAAAATGTCACAGCTGAAAGGTTTTATGTAATCCTGCAACATATGTTAAACATTAAAGCTCCTTCAGCAAGTCTGATGTGCTCACTGTCATCATGAGACCAGCAGTTAAAGTGAGCCACGCTGCCAGGAAAACCTTATCCTGCCCCTAATTGAGAGTGACTTAACTAATGTTTCATTTCCTAATTAGTCCTTGTCAGCTGCTGGAAGGCCATGGATGTTGCCGATGGCTTGGGGCCCATCTTGCTGCAACTGAAGTTATTCCAATAGTCAGCAACTTTTGGAAAGAATTGCAAAATAGATTTGATGTTTTGGGGATAAATTATGTTGAAAGAGTTATTCCATAAACAGGACAACTCAAAGGATTGGCAGCAAGAAAAGCCGGTGTCCTGTAGGTTCCTTTGATCAAGCAATGCCAATTTGAAAAGGTTATCTTGGAAATTCAGGTATCTCTTATCCTGACTGTATTCCAGAAAGACTTAAAGGCCTATCCAAAATACTTTTCTCAAATATTGAGCTAGCATGATAAGACTCTCAGATGGGTGTTTGACATGTTTGTATTATTGACTGGATTTCACACACACACACACATACATGTATATGTATATATCCAAATTATATACTATATTTTAAATGTATTCTTTTATTTGCATGCTATGAACTGCCTAGTCAATTGGATTTGGGTCATACCTAAGTCAAATAAAATAATAAAGAAGCTAAATTACACATGCAAGTAGTTGCACATACTTTGCAATTCTGTTGGCATATACATGATTTGGTAAGACTATCAAATTTTTCCATTTGTAACTCTATTGCTCAGTTGAGAAACTGGTGATTTGAAAAGTCATTCTGAAGTTATTTGTTTCAGTCCTTAATAAAACATGATTCCAATGAATTGGGTTCATCTTCAGAGATGGATCAAATAAGTTGAGATCCAGTTACAGAATCTGGAAAACTGAAGTTACAGAGGCTCATTTTTCCCTACTGTAAACTCTTTATAACTTTCTTCAAATGAAGCTCAGCGTTATATGGGAGAGCTATAATTGCAGAAAGCAGCAACTAGAAAGGAACTCAGTGGAATTATTTGGTTCAGGGCCAAAAAAGCAGAGAAACAAAATTACCTTCCCACCCAGAACTGCTGTGAGCAAGAAAAGGGGAAAACATACAGGCACAATATGAGCAGCATCTGGACATAATGGGAGAAAACATAATCTAGAAATGATTATCCAAGCAAGCAGAGGATTTGATACATATTTTACAATGGCAGTAAAAATAAAATAACAACAAAACCATCCCACCAATCTTTGGTTCCTGCTCTTTTTACTTACTTGTATGGCATATAAAATTGTGCCAACTTTATGTCTTTTAGAAGAATAAAACTGTCAAAAGTCTGTTTCCAAGCATGTTTTATGTTCAGTCTTCAATTGCAGATCTACTAAACTAGTTCTGATAAGATATTATTTTATCTGCTGCATTTTCCATTGCATGAGACCAATATAACTTGAACCTCCCTGTATTTTCTGACTTATAAAAGTGAATAAAATGAATCACTCCTAATATTTGTTCATATTTATTATCATGATTTATAATACATGGCTTATGTGTTAATATCGCTCTCAACAATCTATATGCATTTTGGTACCCCAAACTTTTTCCTTCATCTCACATCATCTGTCATCATGCTATCCATAGTCAGTATAACACTGCTATACTATATAAATGGAGCTGAAGTGCTCACATTCTTTATATACTGTATGTTCAAATAAGGAACATGACCTTGCACAGATAGGCTGAATATATTATACCTTTTTGTAACCAAATGCAGCTAGTATTTATTTTTATCATCAAGTGGAATCCATTATTGGAGAGCTATCATTGCTGTCATCAGCTTCATCCTTACCATTTTACATTTGTATCTCAAAGGATTTGTGAATCCTTTGTAAAATTACCTGTACATACCCAGATGGTTATATTACAAAAATGCCTCCACCTCTGGGGTAAATTCCTGTTTAATTAATATCTATGCTGTAAGATTGGAATATTCATTTATCTTTCTTAATTTCACAGCTAACTACCCATGTCAGGTGGATGCTAGCAATGCCATTTAATAGAGCAGGAATAATTTTCAAACTGTATGTGCTGCATTGTATTGCTACATACACCCTGTAACTGAGAAATAAAAAAAATCTCCATTCCCAGGATGTTTCCTTTTCTTTTTTTTTTCTTTTTTCACATAATGCACCTTTTTGTCCCCTCCTCACACTCTGGAGGTTTGCTGTTGAAACTCATGTTTCTCATATAATATCTGACAACATTTGTGCTCTCAGCCAGATGCAAAAATAAACCAGTTACCTAATTTTAGCAAGCTACAAGGTGTACTCTCATGTCTAATAGTAATAATATGTTCAAGTCCCCAAATGATAGCTTACTTTGAAAGCTATCCCATTTTGGCACCCCAACCTCCAAGGGATGTACTGATGAAAACAATAATAAAGATACATCTTGACTTAACTTAATGTAGCAGAGAGGGTGAAGGGAAAGAAGAAAATAATAGGATGAATTCTGTGGCATAATGCAAGATCTGATCAGCAAAATCATTTGGCCTGGGGATTCCAAAATGGGAAAGGAACATTCAAAAAGTATAATACATTAACCTCTGGGTACACAACTGTCTGCATGAAAAGGAATTATCCAAAGTATGCATTGATGGTTGGGTAGAGGATTCTTTTACAAAGAATGATTCCTTAATAGCAAGCAAGCAAGAACTATTTTTTTTATCAAAGGGTAATGTAGTTTTCCTTTGAAACAGTCCCATATTTACAGTTACTGGTGGAACTATTTTTTTGCTGGGTGAACAGGAAAAAAAATATTCTGACCTGGTCTTACCATGTCTGAAGAAATCAGTGTGCCAGTTTGTTTTTGTTCTGTGTTAGTTTGTCATACCAATGTTTCTGTAGCTTGTCATTCTGATAATCCTTGCTGAATTGAATTAAATTGTTCTCACCCAGAGGATTCTGCTAAGCAAACATCAGTCTGATTCAGAAAGATGTGCGCTATATAGGAATATAGTCAGTGGGAGTGACATAGTTTGTCATGTCCTTTGATTCACATAGTAATAAGAGATAAAATACTACCGTTAGACAGGCTGGGATACAGTTAGCTGCCTAATACTTTTTACACATTTTAATTTTTTTGTACTAATTTTTGGTAGTGTATTCACCAAAGACATTTTCAATCACAAAGATTCCAACATCTCCAATTAACTTGAAACTCTTTCTCTTAAAAATAGGAGTGAGAAATTTATAAGCTTTAAACATAAAATTTATGGCTGATTAATAAGTATTATGAGTTTTTCTCGCAGCTTCCATCATAATATAGTACAGTGGGCCTTAATCATAGTAAAATCATAGTAAACCCCCCAAAAAAACCTGTGTGCCAAAAAGGTGTGCACTAGATTAGCTGAACCTTGTACCAAGAACCAAAGTAGTCTCATTCAAATATGTTCAAGAGAATTCTGAATTAAAACAGAACTCCTCTGAAACTGCCCCCTTCCAATTTCAGGGGTATGAAACTCGCGGCATCACATGACGGGACTTTTTTCACCTTTGCTAAATTGGGTGGGGGTGGGGCCAGCACGTGATGCATCCAGCCTATGGACTGTGAGTTTGATACCCCTGCCTAGATGCTTGGGATAAACCCATGAACTCCTGAGCCACCTCAGACCCTTTCTTTCTCATTATGTAACTAGACAAATTGAAGGCAATGTGATGCATGAAGCATGCTATATTGTTTGTTAATAAATAATTGGTACAGTTCTAGTAAATATACTTTCTAAATATTCATAAGCATAAAATTTGGTGCCTTTCTGAAATGTTGTGCCTAAAACATTCATATGTTTTATATACTGTTTATTTTCATAAACAATAATTTGATATTGTATATTAATTCAAATGCATTTATTATTAATTAAATAAACGATTCCAGTTTATGATAGATGTTTGTGTTTTACTCATTGATCATGATCAATTTTAATTACGTTTTATACTCTGTATTGGCTTGTAATTTAGTTGCTTTAAGACAGAAACATGAGCCCAGAAATTATTTCCACCTGGTGTGACTATAGTGTAGATGTATGAAATGTATGAGTTCTTTTATTCTGAGGATTGTACCTATGACATATTACTCTAGGAACAGGAAAAAACCAGGTCATCTGCAGGGCTTAAAGTACAAGTAGTCCTCAATTTAAACCACAATTGAGCCCAAAATTTTTGTTCGTAAGTGAAACATTTCTTAAGTGACTTTGCCCCATTTTATGACCTTTCTTGCCACAGTTGTTAAGTGAATCACTGCAGTTAAGTTAGTAACACACAGTTTTAAGTGAATCTACTTTCCCTGCTTATTTGCTTACCAGGAGGTTGCAAAAGAGAATTACATGACCCCGGGATCCTGCAATTGCCATCATAAATATAAGTCAGTTACCAAGCATCCAAATTTTGATCATGTGACCCTGGGGATGCTACAACAATTGTAAGGGTGAAAACGAGCCATAAGTCGCTTTTTTTCAGTGCTGTTATAACTTAGAATGGTCACTAAGCAAACTGTCGTAAGTCAAGGAGTCCCTGCATTCATTTCCCTTCTTACATCTCTCCAGAACATATAATCACACACACATTGAAGTTCAAAATTTGAACCATAAACAATAAATTTTATGTCTATGATACACTTAAACTAAGCTTCTCTTGAGAAGGGCTGTCTAGCATATTACACACACACACACACACACACACACACACACACACACACACACAAATGCACAAAATTATAAGCAATTGCACTTAGATTTATACACAGCTTCACAGTGCTTTACAGCCTTCTCTAAGTGGTTTACAGAGTCAACATATACTCCTTACAATCTGGGTCCTCATTTTACCCATCTCGGAAGGATGGAAGGTTGAGTCAATCTTGAGCCAGTGAGACCCAAACTGCCAAACTGCTGGCAGCCAGCAATCAGTAGAAGTAGCCTGCAGTACTGCATTCTAACTACTGACCCACCTTGGCTCTTTCTGCACTACCTTGCCTCTTTCTTATTATCTTATTACATGATGTTTGCAGAAAAAAAAGAGGAGGGGGTTCTTTATAGACTTTCAAAAGTTGGGATCCTCTGTTGGTTTCTGGGCTTATACTATCACCTTGAAAACAACATGTAGAAAAAGCTTATTCACTTGTTATTTTCACAATGAAAGTGAACACTGAATACAACTACAAGCCATAATGGATTTTTCCTTGTTTTGTGAATCTAGCTATTGTAGTTTATTCATTCATAAATAAATAGATCAATCGGTGATGGTTGTCAGGCACAAGCAACCAGATCTACTTGTGAGAGATTCAGGTCAGCTACTTTATTGTGTTCTACCAATATTACAAGAATCTCCCCAGGCTGCTTACTTTCCATTAGATAAGGTTCCATGGAACTTGGGGGCTGGGGCCAGGTTTAGCCTCTTGCAGCTGTACAAGCACTCAAGCCAAATCTCCTGCTTGGCCTCCCCTCTTTGCCCAATCCAATATCGGTTGAGCAAACCATTGGTAAAGTGCAATGCTTAAAATCAGGGTGCAAAATACTTTCATACATTACACACACACACACACACAGAGAGAGAATAAGTCAAAAGTCAGTCACGAAGTCTGGTCTCATAGATAATTTATTATGTAAATTATATTAAATGTTCAAATTGATTGCCATTCTCTTCTAAACATTTCTTTATTTGCTTATGATTGACCTTTGAATATTCCTAAGTGCAAGAACATTTTCTATGGAAAAAAAAAACCCTTCCAACTGAGACTAGCCCATGAGAAGAAAGGATGGGACTGTTTGTGTGTGTATGTGTGTGTATAGAGAGAAAAAGGTAACTTTAAATATTTGCAGTTGCTTTAAAAAAATTTAATGTCAGGCATGTTGTCAAATCAGAAATCAAAATTCTTGTCTATTGGGAAATAAATATATTACACTTGACTATGTTGTCTGTATACAAAAGGATTCTTGCTTATCCAATAGAACTCTAGCACATTTGCAAGTCTCTTCCAAAGGCATTTAACATAAATTTCCATTTTTCTTTGATCACTATTGTTTTTAATTTTATATAAATTCTACCAAGATCTTTATTTTACTTGCTGCTGATTTTCCAGCAATTGTATATTCGTTAGGCATATTCTCACTATTGCAATTTTGTGGGGCATTGACCTAGGCAATTTCAAGCAGGCAGCCAAATATCAACTATTTCTACATGTCAAAGATGTGCTGAGTGTTGACTATCTAGTTTTCAGAAAATCTATTTAACATACAATACTTTCCAAATAAATTGATCAGAAACTGAACATCACAAATATTAATATGGTGTCTACATATTACATAATTAACTATGAACCTAATATATGCCTGGTTATCCCACCACAGACAAATCAAAATGGCTAAAGTTTTCAGTTTGCTGTAGGCTGAAAAATACTTTTAAGACAATAAAATCCTTTCACTTACCTAAAATACTCAATTGCTAGGAACTAATTTTTTTCCTCACTAAATTCCTCATCAGTTTTTGGAAAACAATATTTCACAAAATATACATTGGGAAACCTTGGTCTAGAAAGCTATCAAAATCAATCTCCTTCAGCCTATTGCATATTAGATAGGTTGGAATAAACTCCCAGAGGGCTCCAGGTAACATGGCATGCATTATGTGAATTAGAATTTTGTTTCTCATCCTGAATTAAATGACAATTTAATTTACTTATGGAGTTAGGCAGAATGGCTTGCAGGTCAGAGAAAATGATGCCCAAGCAGTTCTGAGCTGTAGAATTCTTGATTGAATAATGAATAGTTTCCTTTCTCTGGAGTGTTTTGCATTTCCCATTAACTATTTAAGAAAGAAAAGAAGCTAAGTCCTGTATAGCCCATTAGAAAATTATTGCTGCTTGTAAGTTTCTGCAATAAAACATTTATCCTCTTGATTCTTGCCCAGGTGTTTTCTTCTCTCCTTGCAATAATAAAGTTTTTTGACCTCTTTGGCCTCTTGTAAAAGTTCTGAACAAAAACCCAGCATAATAAATCCCCATCTCATCATGGCTGCCTGTCAACTTGAAGCCCCTACAGTGAGGTGAAATAGAGAGGAGGGGGCATTGTGTCTTCCTGACTAACCAGGCTGGATCTCTGATGCCCCTTTAGCATACCACACACTAGTGTTCTGCTTTTAATTAGTTACGTGGTGTGATAATTAAGTAGCGTTTCTCTACAATTTTCCTCTTGTTGCTGAACTGAGAGGTTGGAGTTGTTAATGGAGGGAAGATGGAAGTCATTTTAACATTCTAAGTAACTGTGACCCTAACTGTGAGAAAAACAGCAAGTAAAATTCAAACTCTCTAAGGAAAGAGAACATTTTTTTGGTTAGGTACATCCTTCTCCAGCTTGTAATAGCATGTCATATTTATCCTTCTCCTTGCAAAGTCTCAAAGGGTAATAGAAGGCTCCCTTGACCTGAAAGTGGTAAACATTCTGAAATCCTAGAAAGCTAAGGATGAGGTCAAATTTTGCTTAGATTGACAGCTGACTAAAATGGTAGAAAAAAGAAGGCACCATACTGAATAGCCATTTATTGTACAAAAGAATATACTGAAATTCAAAAGTAATTGAAATTAATTAAAGAGAGCTACAGATAAGAAAATAGATGCTACTGGGGTTCCATTGAACTACACGAAGTACTACATGAAGCCTGGACTGCTGAAAGTTCAAGATGAAGATATATGGGTTGAGATGTCTTTTGAAAATATAAACAAAACAAAAAAGCAATGATGAATTGCCATGAAAATGTGAATTGCTATTTAGGACTCAGTGCAATTAATGTAAAAGTGTAAATGGTTTTATACTTAAGATCCATTATTTCTACAACAGCAAATACCTTTCTGAATCTTGTTCCTTGTCATGCTTGCTCATTTGTTTGTCCTTTCCCTGTATCAAGAATTGGGAAGCAGGGAAAGTGGTACTTCATGCTGACTTTGATTACATGCCATCCAGTATTTTTGACACTTAGTGGCCAGCTAACCTGGTCTTTCATGTCTCTCAACAGTGCACTAATCACCACTGCAATTGAGTCTATCCACCTTGCTGTTGGTCATCCTTCTCTTTCTTTCCATCTTTCCTAGCATTTAAATTTTCCTCCATAAAGATATGTATTAGCATAATAAGGCCAAAGGAGGTTTAATTTGAGCTTGATCATTTGAGCCTTTTGTGAGAAGTCTAGATTGATTTATTGAATGATACATTGGTTTTCCCAAAGGTTCTTTTTCAAGAGGCAATTGGACTTTCTCTTTTTTTCTTTGAAGATGTTTCACTTCTTTAGAGAAACTTCTTGGATGAGAAGCAAGACATCTTCAAAGAAAAACCAGAAAGTCCAGTTGTCTCTTGAAAAAACACCTTTGGGATAATCATGACCTGGATGACTGAGAATCTCCATAGACAGTTCCATTGGTCTGCTTTCTTGGCTGTCCATGGTATTTTCAGCATGGTATTTTCTAACTGTTCTCTAGCTCCAATTCTTCAATTCTACTGGTTCAGTGGACATTAATTTAGCTTCCATAATTGTCACAAGAAAGTTCATGGTTTGCAAGATTCTTATCTCTGTAATTATAAACAAATCACATCATCTGAATATCTTATCTAAGGCCTTTATCGTTACTCTACCAAGTGTTAGTCTACTGTATATTTCTTGTCTGCTTCTTCCTTAGTTGTTCTTGGTTAATACTAAAATACTATTTTGATATATTTCAATTTAAATCTAAACCTATTGTCACTAGTTTGATCCCTTATATTTAGCTTTCGTCCAATTTTTTCACCAAGCTCCTTGACTTTACTAACTAGACCTTGCAGATCCTTTGCATCTTTTGCTATTAGCCCAGATTATTGCTTGCTGCTTCCTCCAGCTATAAATTAACAATCTTTTTCTGATGCAGCTTCCCTTCGTACAAGGGCCTTCAGACTTGGCAAATTTAAGACTTGTGGACTTCAACTCCCAGAATTTTTGAGCTAACATGAGGAAGAAATTCTGGGAGGAGGAATTCTGGGAGTTGAAGTCCACAAGCCAAAGCTGTCAAATTTGAAGACCCCTGCCTTAGTATATATTCGACATATAGGTTGAATAAATAAAGGAACAGTATATAGCCTAGTCACACTCATTTCCCAAACTGTTTCACCATGTACTGCAGCTTTCTGACCTGTAGGTGAATTCAACAACTTAATGTAGTTGAAATAGCTGAATGTCTATCTGTAATCAATGAAACACATAATGCCTCCTTTTTGGTAACCTTTGTTTTTTTAAATTTTATCCTACATTCATTAGCAATAATATGTTCTTTTCTAAAGCCAGTTTTTTACCTTTTTTTGGTCTTGAGGATCTTCTTATTTAATAAAGATCATGATAGGGAATGTAATATTCTTTTGGAATGTTGATATAATTTTATTTAGCTGTTTTATAAGTTTTATTGTGATTTCCCAATATTAGTGTGTATAAAATAGTTGGTCATATAAGTCTATAATAAATAAGCAGACTTTGAAAGCAATTCTGGCTGATATATCAGAGAGAAAGAGAGAGAGAGAGACTAAGAATCTACTTACATCTTCAGAAGTTCCAGTACAGAACTTGAAAAGGCAAGCTTTACATTGCACTATAAGTTATGCATATAAATACATCTCAAACAGCTGAGACAATAATACTTCAGAATATATTAAGAACTTCAAAACATTTTAATATGAAACTTTAATTGAAACATATTGAAACATATTGAAACATTTTCCCTCAATTTACCTGCACATATATTTCACACGTGAACCTTCAAGGGATAGTAATCTACCCAGTAGGTAGTCAGACGAAGGATGGAGTGATAATAACGCAGTACCAAATTCTAGTCTTTTTGCAATCTGCAGATCATTCTATTTAGGCAACAGATCGTGATTTTGTGAGCCTTGCTGTACACCTATACATTTGAACAGTTAAGTACTGCAGCTACTATATATACAAGAAAGGTACAATGTATGTAACTACTTTTTGTTAGGTTATAACATTAAATGCAATTTGATAATAGACATTTCAAGCACCACGTTCTTTAAAATCTGTTCAGAATTATCTCCATTTGGTAACTGCTCAATTATTGTTCAATTAGACCAATAGGAATCATAACAGATTGTGTCCAAATAGTTGCTTTTAGAGATAATGTATAGATACAGATGATAGTCCTGGGTAAGTTTTTTCAGACAGTACTTATTATTCAGAAATAAATTGAAATAGTTAAATGCACATTTCAAACAACTTATTTAAATTTATGTTTGATTACTAGAAATCACATTTCACAAGATTTTCTACCTTGTAATTTTTGTAGTAATAGAAAAGTTAGTCCTTCATAGGCTAATTTCATCTTGCTACCAGCGGAGATGTTAATTTTTCATATCTTTAAATTGAAGTGATTTTTTTGGGTTATCTTCCTCATAATATTTCTTATTGGTCATATAATTTTGCTCATGCTGCCTGTCAAAATCTTTAGATATTTTCAAATAATGCTTATTTTTTAAGGATTGCTATTTGCATAGTGTGCTATTAGCATGTTTGCCATTTTTCAGCAGAAAGTCACTTGTCAGTTACTAAAATTAATTATGAAATAGAAACATCAATTAGCTCACTATTAACTTGGAATACAGTATAAACTTCAAGTTGCTGATGATAGTGAGGATGATTATGTATTGGTGTGCAATACATCAGTTAAAACTAAGGAAATGTTGTATGTGGCTTGTGCACAGAGTTTTTAGGTTAAAATTCTTCAATCTTTAGTATTCAGTATTCACGTTTATGTCAGCCTTCTCTGTAAGTCCTGTGGTAGAGCAGTTAAAGCAATAGTAGATAGAAAAGATATGCCAATCAACTCTGATTCCAGAGATCAGCCTAAGAAATTATATAAATAAGAGAGAGAGAAAACAACAACCAAAAATATTGATTCCACTCTATCTCTAGCTAGGTCAAATACATGAAACTTTCCAATTTATTCTTTATTGTGTCCTTCATCAACTCTGAAGTTTCAGTTTTCATATAATTTGCTGTCTTATGCATAAGAACTTAGGAACTACTGTTCATCCGAGTGCCGCTATATCTTGCCAAACTTTGTATAGCTTTCTAGAAGAGACTAGTATGATTGGCATGGATATATGTATTAAATTTGTATTTGATAATTCCTCCCAGAAAACTCAGGAAGTATGTGTTGTCTTCATCATATTTTTGGCAGCAGTCACTGGGCAAGGCTCAGTCAATAATAACTCAATGAGGAATAAATATTTGAAACTTTATTCCCCTATATTCTGGGTGATCGTGATAGACAAGCTGATATCCTCTTAATTATTTCTGATTAGTTATGCTACCCAGACTTATGAGATTTGTAGTACAATAACACATTTTAATGGCAAATGTCCTATATAGGAAAAAAGCTATCAAAATCCAGACTAGGAAGAAAAGTCTCTTAATTGAACTCTGAATGCCAGGAGTTTCAAAGCATGATAATCACTAGATAATTGCATGTGAAAGCATCAGGGTAATTGGAAACAAGGTAATTATTAATAGATTCGTTCATAAAATGCCATGGCCGAGACAGTACTAGCAACTCTATTTGTGCAATATTTAAATCTTCACATTCTTGATTACTACTATCAACTGTAATCTGTATGTATATACGGTATGTGGGCACCCTCCCACTCAATTTTGGAGGTCATGATACAGAGCATTTTGCCTTTCTTTTCTCAATTTCATGCAAGAGAATGACTTTCAAGTCTGCTTTTTTTCCAATGAATTAAACAAAGTTCCCATTGGTATCAAATAGGGTTTTACAGTTATGTTAGTTAGGAAGTGGCTAGAAAATGTTTGTGTCCTGACTTTCACTCTTAGGTAGATTGCAACCTTTAGGATTAACTTATTAGTTACCAATGAAAATGTTGTAAATATCAGAAGTGGACGGCAGCTAGGAAGCCTGTAGAATATTGAAAATATGAGTAACACAACAGTGACTCTAGTTTGTTCTTCCACTTTGCACCAAAGATAGATAGACAGTAACTTTGAAAACAACAGAGAATGACATAGAAAACCAGAAATAAAAATAATTGGAATCAGAAGGCAAATTTTAGGATAGTTTTAGCATAAATATTTCATTTTAAATCCAGAAATATATTTCATAGATTTTTTTAAAAAATTCTTAGCCTAGGACCAAAATTGAACAGAATAGCGCAATTGCTTCAGACAGCTTTATGCATCATAAAAGGTCAGCAAATGGTTAATTAATGAATTAATCTATTGTATTTTTACTGTTAAATAAGGAAATAGGCCTATGTGGGTTATTCTGCCCTAGGTATAAAAGAGTTTTCTATCATTTGATATCCACATTCAGATACCAAAATAATGTTGGCCTAGATCAGTCAAATCGGACTTGACAATCTCTGAGATACCAGATGTTACAGCCAGATTGCCCTTCAGTGGCTGGCTTTGTGTAGGTCTGAATTTGTTTCCAGACCAATAGTCAAAATGTATAATGGCAGATATATAATCATCTCTTAGTTTATGGGTGCCTGCTATAGGTCCCTCACTGTATAAAACTTAATACCTGATTCCCAACACTGAATTTATAATCATTTATAACTCTGAGAGCAACCAGGCTCTCGAATGATAAAACAAAGATTATAATTATAAGAAAATATAAGTGCAAATATATGTGGCCAAAAGGTCACCAGAGGATTCTAGCTCCAAAATTCTGAGATAAGGACTCAGTAAAGTCTCATGTTAGAAGACTAATAAAAGAATAACTGACTTGGAATGGACCTTGGAGGTCTTCCAATCCAACCCGTTGTTCAGGCAGGTGACACTATATATCATTTGTTCAGAATGGTATCGGTTTCCTGCCTGAGCAGAGGCTTGGAACCTATACTATTCAAAGTCCCATCCAACTCTGTTATTCTGTTAAAAGATTCCCCATGCAGCTTTAGTGGAGCTAAAGCCACTCCTCATTAACCTATGTCCCACCCTCTACTGCTTTGTTGAAAGAAATATCCTTCTGGGTTCAGTTCCAAGCGTGGAAAAAGACACTGGAAACATGGAGGCTGCTTGGAAGGTTCAATGGTGGACAGGACACATGGCCTGGAGCCAGTGGTGGGATTCTACCAGTTCGTACCTATTTGCTAGAACTGGTTGTTAACATTCTAAACAATTCGTAAAACCGGTTGTTAGAAGAAATTACTGGCCTAATCCTGTAAGGAAGGCAGGAAGGAAACATTCCAGTGTTGCTTACAGAAGCTGCCTCTCCATTAACTCTTATTACATTCTTGGCAGGACTAAACTTCCTGTCTCAGGAACTTCTCTGGATTTATTTTTCCCTCCTTTGCTGGTACTTTGCTTCTGTGGAGTGACCATTCAAAGTTACAATGGCACTGAAAAAAGTGACTTATGACCATTTTTCACACTTATGACTGTTGAAGCATACCCACAGTCATGAGAGGCCAGGCAAGGAGATGTGTGCCTCGATGTGAGTGATATTGAGTTGGCCATGCCCACCAACTAAGCCACACTCACAGAACCGGTTGTTAAAAACTTTGAATCCCACTCCTGCCTGGAGCTCCAGAATGAAAAGGAAGGAGATCAAAAAAGGACTGAGGTGCTGAGAGTGCCTGGATTTTATACCCTCTGTTCGGATTTGAATTTGAGCTTGTATCCTGATTGGTTGTCAGACTCCCATGGGCAACTCTGTAGGCTGTCCTGTGTTCCATGCTTGGTCTAGCCTTGCTGGATAATTTATACCCTTAAAAGGGCTTTTGGCCTTTTGTTATAGCTTTACCTGGAGATCTTTCTTATGTAAAGTATTCTGGCCCAGACCTTAATGGCTCACCTATTAATAAAGATGGGGGTGGGATTCTGCTTCTGGGGTGAGTTTCTGCTTCTGAGTTTCTACTCTTTTTAGAGGAAATATTCTGCCTTTTGAATATTTCCTTGGCTATTTCAATTTTCTAGGAGAGGGTTGGGTGCTAACTTCCTACAGCTTTCTAGCAGTTTCACAGTGGATCAATTGGAAAAAATTCAGAGTCCAATGGCAAGGATAATTAACAGTCTTGTGTTGCCTTATTAGAAAAGAAACTTAAACAAGTTAAATATATCTCGGTTAGTTAAATGGTTAGTCTTTGAGACAGAGATGAGTTATAGCCATTTCCATATTGGTAAGGAAAGAAACATTAGCCAGGGTGGTTAAAAGAGCAGCATGGAATTTTAGGATTGTTTCTTCTATTTTTTTTTTTAAATGATCCTTTAATCTCTTGTCGTGGGCTGAATTTGAGGTGTTGGAGTAGAGCTGAATGTTTACTGTCCTGCTGCCCTTCATGATACCTACAATTGGCAGCAGATATTTTCTCTTTGCACCCTGACAGAAAAACATCTGCCACTGCCTAGAATTGAACTCTCAACTTCCAAGTGGAGGTTATCACCTTCATCATCTCTAGGGCACCCCACTTCTCTCATTTTAGGAATATTCAAGAATTTAAAGCATAGAAAAATGAGGGAGTTTCTTATTTTACTTGTTTGTTTTATACTTTTGTATCAGTGTATGAATACAGACATTTTTTCCCATGGATTTATGACCACAGAATGAAGTTTCTCACCATGGAAAAGTAGTGCATGGACAAAGTGTTTGTTTGTTTGTTTTACTCATATAATACACAGGATGAACAATAATATGAAAGTTGAGATAATATTTTTGGAAATATTTCTCCAACAAACGGAGAATGAATAACATAAATATATATATTATAACAGGATGAATAGGAGTACCCGATCATATTGATTTTCCCATAAACAGACTGATCTACTTTGGTTGTTTTAGAATGTGCATTATATTCTATATAGTCAAAAGTTTTATTTTATTTTTTTAAGAAAGTGATTCTCTTTAGTAGCCATAACTGCTTTCATAATGCAGTAATTGGAAAAAATACAAATGAAGCAAGACATCTCAGTTATTGCTAAAATAACATGATATCATTTATGTTACTGTCATTCTTGCAAAGAAATGTTAACTTGCCTAACATTAAAAAAAAAAAATCTATGTTGGCTTGTAATATTTTAATCTTAAGAACCTTTAGGCCTTAAAATGTCTAGCTGTATGATAAAGACTGTTAAGGTTTCTAGGCATTTAAAAAAATTAGATTTCTATTAACCTGGCCAAGTTATTCACTTTAATCCTAAATCACTTCTGTTATGATACTCAATTGATAGTTGCTTCAAAAGACAAACCATTTGAAAAATATGTTGAGTATTAGTTTAATCTGATATACAAACTGAAATTCTATCTTTTTCTTAACTTCGTTGTGTTTTGAAAGCATTTCAAATAAGGCTGCAGAATAAGAAGGAAACTTGCTCATAGCCTGTTGATTTACAATTTATCCCCAGCCTCAAAGGTGTGCCATTATGTCTTTTTTTGGGGGGTTTCTGGTAATACATCATTATTATATTACTAAGAAGTTAGGAGCAGTAGCACCTCATACTGTAAAGCTTAATTGCTCTTTCAGTCACCATGGTTTGGGAAAGAAAGCTGAGTTCAATTTTCGTACCAGTTTGTACATGTGCTTAACTGCTCTACCTAGCACAAGTTCTGTTCTCTGTGCAGAAATAGTTTTGTGAAATTATTGGAGCTAAATATTTTATAATGTGCCAAGGAACCTTTATCAAGCATTTAATCCTAAAACTGGCTTTGAAGCAGGGAGGCATACAATTCTCTAATTAATTTTTTTTACCTTCTTTTGCTAATCGCTGATAAAAAGCTTAATTCTATTAACAACTTGACAAATTGCACTGCTCAACAGAAGCGTTTAGAAATTAATTACGCTTTTATTGCATTAGATTGGATAAACAGGGGAGTGCCGAGTGAGCAGAATGAATCAGGAAATGGCCCAGTGCAACCATTTTTGGATTGTGACCATTAAAAATAAGGGAGCATACTTTATGTTAAGCAATTTGCACAGCAAGGTAAATTAATACTTAACACAGCTAGTCCAGGTATTTTTGAGGGATAGGAAGGTGACTGGTTGGTTGGTTTCTTCATATTGCTTGGAAATGGTCTTATACCAGAGTTTTCTTTCTTTCTTTTTAAAGTGAATTGCAAGGCTACAGTGAATTCTCATCTAAGCTCAAATTTGTATGCCAACGTCTCCCATGAGGGAGAGAAAGCTGTTTGTTTTTGTGAATATGTGAGTAAGTGAAACAGAGAAAAATTAGATATCATACATGCAACTCTTTTAGTACTTGGTATCCTGTTCCTTAGAACAAAATACATTTGAATGAGCTGCAAGCTTGTAAATAGTGTGTTTCCTCAGCAAAATTCACAAGTGTGATAGATTATAATCAATTTTGTCATGCTATAAATTTGTTCTCTCAGCAAAAATATTGTTTATACTATCAAGTTAGAGTATATGATTAGTGAGGCTGCCATTTTTTTCTGCTTTTTTAATTATTGTTCTTTTTCTGAATTATATAACTTGTGGTCTGTGTGGAAATTGTTCATTTTTATTTAGAAATCTATTTTCTTTTTTAAAAAAAGTATTTTATGTCTGGCTTTTTTTTGGGCGGGGGGACAAGGACAGAATGGATTTCCTTTCATGTTGTATAATATTGCTGGAGAAGAAGTCCTGACAATCTTTCACATACATGAGACTTCAGACTCTCTTTCTATAGGCAAATATTACACAGAAGTTGTTGCACTGACAAGTCTTCCAGTATATGTGCTAGGAAATGAGCTGAACAAAATTACAATTATTGACGTGATGCATTCATACAGTTAGATGTTTTCCTGTATATTGTATTCTGGAAGAGGTTTCCAAGCAGAAACTATAATGAATGACCAAGTAACTGTTAATGTTCTTGTTATTTTACATCCTAACTTGCCAAGGGTTAGTCTCTCAATCACCATAGCAGATATATAAGGTTCATGCTATCTTTATTATGATCTGTTGGCAGAAGAATAAAATATTCCAGAGAAATTAGCATAAAGACAACAGGGTAGGCATTTCTTCAAAACCTGAATGATAATTTTAAAAGCATATTTTAATTTAGAAAATTGATGGTCTTATGCTTTTGCTGGAAGAAATATCCAGGTGCAGATCCAAGCCCGGAGAAAGACACTGGAGACAAAATGGAGGTTGGAGGCTGACTGGAAAGAAGGTCTGTTTATTGATAAAGCAGACCCACCAAGCATGTGTGATAATTCTAGGCAGCTGACCAAATGGAGTTGAGAGTGATGTTTTTTATATACCTTCTCTTGGGCTTTGCACTTGAACTTCCTGTTCCAATGCAAGAACATGTATTCTATTGGCTGTTGTCAGACTCCCATGGGGCCATGTACAACTCCTAGGATTTTGTCTGAACTAAGTTTAGTTGAAGTTTGAACTGCTGGGGGTGGTGCAACTGAGGTGATGCAATAAAGGGGCATTGGGCAATTCCTATTGTGGCTGAGAGCTTTGTTTGATCTTGGGCAGAGGGCATTTGCTTATGAATAGAGCTAGTTATCTCTTGATCTCTAAAGTGCTGAGGTCTGCTGAAGGCTATTAAGAAAGGTGGGGGGTGCTTTCCAAGAGCATGTTTCTCCATTTTGCACCCAGGGAAATATAATAGTCTGCCTTTTTAATATTTCTCAAAATATTTCATTCTTCTAGAAGAGGGGTAGATGCTAACTTTCTACACCTTATTTAGTGTCTTGTTGTGCCTATCTCTAGAGATAAGACTAAAAACAGAAAAAAACCCCTCTTTGGATTAAAAAAAATAATTTTGTTTCAAGCAAGTACTGTGATGATTAAAAAAACTGGCAATTTACAATGAGACAAAATAGTTATTGTATGTGAAGAGAAAAAAATGAGAATATAGGTAGTCCTCAAGTTACAGTATTCCATGGTCAAAAGACCATCATTTGCAATCTTCCCAGATGCCTTCCAACAAGCAAAGTCAATGGAGGAAGCTGAATTCACTTTAACAATCACATGATTCACTTAACAACTGGAATTATTTGCTTAATACATATTTTTCTGCCCCCCTTCCAGCAGGTGGCGGCAGGTTTGCAGTGTCCAACTCACCACAAAAACCTATTTTTCCCATGTAACCCATTGGGTCTGTGTCCTTGAGCTTGCAGGAGGTGAAGGTACAGGACTGTAGGCTTCCTTGATTATTTCTTTGGAGTAATACTGGTCCCCCTGCCACATCATTGGAATCCGCTTGGATGATGAAGGGTTGAAGAGGGGCAGGATGCTTCAGCACTGGTTCTTTTGCAAAAAGTTCAGACTAGGTCCCATTGTAGGAGTTCTCCTGGATGGGGCTTTGTTCCTGGGCTCCCTGTCTTTAGGAGGTCCGTCATTGGTTTAGCAATCTTTGTGAAGGAGGGGATGAATTGTCGGTAGAAGTTTGCGAACCTCAAGAAGCTTTGTAGATGCCTTCAGGTATGAGGGGGCTGCCAGCCTAAGATGGCTTGTACTTTGGCTGGGTCCATTTTTGGCCAAAAAAAATATGTCATAATATCGATGCAACTCACTTTTAACCACTTTGCTTAGGTATAGAAAATCTGGTCCCAAATGTGGTTATAAGTTGATTTCTATCGATGTCTCCCCTGTCTTCTCAAACCATATGAATAAAATATTTATATTTGTAAAAAAAAAGATATTTGGGTGGACTTTTTCATTTTTTTTGCCATTTTTACCTGAAATATGTATAGCAAGTGATCAGTCATAGGAAAAGTAAAGTAAATACATTATTCAGTATTGGGAAATGTAAGGGAAAAAAAGAATGGATCAAGGTTGTAGGGAACATGCGATTGCAACCTAATACAAAACCGATAACAAATTATTAGCCTTGCTTCTCCAGGAACATCTAGACCAGTGGTTCCCAAAGTGGGTGGTACCACTCCATGGGGACGGTGGCATGCCTTAGGGGGCACTAAGAGGCAAGAGGGCTGGCAGGGGGCCACTAAGAGGTGTCAGGGGAGTGCTGGAATAGTCCAGCAGCACCACAAAAAAAAAACATGCGGCACCTGGAGGTTTTTTTCAGGCACAGGGGATCAGCACAGCGCTGCAGCCAGGATTCACCCTTCCCATCCCGGAAGCGCTGCCTGCACTGACCCACAACAGGTCCCCACATGGGCCAGGTCAAGCCAGCTGCGAGGAAGGTCTTCCAGCAGCTGGCGGGATGGACCTGTGGTGGGGTGGTTCTCCCAGCCCGGTCCACTGATGCCACCGAATAACTCAGGAAGCTCAATGCTGACACCTAGAGCCCTGGAACAAGAGAGATGGAAAGCTAGGCTTCTTCCCCGGTGCCACCCAGAGCCTTCTGGCAGTGGCCGGAGACAAAGCCTCCTCCGTAGGTAGGTGAAAGGGTTTCTCTCAGGGCAGTGGTGGGGTGCGAGGAAGGCAAGACGTACGCATGGCCTCTCATTATGCCAAGATTTCAGCAAAAGGGCAGCCAAGTTTTGAAAAACAAAGAAAAATCTCTGGCTTTCATGCTAAATCATGGTTAGCTAAAGCACAGCATAAGTTGACCTAATTATCTGATTTAGGTTAATGTTAACCTATTAACCATCCTGATGGTTTATGTTTGTATCGTAAAATTATACCTAATTGTAAGTTGTCAACCACACCTTCAGCATCTCCAGTTTACCGGGCTAGATTTCAAGATGTATGGTGTAGAGCGGCATTGAGAGCTGGGCAGCATTCAAAGTTCATAAATTATTATTGATCATAGAAAGAAAGGAGCATATAAGAAATATTTTCTAAGGATAGTGACATTTGTACTGTACAGTACAATATTTTTACGTACTCCTTCCAACTTTGTTTGATCTCCTTTGAACTGGTTACTATCTGTCCATTAGCATCTTTTACTATCCAATTTGTGGCTGTGACCTCCTTCTGAGTTCAGAGAATTTTTGGATAACTTTCCCTGGTTTTCCATATCTGTTTCTTCAGTGTCTTTACAGATATTGTTCTAATACTGCTTGTCTCTGCTAACAGCTCTGTGAAATTCTGTGGTCTCTGTCTTTAATTTTGCCTTAGAAACTGGGAAACCATGAATTGCTCAATTGGGGATTAAAGCTGCCTGGGTTAGTTAGGCCAACCTAACTAACAAGCTTGTTATGGAAAGAAAGGAGAGAGAACACAGATTTCAGTAATATACAATTAAGGTGTGCTATAAATATAGGAATTAAATAAAATTGATTTCATTCCACAGTGTCTCTGGTTTTCTATCAATGAGGTTTAGCAATTGAGCCAGTGTAAATACCCTTTCCTATTTGCTACAGCAAATAATATCACAGATAGTCCTCAACTTATGGCCATAATTGCTCCCAGAATTCTGTTGCTAAACAAGATGATTAAGTGAGCCATGCCTAATTTATGCAGTTTAGCTACACTGAAAAAAATACGTGGCAGCTGCAGGCATTCATGACAAGGGAGACATGGGCTGGCGGGGAGTGCAGCGACAACAATGGTTTAGCCCTGGATTGCCTTACCTGGCAGCCAGCCATGGGAGAAAGGTAAAGTCATGGCCATGGGATGATGAGAGAGTTGGTCATGGGGGAGGAAACGGGGAGATTAAGGACCGGGACCTCTGAAAGTGGAAACGGGGTGATGCAGAATTAGCCCAGGCCTTTGACAGATTAGGCCACACCTCTCTGGGCAGAAAATGGGTAGATAGGTTAAGGAAGAGATATAGAGAGAGAGTGAAAGAGAGGGAACAAGAGAAAGAGAGAGAGAAAAGAAAGAGAGAGAGGGAAAGAGAAAGAGAGATAGAGAAAAGAAAAAGAAGGGGAAAAGAGGGAAAAGAGAAAGAGAGAAAAAAGAAAGAGAGAGAGAGGGAAAGAGAGCGAAAGAGATAAGGAACAAACAAGAAACTAAAGAAAGAAAGAGGGAGAGAGAAAGGAAAATAAAGGAAGAAAAGGGATAGACAAAGAGGGAGATGGAAGGAAAGGACAGAAAGAAAGAGAGGGAAAGAGAGAGAGAAAGAGAAAAAATAGAGAAGGAGAAAGGGAATGAGAGAGAAAGAAAGAAAGAGGGAGGGAGTAGAAAGTGAATGGAATATGAAGGGAGGGAGAGAGAGAGAAAGAGAAAGAGAGGGAAAGAGAAAGAGAGGAGGAAGAGACAAAGAAAAGAAAGAAAAGGGAAAGAAGAAGGGAGAGAGAAAGGAATTAAAAGGATAGACAAAGAAAGAGGGGGGATGGAAGGAAGGGACAGAAAGAAAGGGAAAGAAAAAGAAAGAAAGGAAGGAAGGGAGGGAGGGAGGGAGGGAGGGAGGGAGGGAGGGAGGGGAAAATGAATGAGATATATAGTCCAACCACCTGTTCCAGCAGGGTTAGAAGGGAGTGTGTTGTGTGTGTGTGTGTATGCGTGTGTGTATGTGCCTGGCTATCAAAACTCCCAAAACAGGTCAAGTAGCTCTGGGAAGGCCAGTCACAAATTAGAACACTTATTTAAGCAACCGGCCATAAGCGAGGACCACTTATATTTGGTTTGCCAGTCACATGGCCATGCCCACCGAGTCACATGACCACCAAACCACACCCATCTGGTCACGTGACAACAAGCCACACTCGGGCAGCAAGCACACCCACCCAGTCATATGATCACCAAGCCACGCCTACAGAACCAATTGTTAATAAATTTAAATCCCACCAATCCAGTGGAGGGCACTGAGGATGAGTTTGTAGCACCAAAGGGGTGGTGGACTGAAAAAGTTTGGGAACCACTGAGCTAGACAAATATCTACCCTAATACCTTAGAGTTTCTGTTACTATAGTGATATATCTCCCTTCTTCATAAAACCCTAATCTTATCTCTGTTCTCTTCCTCCACTTTTATGCTCTGAGTCATTATCTCTCAGAAAACACTGCCTTTTTGGCAACACCCCCTAGCAAAACTGGACTATCTACCAGCAATTGACCATCAACATTGACCTATCCTACTCCTGAATTCATCCAATACTTTTATCATTAACAAACCCCAGAAATCTTTTGAACTTATTCCCTTCTTTTAGGACTCAATTCTCACTAAGATCATACCAAATTAACTAACAAATTCTCTTGGTACCAATCAGAAAGTGCTATGTAGAACATTTTAGTTCATAGAGATGGCTCTGTGGCCCCACACTTCTGCAGGGTCATTTGCAAAAATGAATTAAGTGAACGTAAATTCATTTATACTATAAATTCACTCACCAAAAACAACACCAACCATAAAAACCTCCAATCTCATCCTGACCCAACCTTACAGCAATGTGTCCTCTCCCGTATACTACGCACAGAACTCAAAAATCATCTAGACAATGGAGAGAAGGACCTGTACACTGATTACCGTGCAGACTGTATCAACCCACAACTCAGCATCCAACCCTACTTCAACCAATCCACCATCACCCAAGACGAGGCACACATGCCCCCAACTACCTCAATTTAAACTACAACTGGCCTTAATGCAAGCTACTCAATGCAAGAAACCTTGTAAATAAAATACCTGAATTTTTCCTCTTACTAAATATGGCTAAATTCAACATCACATTTGTCTGTGAAACATGGCTCAATGCATCTCTCCCTGACCCATTACCTCAGTAAGAGACTATCATGTTTACTGATCTGACCGTGAAATCCATAGAGCAGGTGGTGTTGCTGTTTTCTATAAAAAGTCCTTACATCTAAAAAACATCCAAGTAACCCACGAGCTTGCTCTTCCTGAAACTATTATCTGTGAACTGACCTTAAATATCACATTTTGGTTCTTACAATGTTACAGAGCCTCTGATTATGACATTGAACATGTAAACAAACTAAATACACTACTAACATGGGAAGCATTCTGTCCATGTTATCTTTCTTGGTGACTTCAATCTACCTCATATTAACCGGACTCTAAACGAATGTAAAACTGAAACCATACATGCAACCTTCAACAATGCTGTAACAAATCTGGGACTGGAACACCTAGTAACCAACAATACTAGGCTTAACAACTGCCTTGATCTCATATTCTGCAATAGTTTGAACTCAATTTATGGAATACAAATTAAAGAACCCTTTTCCAACAGTGACCACAACATGATTAACTTTTGTCTCAACATACATCCATACAAAAATCATCACAACAACAAAATCCCCAATTATAACTTCCAAAAAGGCAACTATAATCTTGTAATCAACGATCTGTCATCCCTTGATTGGCAATTTCTATTCTCTGGATGCAATACTGTGGAAGACCATTACAACATATTTTTACTTGAAGTCAAAAGAGTCATCAAACTATATGTACCATTAACAACTCCCAAAACCAGAAAAAACAAATTACCCATAACAATAAGGAAGCTTCAATCCAAAAAGAAATCACTTTGGTGGAAAAAACAAATCTGGTCAAATTGCCAACTTCAAAAGCCGATACAAAAATCTATGCCACCAGATAAAAACTGAATGCACTAATTATCACATTAAACAAGAGGAAAACCTTCTATGCACAAATTCCACCCATACTTTCTTTCAATTTTGTAAACAGCAAACTAAAAGACTCAAGGCCTATCCCACCCCTGCAAAGACTGCAACGACGACACCATCAAAGCAAACCTCTTTAACACATTCTTTGGCTCAGTATTTGTAAACAGCCCAGTACTTCCTTGTCAAACTACAGACAACTACAATGATCTAATACATATCGATTTTACAGAAGACATTGTTGAAAAAGCACTGCGCAATCTAAAATAATCCCTATCGATTGGACTGGATGGAATATATGCCTACTTCTTAAAAAAGCTATTCACTGCCATCGCCAAACCTCTAAGCATAATCCTTGAAAAATCTTTCAGGACCAGCTCCTTGCCAAAACTATGGTCACAAGCCATGGTCATCCCCATCTTCAAAAAGGGAGACCCCAGCCTAGTTGAAAATTACAGACCAATCTTCTTATGTTGCGTCACCTGTAAAGTCATGGAATCAATTATGAACCAATCCATTATCCTCCTCTTAGAGACAGACAACTTACTCTCCAATAAACAATTTGGTTTCAGAAAAAAACTATCCTGTAATCTGCAACTTTTACACCGCAAAAGTATATGGACTACACAACTCAACCAGGGCAAAGCAATAGACGCAATCTACACAGGCTTCTGTAAAGGTTTTGATTCAGTGGTACACGACAAACTACTATTAAAACTAAAATCTTATGGTATCTCTGGACACCTACATAACTGGATAGAAGCATTCCTGTCAAACAGACAACAAATGGTCAAAATTGGGAGCGTCCTATCAAATTCTGTACCTGTCAACAGTGGTGTCCCCCAAGGCAGTGTTTTAGGACCAACTCTCTTAATACTCCACATAAATGACCTCTGTGATCATATTAAGAGTAACTGCATTCTCTTCACTGATGATGTAAAGCTATTCAAAACCACAGACAATACTATTACCCTCCAAAAAGACCTTGACTGTGTATCAGAATGGTCAATTAAATGGCAACTTCAAATCTCAACAAATAAATGCTCTGTCTTACATATTGGCAAAAAAAATAATAATCTGAAAATAAAATACAAGCAAATTGGTTAAGAACTTGTTGAGGATCCAAACTCTGGAGTACTCATCTCTAATGATCTAAGTGCTAGAGCCCAGTGTAACTACATAGCCAGAAAGGCATTAAGAGTTGTTAATCTAATCCGATGTAGCTTCTTCTCTGGTAATATCACACTACTAACTAGAACGTACAAACATTTGCTGGACTTATACTTGAATACACTCATCAGTCTGGAACCCATATTATGTATCTGATATTAACACAATTGAAAAATTGTCCAGAAATATTTCACAAGTTGAGCTCTCTGCTCCTTTACTCATTGCAGAATACTTTATGCCACCGGACTTGAAACTCTAGACCTAGACAACCTAAAACTATGCCGCCTCTGGTCCGATCTAAATATAGTATATAAAATCATACATTGCAATGTCCTACCTGTCAATGAATACTTCAGCTTCAATCATAACAATACAAGAGCACACAATAGATACAAACTCAAGGTTAACTTCACCAAATTTTCCTGCAGAAAATACGATTTCAGTCGCAGAGTGGTCAGTGTTTGGAATGCTCTACCTGACTGTGGTTTCTTCCCCAAAGCCCAAAAACTTTAACTTTAGACTGCCTACTATTGACCTCACCCCCTTCTTAAGAGGCCTGTAGGGGGCGTGCATAAGCACACCAATTGTGCCTACTGTCCCTGTCCTATTGTTTCTTTTTATTTTTCTTTTAAGTATCTATCTCGTGTATTCAAAACTATGTTTATTCTTATACCTGTATCTTATAAGCGATTGACAAACCAAATAAATAAAAATAAATAAACTTTCCCTCTTTCACAAGTGAGTCAAGAAACTCAACTGAGAAATATCTAATTATGTCCCCTCTACAATCTTTCCTTCCCTTCCCTTTTTACAACTACACTGATATACTCAGTTGAGTCTTGTAAATTAGCCCTGTAAATAAATAATTAAATATACTGCTTTTTTATATAGATTAGCATTCTTGATCTGCTGATATTTGGAAATTCCTAAATTTCCTGCAGCATGAAAATGGTTGACTAGAGTGGACAATTCAGAAGCAATGATCTTTATATTAGTGTGTGTGTGTGTGTGTGCGTGTGTGCTTAATACCATATTTCCATGTTCAACAAAGATAAGATATGGGATGTTAATTGATGCTGGAAACTTTCTAATATTGAAATATGGGAAGATAATATTTCATCCTCCACACAGTAAACAGAACAAGCAACAATATTTTTAATTTCCATAGAAATCAAAACAAAGACTATTTAAATAACTGAATCTCTGAATTTTACAAATTTAAATTAGGTTTGTCTTCATTCTGCATTAATTTGACATTTTAAAAAAACTGTGTGAAAATGTACATACATGTTTGTGAACATTTCTCTAATATTATTTTTTGGAATTAAATCAATATTATGGACCTAATCTCAAATACATATACACTGCTCAAAAAAATAAAGGGAACACAAAAATAAGACATCCTAGATCTGAATGAATGAAATATTCTTATTAAATACTTTGGTCATTACATAGCTGATGTGCTGACAACAAAATCACACAAAAATTATCAATGGAAATCAAACTTAGCAATCCATGGAGCTCTGGGTTTGGAGTTACACTCAAAATTAAAGTGGAAAAAAACACTACAGGCTGATCCAACTTTGATGTAATATCTTTAAAACAAGTCAAAAAGATGCTCAGTAGTGTTTGTGGGCTCCATGTGCCTGTATGCACATGTGCCTGTATGCCCTCCCTACAACACCTGGGCATGCTCCTGATGAGGTGGGCAGATGGTCTTCTGAGGGATTTCCTCCCACACCTGGACTAAAGCATCCCCCAACTCCTGGACAGTCTGTGGTGCAATATGGTATTGGGGGATGAAGCGAGACATGATGTCCCAGATGTGCTCATTTATATTCAGGTCTGGGGAATGGGTGAGCCAGTCCTTAGCATCAATGCCTTCACCTTGCAGGAACTGCTGACACACTCCAGCCACACGAGGTCTAGCTTTGTCTTGCATTAGGAGGAACCCAGGGCCAACCACACCAGCATATGGTCTCACAAGGGGTCTGAGGATCCCTTGGTACCTAATGGCAGTCAGGCTACATCTGGTGTCCACATGGAGGGCTGCGCAGCCCCCTAAAGAAATGCCACTCCACGCCATTACTGACCCACTGCCCAACCGGTCATGCTGGAGGATGTTGCAGGCAGCAGAACATTCTCCACGGCGTCTCCAGACCCTGTTACATCTGTCAGTGTAATGTACTCAGTTACACTGTAATGTAATGTAAACAGTGTAATGTGCTCAGTGTGAACCTGCTTTCATCTGTGAAGAGCACAGGGCATCAGTGGCGAATTTGCCAACCTTGGTGTTCTCTGGCAAATGCCAAATGTCTTGCACGTTGTTGGGCTGTCAGCACAACTCCCACCTATGGACGTCGGACCCTCATACCACCCTCAAGGAGTCTGTTTCTGACTGTTTGAGCAGCCATATGCACATTTGTGGCCCACTGGAGGTCATTTTGCAGGGCTCTGGCAGTGCTCCTCCTGTCCCTCCTTGCACAAAGGTGGAGGTAGCGGTCCTGATGTTGGGTTGTTCTCCTCCACATTTCCTGATGTACTGGCCTGTCTCCTGGTAGCGCCTCCATGCTCTGGACACTACGCTGACAGACACAGCAAACCTTCTTGCCACAGCTCACATTGATGTGCCATCCTGGATGAGCTGCACTGCCTGTGCCACTTGTGTGGGTTGTAGACTCCATCTCATGCTACCACTAGAGTGAAAGCACCGCCAGCATTCAAAAATGACCAGACTATCAGCCAAAAAGCCTAGGAACTGAGAAGTGGTCTGTGGTCACCACCTGCAGAACCAGTCCTTTAAGGGGGATGTCTTGTTAACTGCCTCTGCTTTCCACCTCTTGTCTATTCCATTTGCACAGCAACATGTGAAATTGATTGTCAATCAGTGTTGCTACCTAAGTGGACAGTTTGATTTCACATAAGTGTGATTGACTTGGAGTTACATTGTGTTGTTTAAATGTTCCCTTTATTTTATTTTTTTTGAGCAGTGTATTTTTTACAGGTTGACTAACATTGTAAATTGTAGAGAAACATAAGTCTTGTAGAGATAAATTATACTCTATTTTCTTCTCTCAATTGATCACAGGCTATTTTTAGTAGCCTTAATCTTTTGTAACATCAGATCATATGATGGAATTGGATCTAATCGGAGAGATATATATCAGAAAGCTGTGTCAAAAATGATCCCTTTGGTAGAATTCCCTGGGCAAGAAAATCAGTTCTAGCTGATCTAATTAATTAATTGTGGTTAGGGATGTGTATTGGAGTTGTATTTCAATGTTTTTAGACATTAAGAATGACTTCTTTATCAACATCCTATCCACATAGAGTTGCTAAATAAATGAGGTTTGGATCACTCATAGGATAAGCTTATAAAAGGAAATAGGAAATGGGAAAACATAATCGTCTCACTTACCAATGAAGGGAAGGCAGTTTTCCCCAAAATACCAGTTAATGAAAAGTTGAACAGGAAGCTTTTACTCAGCTTTACTTTTTAGCTGGTTTCTAATCAGATAGTTCGATTAGATTCTCTTCTGAGCCTATGATTCTGTAATGTGGAAAGGGATTCAAGAGAAAATGTGGCACATGAGTGAAAATGAATAAGTAGTTATTACAGAAACTACTGGAATCATTTTAGAAGTCATTATAACATGAAAAAGAGTAAATGCACCCTTTTAAATGTGGTTGAAAAAAACCACAAAGAATGGCCAGAAAAATACTTTGTAACTCTGACTCTCTCTTCTAAACATACGATGTGGGAATAAATTCCATTGATTTCTTACAGAGGCTTATCTCATTTTCTGATTCTTAGAGTAACAGATTTAACCGATAATCAGAGTTGGAAGGGACCTTGTAAGTCATCTAGTCCAACTCCCTGCCCAAGCGGGAGACCCTACACCATTTCTGACAAATGGCAGTCCAGTCACTTCTTGAAAGTCTCAAGTGATGGCGCTCCCACAACTTCCAAGGGCAAGCTGTCCCATTGGTTGATACTTCTCACTGTCAGAAAGTTTCTCCTTATTTCCAGGTTAAATCTCTCCTTGTTCAGTTTCCATCCATTATTCCTTGTCTGACCAAGAGGTGCTTTGAAAAATAGCTTGACCCCTTCCTCCCTATGGCAACCCCTCAAATATTGGAAGACCGCTATTATGTGTCCCCTAGTCCTTCTCTTTACTAAACTAGCCAAGCCCAGTTCCTGCAACTATTCGTTGTATGTTTTAGCCTCCAGTCCCCTAATCATCCTGGTTGCTCTTCTGTGTACTTTTTCTGGAGTCTCAACATCTTTTTTATAATGTGGTGAGTAATTTGCTTAAAACCTCAGTTTCCACAGTCACCAGACTATTTATTACCACTATTTGTATTTGGAGAAGGGCAGAATTCTATTTTTATTTCTTGTGTTCACAGAGAAAAGAACTGTAGGATTATAACATTTCAGAGCATGTTGGAAAATGTATTGGATACCACACTACAGGAACCCCAAATCTAAATTTCCCCAAACTGATGGTTGTGATTTTCATAATAGTTTTTGCAGCTTTTAACAGGAAATTTGAAGAGAATTCTAAATTGTAATGATAGATCCATTATAACTCTTAATCGCCAAGTGATGACACTTGGATATTAGCTTAAATATGTTAGCTTAATATGTTAACATATTAGCTTAAATATGTTACAGAGAACCATTTTATTAATTTGATGAAAATGTTATTTCATCTAACTCAGATTGAACTGATTTACTCAGGTGTCAAATTAAAACAATAATGCTGCAAAAATAAGGTATAATAAAATATAAAACATTCAGCAAATTATGCTGGAGCAATTCAAAAACCCAAAACCATTAAAAGGGGTTCACAAGATCTTCTGACTGAATCCCTGGGGAGAAAATAAGTATTTGGAGGATAACAAGAGGTGAGCAGGATAACAAGAGGTGAGCAGAATAGTTGCAGGAACCATTTAGATGCAGAACTATTAGTCCATAGGCGAGGTGCAATGGCAGTGAAAACACATTTCCTGGGTCCTTTGCTTCAAGGACCCTGAAACATAAGCTAAGGGTCTCCAAACTTGGCAACTTTAAGACTTGTGGACTTTATTCCGTCCGGAAAGAAGGGCGTGAGACCAGGTTCCAAACAACTATTTTATTTAAACTCGCAAGGCAAAAGATACGGAACATAGCCCAAGCCGCGGCAGCCCTTTGTATAGCGGCTTGCCTGCGGCTTGTGGCCAATGACACTCATTTAACTGTTCCTGCCATTTGGCCACTTCCCGGATTGGTTCTTAATCAGCCAATCCAAAAGTGGCCTTTTCGGCCAATCAGAACGAGGGACTTGGAACTTACCAAATTCCATACAGAACATCCCTCCCCCTTTAGTTTAGTCCAACGTGGGTGATGTAGTCACATAGGTAGGTGGGGCTTTTTCTAGTCCTAGTTGACCTGCGCAGCTCAGTCTTGGCGTGGTCTTCTAGCGGTTCGGATGGGATCGCTGCTTCTCCCGTCCTTCTCCATGGAACCTCCTGGAAGGGTGAGTCAGCCTTGCCGCTCCCACCTGAGTTTCTCGGGCCAGTTGAGATGGCTCCACCGCTCCCTCCTGGTTTTACTGGGTTGGTTGAGCTGGCCTGGCTGCCTCCTTCCAGGAAGGCCTCGCTTTGTTCTCCTGCTCCAGGACTTCTTTCTTGGGGTTCATCTAACCGTGAGTGCTCTTTTTGTTTGGTTAGATTGTCTTTTTGCATAGTTTGTTGTCTTGTTATGGGAAGTTTGTCTCTCCGTTTTTTTAATTATTTGTACTTCCCCCCACTCCTTGGTTGTTTTATTATTATTATTTATTTATTATTATTTAGTCGGTATTTATTTTTGATTCTGTGGTGTTTTTTTCATTCGAGATTGCAGGAATGAAGCTGGTCTATGTGCTGCTTCCATTCCCTCCCGTCGTCTAAAATTCATCAGTAGGACCGGCGGCCTTTGATTTGGGTGATGGTGGCTGGAAGCCACAATGGGTCCCCAGTGAGGTTTTTGGCATAGACCAGGTCGCCGATTTCAAACGTAAGGTATTTGCTGGAGGAATTGGGGGGTTTGTCCCAGGGGTAAGTGGGGTGCAGTCTGTCCAGGTAGGAGTGTAGTTTCCTACCCATTAGAAGTTCTGCTGGGCTTTTATTGGTTGTGCTGCTAGGGGTAATATGCTGCAAGGTTAGTAGTCGGTTTAGTTTGTCCTGCATGTCCTCCTTGTTCATTCTGTCTAGGCCCTCTTTAGTATACCGAACCATGCGTTCAGCCCTGCCGTTCACAGCCAGATGGGCCTGCGCAGTTAAGGCATGTCGGATACCCTGGGTAGCCAGATATTGTTCGAATTGCAAGGCTGTAAATTGGGGCCCATTATCTGAAACCAGTACATCAGGTAGCCCATGTGTCGCAAATAGTTTGTCTTGCTGTTTCATGACAGCTTCGGTGGTTGTGGAAAAGGAAGGTTGTGGAATCCATGAGCATCAACCACCATCAAAAAAGTGTTTCCCTTCGTTGGCCCAGCGAAGTCAATATGTACCCGGGAGGGGGTTCCCAATCTCTTATTGGTGCTTGTGGGGGGGTAGGCCTCGATTTTTAACAATCATGGCATGTTGCAACCCAGTGTTCAATGTCTTTGTCCAGCCCTGGCCACCAGATGTAAAACCTGGCCAGGGCTTTCATTTTGACTATGCCCGGGTATCCCTCATGCAACATTCTCAGAACGTCTTCCTGGAAACTTCTCGGAAACACCACCTGTCACCCCATAAAATGCACCCCTTTTCTACAGACAGTTCAGTCTGTCTGGTACGGAATGGTTGAAAAGTCTCAGTTTTGTTCTCCTCCGGCCAGCCTTTACCTACCCAGTTCAATATGTGCGCTGTCAAAGGGTCTTTGGCTGTGGTTCTCGCGACGTCGGCTGCAGTCAGTGGTACCTCTAGGCAGGTCTCAAGCTGAAATGTGGAGGTGGTTGGAGCAGGGTCATCTTCTGTGATGGGCAGCGGGGAATGGCTCAGGGCGTCAGTGTGTGTGATGGCTCTTCTGGGTCGGTGCAACAGCGTGAAGGAGTAGGCAGCGAGGATTCAGACCAATTCATCATTCTAGGTGACAGAATGTTCAGGGTTGACTTGTTGCCTGCTAGGATTCCAAGAAGGGGCTTGTGATCAGTTATTATAGAAAAAGTTCTACCTAAAGGTACTCATGGAATCTTTTGACTCCGGCGATGATTGCAAGGGCTTCTCTATCTAGTTGACTGTCATTGCGTTCCAACTTGGAGAGCATCTTGGAGTAAAAGGCGACCGGTGCCTCTCTGCCGTCTGGTAGCTGGTGGCTCAGGATGGCACCGACCCCAGAAGGCAAGGCATCATAGGTGACCGTCATAGGCAGGGTATTGTTAAACTGGATGAGAACGGTGTCCGACATTAATAGGCCCTTGATACCTTGGAAGGCTTTCTGTTCCTGGTGGCTCCATGTCCAAGTGGTTTTTTATCTAACAGTCAATGTAGGGGTTCTGCTATTGTTGCCTTATGGGGCAGGAACACGTAAAAATTTATGAGGCCTAGGAATGCTTGAAGGTCAGTTTTATTCCTGGGCCTAGGAGCGTCTTTGATAGCCTTCACTTTTTTTGGGGTGGGGTGAATGCCCTGTTCATCGATTAAATAGCCCAAAAACTCAACCCAGTTAGTGGCTAATTCACACTTTTCCCTTTTTACTTTGAGGCCTGATTTCCTAAATCTTGTTAAGGCTTCTCTTAATCTGGTCTCTAGCTTGGTTGGCATTTTTTGCTGAGACCAGTACATCGTCAAATTAGGGAAGCACACCTTTGATTCTATTTAGCAGGCATTCAATGAGGCTTTGGAACCTGCCTGGGGTGACGCTAACACCGAATTGGAGGCGGGTACACTTGAATGCCCCTCTATGTGTTACAATAGTCTGCGCCTCTGCCGTAATGGGATCAACGGGTAGTTGTTCATAGGCCTGTGCGAGGTCGAGCTTCGCAAAAAAATTTCCTCCTCCGAGCGAGTGCAGTAAATGTTGCACTATCGGCACTGGGTATGCGCTTTGTTAGAGCGCATGGTTCAGGATTGCCTTATAGTCTCCGCAGATGCGCACTGACCCATCCGGCTTCACTGGTGTGACGAGAGGGGTTTCCCACCTGGCATGATCGATTGGCTCTAAAACCCCTTGAGCTATTAATTTATTCAGTTGCTTGTCAATTTTTGATTTTAACGTGAATGGGACGCGTCTGGCCTTTAAACGGATGGGGGCTATTTTCAGGTCTAGGCTAAATGAAATTGGGGTCTCCTTGTACTTGCCTAGAGTCCCGTCAAAAACATCTTGGAATTCTTGGAGCAGGCTCTCCTCCCAGTTGTTTGTAGCGATGCGGTTGATCCCGGTCAAGCCGATTCCCAGGGGCGCAAACCATTCAATCCCTAACAGGCTAGGGTGGTCGCTGTCGACGATGGTCAGAGGCAAGATTTCAGCATGGTTTTTAAATTTGACTAGAAAATGTCCAAGGCCTACTATTGGAATTTGATTTCCCTGATAGTCTTTTAGCACTAGTCTTTGTTTCTGTTCTCTCTGTTTAATGTTCGGTATCCTGGATGGTATTCCAGGATACCACAGATAGGAACTACCCTGAGTTGACTTCCATCTCACAGGGTCTTCCCTCGATGTTCACCTCTATCCGAACCTTCTTTCCACTCTCCGCTCTGGCATTGCCAATGGTGACTGTCTGATGCGTTTCTTCCCTGTCACCGGTTCTCTTGTTACGGTTCCATCTACTTCCGGCTTGTCTTTCTTCATGTCTGGGGGGGGGGGTGCTGCCGCGTCTTTTTGGACTATAGCTCTTTTTGTTGCGGCAGACCCTTTCGATGTACCCCCTCTTATTACAAGCCCGGCATATTGCGTCAAGGAACCTGCATTCAGGTTGCGGGTGATTTCCTCCGCAGCCCGCACATTGAAACTCCTGCTGATTTCTTCTCTTTTCGTGCCATTTTTTATCTGAATGGAGTCTATGGATGTCTTCGTCGTCCTCGGTATCACTCTGGGATTCGATGTCTTTGTAGTGGGCTGTCACTGTGGGCTGTTTCTTTCCTCCTCTGCCTTCTTCTCCCTGGGTTGGGTTGACATTTCTGGAATTGCGTTCATTTGCTGCATGGTGGCTGCTGACTTCTTTGCTGCTTTGGCGGCGGTTGCCTCTGTAATGGCCTCGGCCACGGTTATGTTTGGCCTATTCAGGAGATTGCTCTAAAGGGTAGTGTCCTTCAGGCCAAGGACCACATGGTCCCTCATTGCCTCGTCTATATTCTGGAACTCACAGGCTCCTCCAATGTGTCTCAAGGCTGCTACAAAATCTCCTGTAGTTTCATCCTCCTTTTGGTCCCTCTTATAGAATTCGTGTCTTTTGATTAAATTCGAGACTACCGGTGCGTAGTGTGCTCGAAGCATTCGGTTCAGGTCGGACCAGGTCATCTGTTTGACATCTTTGGGTTTTGCCAGTGCCTTCGCAATTTTAAAGACGGCCGGTCCGCAATGTGTAAGGAAGACAGCCCTCTTCCTTTGGTCTGAGATTTCTTCCATTTCGTTGCTTTCTAAGAACATAAGAAAGTGATCGATATCCAATTCCCAATCCTCCTCATCAGGATTGAATGGTGCGGGCAGCACGTTGTTACCGGCCATCTCTCTCGCTCGGTTCAGATCACCTCGTGCTTCAGTCTCACCTTCTACGACTATCCCATCTTCGTCACCAGTGTTCCATCCGGAAAGAAGTGAATGAGACCGGGTTCCAAACAACAACTATAACAACAACTAAACTCGCAAGGCAAAAGATACGGAACATAGCCCAAGCCGCGGCAGCCCTTTATATAGCAGCTTACCTGCAGCTTGTGGCTAATGACATTCATTTAACTATTCCCGCTGTTTGGTGGCTTCCCGGATTGGTTCTTTATCAACCAATCCGCAAGTGGCCTTTTCAGCCAATCAGAACGAGGGACTTGGAACCTACCAAGTTCCATACAGAATAGACTTCAACTTCCAGAATTCTCCAGCCAGCATAATTCTAGGAGTTGAAGTCCACAAGTCTTAAAGTTGCCAAGTTTTGAGACCCCTGGCTTAAGTGATAAGACTTGAAGAATGCACCCATGTCAGATATTATTGACTCCATCGGTTGGAGTCACACATCATGGTTATATTTCTCAAAATGCACCACAATGTTTTGTAATTTTCATGTATTGTAGAACAATTATCACAGTAAAGCATAAATAGGGTTTATTCATTTAGCATTACATCTAGCAATTAAATTTTGTTACCAAAATTTGATTCAACTTGTGTGAATACAGAGAGAAAGGGCATCCCTACTTTTTAGCCCAATTTAATGTATGTATGTGTTTATACAGCAACATGAAAATCCTATCTCTCAATTATTCTGCTTATAAACAGTAGTATTGGTACCCCTGTTTATAGCATCTATAAATCCTTATCTATAGTTATGCACTGAATGGTTTCTGTGTCCAATGCTACACTGTTGGAATACAAAACACAAATTCTTTTGTCATTTTCCATAACTGTTTTGTGAACAATGGCTTAATATGCACAGATTTTTCCAGGCAGAATTTTTATATGTGGTGATTGAGTGACATGCTAGAGTAAATGATATGGTCCTCCATCTGGAAAGGATTTCTATTCTAAGCAGAACATTTTGAAGGGAAACAGTGAATGAGACACTCTACATTTGGCTGGAGCACTTGCTATCATTTTTAAGGACTTCTTGCAGGAGGACCAGTAATTTTGCTTGTTTGGCAAGAAAATAATTTGGCCCTCATGCAAGATTTGGTATTGGTAGACAGTAAGTTCAGCAGAGGGTTTTACTCTCCTGTTGCTACTGCAGTATTAGTATTCATGCTGCAAGTAGAGAACATAAATAAATGTATTGCTTTTTATATTTCTATACATTGCCTATATGGCTAAAATGGTATACAATATGTGCAATAAAATTATCCATTAGTGAGATAGTTTACTAAAATATCTGGTTTTGTGGAACACTCTCAACTAGGAGAAAATAGAGTTAGATAACTTATGAATATGGAAGCTGAACAATTATCTTAGCACATTGTGTGGATCATCTGTGGGCAAGTTATGTGAGTATTCCCATTCTCATCCCACTGTTATGATTCAGAAGATAATATGTCTCATGCAATATAGATAGATGATAGACAGACAGACAGACAGACAGACAGACCAGAGGTTCAAACCATTTCAGCAGGTTCAAACCATTTCTGAAGAACCAGTAGTAGAAATTTTGAGTAGTTCGGAGAACCAGCAAATACCACATCTGACTGGAGATTTTACAGTATCCTTGCCCTGCCATGCCCAGCAAGCCATGCCCACAGAACCAGTAGTAAAAAAAAAATATATGCCACCACTGATACACACACATACACACACACACACATACTACACAACATTTTTCTATTTCTAATTGTAAAGCATTTGTTGTCTTAGCTCAGCTCTCAGTCTTTGGAAATAAAAATTTAAAACAAACACTTTTTTGCAGCAGACCTGAATCCAGCATTTATGCTTATGTAGACATCAAACATATTCAAAGACTAGATGGATTTATTTTCTCCTTCAAACTTTGGTATTTAAGCCTCTAGGCTTGACAGAGCATGGCACTGTCTGATGGCAAATATAAAAATAACAATTTTTTCCCCATCCTTACAGTGCCAGGCTCAGCAAAAACAACTCGAGCCTTTTGCCTCTCATGTGAGTTATTGAAAGAGTTTCTAGTTTTATATTGTATAAACTGAATTACACCATTCAGTTACATTCATTCAATTTTATTTGCAAAAACAGAACATGTTACAAAAATGCATTCAAACTACACATATTAAAGTAGTGCAGTGCAAAAAATATATTGGCATCTAGGAGTTTATGTTGAACTAATAATTGTGATAGAAAAATGTATTCAAGCATTTTTATTACAGCTGATCCAGGTTTAGTAGTTATAGACTTTTTTGGGTTGTAATCATTAGCCATCCATAGACTCTTGGTTTTCTATATAAGACTGAATCTAAAACAGAAATCTATAAGCAAATTGCTTTTTATATCTATATCAACAAATTCTGTTTTGAGGCCTAAAAATTGATAATGGGTTAAATCCTTAATCTATAAAGTCTGTTCTGCAAAGGATATAGAAACTTTTATAATATTAGATAATAGTTTACCACAAATAAAGACAGAAGACGCATAGGGAAACTTAATGCTAACTCTGTGCATAGATGTAAAAATATTCAGGATTTAATGTGCTTCTGTTTTATGAAATAATTTTGCTGAGATGGCTCCATTATTATTGTTATCTTTTGCTATCTCTTTGGTTTATAATCATATTAACATTGTTAATTGTTTATTGGATTTTATATTGCTGTTTATGTTTTTATTTCATGCTCCCCAAGATCATGTTTTGTAAGATAGGGTAGTTATAAATATGAGTGGATGGATTGATGACAGATGTATAGATAGGGTTAAAGATAGAGATGATAGAGGGAGGGAGGGAGGGAGGGAGAAAGGGGGGGGGGAGAGAGAGAGATCTTATAATAAATATTTTTGTCCTAGCCCCTTTCTATGAGTTTTGAATAAAGATATTAACCTATCTTTATGCAATTCTAAGGATTGAGATAATATACAGAAACAAATATATTTAGTGTCTGATAACTTTAAGAATCATCATGATTATTAATTTTATCACTGTTAATGTCCTCCTAAGTATTTATTGCATGTGTTTATTGCTCATTACTCCAACCTAGCTAAAATGAAAAGAACTACATTCATGTCTATTTTTTATTGACCAGATTTTAGTCAGAATTTGAGATTTGGGCATAATACGAATTGTAACCATAAACTGTTGAACACAATCATAAAGCATGGTTTGCACTGAGTTTGCCTCAAGACAACCATGATTAAGATTAGCCACAATCTGTTAGATTAAACTTTGATGAATCAAAATGATTGCTTCCAAGTGCTGTTGTCCTCACCAGAAGAGAAAGTACCATGGAACCAGTGGTGGGATTCAATTTTTTTCCTACCAGTTCTGTGGGTGTGGCTTGGTGGGCATGGCAGGAAAAGGATACTGTAAAATCTCGAGTCAGAGGTGGTATTTGCCGGTTCTCTGAGCTATTCAAAATTTCTGCTCCTGGTTCTCCAGAACTGGTCAGAACCTGTTGAATACTACCTCTGCATGGAACTTGCTTCTCTTTATAATATTATTAAACTATATTTTAATTCCAAGATACAAGCAGCCATTCCTAAACATAATTTCCTTATTATGTCTATAATAGAGACTTTTGTGGGGTAATGCACTCTCTTCCTGAAAATATTTTTTATTTCTAAAAAAATATAATTTTACTGATTACCTGAGATATTTTGATTGCAGGTAATTCTTCAGGTTTTGAACTACCCACAATATTGTAATGATTGAATCTCCTTTCCTACTTCCTTTCTTTTGTACACATTTTGTCTACAGTATTGTAAAACCTACAGTTTGTTGTTCCTGTTTATATTGTAGAATGGCCCTCTTTCTTTCTCATGGAGTGGCTTTATATCAATCTAACAGTAAAAGGTCTACATTGTGCCATTAACTCTATCATATGTAGCAACTGTTTTATTGAACATTTAATGTTGCAAATTATGTTGGAAATGCTGCAATAAATGTCCAGCTGCAATATACTCTCATACAAGAAGTGTACCAGTAACATACTTGATTCCATTCTCTGTTAGTCATCCATGACTACATTTATTAAGCACATGATTGCTCTCCCATTTTGGTTCAGCTATAGTTTCTTTTAGTTCTGAAGCATTAGTAGTTCATCAATTCAAGTTACTGAATTCTCAGGAGTGAATATCCCACTCCAAAAGAAGAAAAGTCTCAAAAAATCTGCTTCTTCCAGGGAAGAAAAAAAATCCCAATTAAAGACTGATGGGAAGAAGAAGTGATTACCTTTCCTTTACCTTTCAAGAAATGCCAGAGGTCATCCCTTGCCACAGCATTGGGCAAATAAATTATTATGGACCAGTCCCTTGAAATTTCATGAGCTGTGAAGATTTGTGTGCTAAGGTGAATATTTTCAATGTCCCCAACCCTTTACTACACGGATAAATAGCTTCATCCATTAACTAATCACTTTTCAAGCCTGCCAAGATGTACTAAAAATTTCCATTTCAGCCTTGACTGTTAAGAATGAGAATTATACAAAGGCCCTTTTAAGAGATGATAAACATGAATGTTGTACATACAAATCTACTAAGCCTGCTCACTATTGTCACATTTTCCTTGGGGAGTGATAGTAATTCAGAAACAAGAGCTTTTACATTAGTCAGTGTACATACTGAGATCATGATGTAATCTTGTATTGACTTACACAGAATCCCCTGTTATACAGCATCAGGGCTATCACTGAATGGGCAAGCATTCAATGGGGAAAGCTTAACCACTTTCGTAAGTGATGATTTTAAAAAAACACTTACCTTGATCCTGTGAAGAAGAAAGAATTGGAGGAAAAGCCCTGCTATTACTCTGATGATTGTTTCTAGAATTGTGGCTTTGAAAGTGGCATTTCCTTGCTCAATTGAAAACAATTTTCAAATTGTTGTGTTTAACTGTTAGTTTTGAACTTTACAATGGGAATATATATGATGTGTGCATGTAATCAAGCAAGCATGGTTGGTTTATGATAGTTTTGCCTGTTGTGGACAATTTGTGAGTGAGTATACTTTGGATGGCTTGCATTTTAACTTGCTGAAATTATATTGGAACTATGGCATGGTATGATATTTTTTAATCTGGAGCTATCCATACTAATTTGAATTAAGGGATTAGTGGAATCAAAGAGCTCTGGAAGACGCATACTTATCTAACTCAATTATTTCATTGCTGTACTATGGTATTTAATAATCATTGACTTTGTGCCATTTAACTGGTACTGATTCTTAGTGACCACACAAATAGATTTTGTCTATTACAATCTATACTAACCTAGTCTTTCAGGTTTTTCAGGGTTGAAATTATTGCTGTTCTACGTGAATCAATCTATCTTGCTGCTGTCTTCTCTTTCCTTCACATATCTCAGCATTAGAACCTTTTCTAGAAAGCTAGATGTTTACACCATGTGTCCAAAGTAGAATAATTTGAACTTGGTCATTTGTCATTTAGTGAGAACTCTAGGAATAACATGTCTGTTTTGCACATTAAGCAAATAATAAAATAGAGATTTGAATCAATATTTAATTAACATCATCCTGTTTACATCTATGACAACCCCTTTAGAAGAATAAGAATAGAATGTGGAATTAAAGTTAGAATGGTGCAGGTTTTTTTTGACAAATATAGAAACAGTATTTTATGCTAGCTAAAAGGGAGAAGTAGATATATAATGATGGCTATGCTGACTGAATTTCCACAACTGCCTGAAACAATGACAGTTTGTAGATGAAGTGAGAGCCCAGCTGCAGAGTGCTCTATAGAGACTGTTTACTCTCCATGCCCAAATTTATTATGACAGATGATATGAGTTGTTCCCTGTAGAGACAAAGGCCAATGTACCTTTCAGGCAGTGAGTGAGCAGCTCCGTAGTCTGCAGCTCACACAAGTGCTCAGGAAATAGAATGGGAAATAGTTGAATAAAATCATGGTAGGAATTAGTTTGAAGCCATAAATCTAAGGAGAGTTCCACTGAGGTGGATCACCTGACATGTCCCTGCATGTCTAGGAGGGAAAGCAAAATTTGTTGCATCATTCTTCTGTCTTTAAAAAAAAAGGGAGGGTGAATAATAAATTGAAATAGCAAACTGAAATGTGTCTTGTCATCTCTTTACCCTGAAAATTTTTTTTTTGAATTTATTAAAATTATCTAGGCCAAAGGTTTTCAAACTTGGCAAGTTTAAGACTTGTGGGCTTCAACTCCCAGAATTCCTGAGCTATCATGACTGGAGGACGAATTCTGGGAGTTGAAGTCCACAAATCTTAAAGATGTCAAGTTTGAAGACCCCTGATCTAGGCTATGCTAGGGTAAAATGCTACATTTTTTCTTCAATTAAATCAGTACAGTGTCCACAGCAGCACTCACATGTGATATAAGAATTCAAGCCATTCTCAAACATTATGGAGGCTTGATATTATAAAAGATTTCTGCTTCCGTTTTTTATGTTTTACTTTCAGAGAAATTCCTCTGCATTCAAAGGATGATTTTTAATTATTAAAATATTGACCCTATTCCAAGCCAAACTGAATTTCTAAGAAATGTCATCTAGAATAAAATTTTAATTTTTATTAAATACCTCTTCTTCACCATTAGATTGCTACCATTTGTTTGCCCTAATCTCCTGGCACCAATCTACAGAACCCCTTACAAAAAAAAAATTTCATGGAACACTATAACTTTAACAAATAAAGAGGACAGATTACAGTACTGACAATAAATAAAGATCATCAGCCACAGGGACCAGGCTCCTGTAAAGTAGAGAAGTTTGGCAGGTACCAAGTGATCCTGGCTCTTAATTAACATGTATGCCTATTTTCAACAGAGGATGAGGAAGACTAACAAGATAATAAGATTATCCCTAATAAGATTCATTTCTTATTCATTTTCTATATTTCTGTTTTCTATATTTCTTTAAGATGTGGGGCTATTCTCAAATCCATTGCCTTCCCAAAGATTACTTTCATCAAATTTTTCTGTGTTCTATCTGAGGTGTCAGACTCCTTCTATCCTTTCTTCTGCAAAGCCCAATATCATCCATTAAATTATATTTTCAGAGATTGTTATGCTGATGATTAAATATGCATGAGATATTTGTTCTTTTCAAAAAAATATAAATGCAAGTATTTTTAAACCCATCTTTCTACCATATTGGAATTATTAGATGTTTTCAGAGTAATGATTGCCGGGGCAGGGAAATGGTGGATTATATGACATTTTTACTGGCTAGCTTAAAGGGCAAAATTTAAAATTTGGCTAAAGAATGAATAACAGACCATTTTCATTCCTTCAAAATACATAACAATAAAAAAGACATGCCACCATTCAGAAGCTTATACAGACTGATTACATTAGGTAATACAAATCCTTATAGTTTTAATGTCATGTATATACCAATAACAACCTCTAGCATGCTTATAAGTCCGTAAATTTAGCTTCGCCAATAAAACTTTTCCTCAGTTAAAAAGCTAAATTCTCTTTTTTTTTAAAAATGAAAATCTGCTGTCAAGCCTTAAAGAATATCAGAATAACAGGATACAAGGGAAAATAATAAGATGGTCTCTATCCAGTAAACAAGATTTTGCTGGATTACTACCAGTACTTGAATTTAAGAAGGATTATTCTGAAGCCAAGATTTAGAATCTTCATCAGGCCTAAATGTGAAATAGTCCAGTAATTTTATCAGGCCTATCAATTAAATTAATCTGCTTTTAATCTTAGACCCAGATTCTCTAACATAATATTACTGTAAAGTTTTATATATATAAGTTTATAATTGCTGTCCATGGGCAATTTTATATTGTATATCTTCATTAAGCAATTTTTGATAGATTTTGTAGAAAGCCAAGTGTTGAGGTATTCCCCGTTAGGAGAATGAGTGCACTCAGGGAAACATAGTGCGAGTGGTGATGAATAACACACAACCAGCACAGATACACTGAATAGTAAAATGTAAGTTTTACTTCCTGTAAACGGGTAAACAAAGTCCAACAAACAGTCCAAATCATACGCGGTTAAAGCAGTTAGTATTCAAAATAATCAGTCCAGGAATAATCCAAAAACTAAGTCCTTTTCTTTACCAGTATCTTAAACAAAGTTCAGTAAATGGAGTTTGAGAATAGTTGCAAGACTCACAGCAATTCAAGCAGAATGACTATCAAGCAAAATGCAAAAGGAAAGGAAAGGAAACGCAAAAAAGAACAAACTATGTTTCTGGCTCCATCTTATGGCTGTTGGAGGAACCTCAGCCAATCACAATTACAAAATTCTCTAAAAGATACAACAGGATTAAATGACTATCCTGGTTTATATAGTGCCAACCCAACTGTTAGGTGACTATCATTCCTAACCTTCTCCCCTTTGGGTAGAACAACATAAAAATCTTACAGTTTAAGTTCATATTCCTCACAGCAAGCCTTATGTTTTATAGTGCTTTAGGCTTTCATAAAATGATCTGCAATGTTATTCTCTGACATGCAGTGCTCCAGTTTAATCATTTTACTTTGAACACATTGTCTCACATTCAGATATTGTATATCGGTGCGTTTTGATTTTGTCTTTACGGTGAGATTGGAAGCCATCTGAATTGCTGATTGGTTGTCTTAATGTACAACAATAGGTTCCTTTACATTACTTCCCATGTCTTTCATTAGTTGTTTATAACATACTAAGTCTGCACATAATAGAGACAAACATGAGAATTCAGTCTCCATTGTTGATAAGTTTAGATGTTTTTGTCGAATAGACCGCCATCCAATTAACACCTTTCCTAATAACACTACAGAATCTGACATTGATTTATGTGGAGGTATGTCTGTAGTGAAACTTGCATCGGCATATGCAGTTAAACTTAGTTCTTCCTTAGTCTCCAAATATAATGCATAATGCATTGTTTGTTTAAGATATCTCAACACACACTTAGCAGCTTGCCAGTTTTCATATACCTCAAACCTTTGTAAGGATTTTAGTTCCTTATCCATTGCTTCCTTCCAAGCAACCTGAACCTTAGCGGGATACAGTTTCAGTTCATTATAGTTAGTAGGAACTATATTTACTTGGCATGCTATACTAGCCTGATGTCTATCTGGTGGTCGTGTTATACAGGTTGAATGTCTAGGCAACTCAGGCCTTACTGGTGGACTCTCCTGTTCCACCTGCTCCTGTTCTTCTACCTCCTCCTGTGCCTGTTCTTCCTTTTTAATGGCTATTGATGGTTTAACTATCTCATCAGGACTACTTGAGTGTTGATAACAACATCATTCTTGGATTCCTGTTCTAGTTTATGCCACCCAATGTGCTCAAGAAATTTAGCGCTAGTGCTACAATAGACATTAGCTGTGCCTGGAGCCCTGAATCTAAACGATCTATGGTTGGCCTCATAACCTATGAAAAATAATTTCCTAGCTCTATGTTGCCCTTTCAGTCTTACTTGTGAGGGAATATGCACCCATGCTGGAGCTCCAAATTTGTGTAGATAACTAAAATTTGGGTTTCGGCCATTCCAGTGAGTGAATGGCAATTCACTAGTTGTTGTGTTCATCACATTATTTAAAACTTAGTTGGTACACATTATGGCTTCATCCCACAGTGTTTCAGGCAAATCTGAATCGGATAACATAGTGTGAGACATGGCTTGTAACGTTTGCCCCCTTAGTTCCATATTCAAGTTATGTTGTGGCCTGTAAGGGGCAGAACACTTATGCTCAACACCAGCCAATTTCAACATAATTTGGAATCTAGTGTTAATAAACTCAGTCCCGTTATCTGTTACTAAGGTATTAGCCTATGTCTCATTTTCCTCTTAGCAAATCATAGCCAGTTAAAGAAATGTTGGAATGTTTCTGTTTTGTTTTTCATAAGATAGCAGAAACCCTACCGTGAGTAATGGTCCATTATACTCAAAACATAGCAGGCATCTCCCAAACTGGGTGTCTTAGGACCAATTATGTCAGCAAAAACAACTTCTAAAGGTTCTTTGATCTTAAACCCATTCAGTCTGTTTGCAGGAGGAACCTTGCTTTTCTCCTGATTATAGGCATTACAGTTTAAGTACATACTACAGGGTTTTAATTTTACTCCCTCTGACAATTTAACAGTTTGTTTCAACATTTTGAAATTAATGTGCCCCAAACGTCTATGAAATAAATGGATACATTTGTCCTGTGGCTTAACATTGTTATAAACCAAGTTAGCCATTCTGCAGTTGGTCATCATGTATCACATATAAATCATTCTCTAAAGTAGCAATAACACTTTTACCCTCTTTCTCTATTATACAGTTATCTCCCCTAAAGGTTACTACATAAACAAGATTAACTAAAGCTTTTACTGATAACATATTAAACATATTAAATTTCATATGACATAGTTAAATGTTCGTTTATACAAGAACAATATGCAGTACCTTCACCAGATGCTTTCATCTTCCATCTATTTGCCAATGATACATCTTGCTTACTCATGGACACCTTTACAAACCTCTCTCTATTTCTAGTAATGCACTGCGATGCTCCACTATCAACAACCCACAAATCATGGTTTACAGTTGAATTGCTAGACATAGCTAAATTAACATTCTTCCCAGCCTTCTGGTGATTACCAGTATTCTGTTGTTTTCCCTTCTTACAGAATCTAGCTATATGTCCCCAGCCCCACAAGAAAAACATTTCCTAATAGTATAGGTAGTTGAAGACAAATTATCTTCTTGTGGTTGTTCCTTCCTCAGTTGGTCTCTATCTAGCCGTCTTCTTGCTTCTTCTAACAATCTTCCAGTTATGTCAGTCAATGTCAATTTATCTCCAGGTAGGACTTCCAGTGAAGAAACATAATAATCATAACTTTCATCCAATGTGGAAAGAATGATGTAAACTTGATGCAACTCTGAAAATATCAATTCTTTTTCAGGTAGCTCCTGAAAAGTTCAAATGAACTAACATATCTCCACCTTTCAGAAGACGTGCTTTAAACAGTTTGCATGTAAGATGTATATGTGCACCTACACCTACACGAACATAAATCCTCTTCAAATTCTCCCAACACCTAGCAACAGACACTTCTCCATGAATATGGACTAGCTGGTGGTTACTCAGTGTTAGTCCAATTATACAAAGAGCTCGTTCATTGTTCTGTTTAAAGTCAGCTAACTTTTTGGCATCATCCTCATTATCTGGATCCCAAGCATTTACATCCAGTGGATCCTGAATTGCAACCCATAACCCTTCTCTACGCAGAAATAGATTGCACTTCAGAGACCAGGAAACATAGTTTGTTCCATCCAAACGGGTTATCAGTGATAGACTTGTTGACGGATCTTGTGCCATCTTTACCAGGTCAGTAACCCACGATTAAACAGTAGATGTATATGCTACTTTGTATTCACACTAACTCTCAATTATCTGAGGCTGGGCCCATAACCAGTGTTGAGGTATTCCATGTTAGGAGAATGAGTGCACTCAGAGAAACATAGTGAGAGTGGTGATGAATAACACACAACCAACACACAGATACACTGAATAGTAAAATGTAAGTTTTACTTCCTGTAAATGGGTAAACAAAGTCCAACAAACAGTCCAAATCATTAGTATGGATTATCAAAGCAGTTAGTATTGGATTATCCAGGGATAATCCAAAAATGAAGTCCTTTTCTTTACCAGTATCTTGAACAAAGTTCAATAAATGGAGTTTGAGAATAGTTGCAAGAGTCAAGCAGAATGAGATCAGGCAAAAGGCAAAAGAAAAGCAAAGAAAATGCAAAAAAGAACAAACCAGGTTTCTGGCTCCATCTTATGGCCATTGGAGGAACCTCAGCCAATCACAATTACAACATTCTCTTAAAGGTAAAACAGTATTAAATGACTATTCTGGTTTATATATTGCCAATCCAACTGTTAGGTGCCTATCATTCCTAACACCAAGGCTGCCTAGATTTTGTTTGATCCAAGCATGCCTTCCATTGCTAACTCTGATGAGAGTAGGATATATACTAAAATAAACTCCCAGAAGAATACATGGCAGGAATATCCGAACAGTTCTTAAACCAAATAACATGGCTTGAGACACAGCATTAGATTATTTTAATCTCTAAACTAAAATACTCAGCCATCACTTCTTCGAGGGTCTAGTGAACTTTCTCTTACTTTTGTTTACTTACTTCATACCAATAATCGAACAGCACATTCAAAACATATTTCATTTTTATCTTGTTAAGTATTTAGCAAAAAAAGATTATTGAACATTTCTCCAAAAAATGATGGCAGCTCTTATAGGAACAGATGGAACTGTACACTTGGCACAGGGTTGTATTGTTGTTTTTCAGCAAATCAGGAACTGTACAAAGTGGCATTTGCTACATTCAGTTATGTCAACACATGCCAATGCTTTGAAATCCTATTTCCTTTTTAGGAACTGGCTCACAATAAAGGTAGAAAGATGGAGCACTGATTTTGGCATCTATGCAGAATGATGATGTCAGAGAGGTTAAACAACCCTTAGTTCATATCTCTTCAATGTGTTTCTCCCTTCTCCAGAAAGCCACAATTTTTAAAAGCTACCTGAGTAAATAAATAAATAAAAATAATGGAGAGTCCCCTTGATATTTAAATTATATAACTATATAATTGTTCTTGACTATTCTCCCAAACTTAAAAAATAAAAATAAGTAAATATCTTCTCTTGTCAATGTCACCAGATGGGCCCTTGTGTGGTATTCAGAAGATCTATAAAAACAAAGTGAGTCTAAAATTTAAAAACAAAGTGAAGTCCTCAGTAGGGAATACATGCCTGCGCCGATAAACAAACAAATTTCTTCCTTTGTGCTTTACTTCATTTCAATTTAATCCTAAAGATAGAAATTACCTAATTATTTTAAGTCATTTTGCTGAGTGGAATAATTATGTTTTCAATAACAACAACAGTAACCAAGGATGTCAGCTACCAGAGTTCAATAATGTCTTCTCTAGGGTCAATACTTGACAACTGTATTTTATTTATCCACAACCCAAGCTGGATTGAGTCCTGGATACAGCAGACAGAGGCAGAGAGATGGAACAAAGATAGAAAAATCAAAGGAGCATTGATAATGTCTAGGAAAAGTGAACTCTTATTGGCTATGGCTAGCAGTGATTTGCCAGCATATTGGCTGAAGCTTTCTTTCTTGCCTAGTAGCTCCTCTGTCCTGTATATGTCAAGACAGGAACAGTCCTTAATTTCGGCACACCGAAGCACCCCTCCCTGTTAACTCATTACTGATAATTACCATTTTCCAGACCTGTTTTGACAATTACAAAATGTTGCTTTTTTCAAAATAAGCTGATTAAAATATGCTCATTAGCATAAGCTCCTTGCCGTTCAGCCCTTTTCTTAATTAAAAGCACTCATCTGTGGAGGCCTCGATTCTCCCTGTTCTCCAGGCTGGCTTTTGGATGAAGGCAATTCACCTTTTACTTTATGTTACTCTTTCTTATAGTTCTCTGTCTTACCCCGGAGATCTGATGCATTCATTCTTTAGCTGCTCTCTCAGCAACAATAACAGTGACAAAAGAAATAATGAGAATAGCAGCATCTCTTGTTTGTATGTCCACTTTTTCTGCCAATATCAGAAGCTTGTGGGGACTTTAATTTTGCTTCAAATGTTTTAGAAAGCTCTAAAGGCCCCAAAACACTGTGGGTTGTTGGGTCACTTGCTTGTGATGACACAGGGCTGGCACTTCCAAAAGAGGAAGAACTGGATTATACAAACTATACTAGATGTTTGTTTCTTATTTATTTTAAATGTATATGGTGTTTTGTGACAGAAAACCATTTTTCTGCCAATTTAATAAGCATCTCTTCCATTTCTTCCACAAGATATAGATTATCACAGGATCAAGGACCGGAGATGCATTGATGTATCAGTTACTGCATTGTTCTCAGTTAAAAAAAAGGAAAAAATGTTGTCTTATTCAACAAGATAACCTGAAAAAAACGTTTAAAATGGACTGAATAAAATACAATTTTCCATTCATGCTCTGTTTCCATTTCCTTCTACAATACATGATTTTCTAATTATTTTGTTTAGATAATTTTTCACTTTCCACAAATAGTTGTATGGTTAATTCCTCTTTTAAACTGAAGGCACTATCGGAATGTGTGTACCTAATCATGTTTTTTAGCCTTGTAACATACAGAAATAGCTTTAACTCTATCCTTGGGTCCCATTTTGGCCCCACTGGTAGTTGCATGTATGTCTGTGTTAGTGTATTATTTTGTACCATCAAAAAAAAAAACCCAGAAAATTGGACAGAAGGCTTATGAGAAACTTAGTCACTTTTTCTGGCAAACCATTAATGGGAACTTTGGAAAAGTTGGAAGTTTTCTGAAGCATCAGCTTCTGTGGTCATGTACCTTAAAATTCCTGCACTGATTTCCAGAAAAAAGGCATGCTTCATAAGTTTATGAAAGATCCAGCATTAAGTTCTGTTTGGCAAAATATTATTCTAATAAACCATGTTTTAAAACTGTGAAACTTGAACATTCCTTCATGATTTATATGACTGTTGGGCATGCGTTATGCAATCATAATGAACCATCTTTCCTGAACAATTCATTTATTTCTGAGTAAAACAAAAATATCTGAGAATTATTAGGCATTAATGTATTTTCATATATTAGAATATACAAAGATGGAGGGATTTCACAATTAATGCTGATTTCTTAATAGATCAGGACTGACCACCCTTCTCCTGCACTAAGAGGTAGAGATGACAATCTCTGAAATGGTTTTTGCCACAAAACATGTAAGACAATTCTTTCCCAGCATTAAAACTTAACCACTATGTGCTTTATTCAGCAAACAGATTAAAATAACCCATAGTTTATTATAAAAATCCTACTGACTTAATCCTCTCTGTACACTCTTGTTTTTAAAAAAATATGAAGTCTCAACAGACAACTGCAACAACCTTAGTACAAGACTTAATAAAAAGACCACTGGTGATTCAGTCTAGTACCATTTTAGTCCAACATTAATCCAATGTAACACTTATAGGGCAGCCAGTGCAAACATACTTTTCTACCAATGTTCCTCTGCAAAAGCTGTTCTGAAAATGCTGCACTTATGCATAGATAATAGTCTCAGGATGCAAAACAAATAGAATTGTCTGTTAATAAAAAAAAACATTTTAAAATAGATGCCAAATTAAAGGAGAAATTAAATGAGTTCTACTGTTGATGTTCTATACAAATGTTTGTGATATTGTTTTCATTCTATGGCCATTTTTTGCTTTAAAAGGGAGTCACACATACACACCTGTCTCTTTCTGGAGAAGTGACTGGGAATATTTAAAGGGAAAATGGCTGCTTTTTCAGTAACATGGTAGTCAGTGTCTGATAATTACTTCTATGATGCATGCATATTAATATACACCTGTTCTTATTTACCTGTAAAAACGCATAGATCTTGGAAAAAATAGAACTGAATGAGAATAGAATAGAACTGGAAAACTGTTAGCTCACAGAGGAATCTTGCTTTTCCAAGTCAGTATCATTTTATCACCCTTTCCATGTTATACTTGTTTATAGTTCCTGTCTAATATATTTTATTAACTCTGGTTCATTCAAAATTTATTTACAATTCAATCTGTTGAGGGGAACTAAAAGAGAACATATAACAACTATAATCCAGTCTGCCACTGTAGAGAAATAATACTCATCTTTAAAGATTGTGTCATTTCTTCATACTTGAATAGAAAGGACTAAATGGATTCATTCAAACAATTGTAACATTGGTGGAACTGATCAGAAAGAAAATTTCAAAATTCACTGGTGTTTTCTTGCTCAGGATACATCTTGTGATCTATTTTTCTCTTTGGAGGTCTTCTAAGCAGAGGGACCCTGTGGCTTGCTTTTAGAAGCACTGGAAGTTCAAGTTCAATGCTTGTGCAGCTGCATCTGATATTCACAATAGATAATTTGTGTAATGTAGGCAAAAGCCCTTGTTTGCTGTAATGTCATTCATTATTCAAAGAGAAATGCTGTTTTTTGACAACTCTAACTAAAGTAAACAGAAGTTCTTGTTATTTGGAACCTAATGTTTTGTTATTGTTGCTACAGTAATATATATTAAATGTCCAGTTGTGTGTGTATGTGTGTGTGTGTGTGTGTGTGTGTGTATCTACAGTAGAACCTTGGGTCACGAGCGCTTCTGACCACAACCAAGTCAGGTGCCAACCAAAAAATCCACTAAACGTTTGATTCTGGTCGTGAACACATCAGATGGCAATCAAACACAGCCGTGAAGATTTTCCCTGCCACGGCAATTTCCCCTTCCACACCTTTTTTTTTTTTTATGGGGGTGGTGGTGGTACATGCATGCATACAAAGTCTTGCTTCTGGTCACGACCAAATTGGGTTGCAACCGAAGATTTGGAATGGATTATGGTTGTCACTGGAGGTTCCACTGTATTTTGTAATACCGCATTTAGTTTATCCATTTTCCTAAGCCTTGCATGATCTAGAAAACCAGGCATTGCATTTTGTAAACCATATATTGTGGCTTGTCTGTTGTGCATTAATTATAAGCCTATAACTTAAGAAAAAACAGACAACCAACACAGTATTTTTTTAAAAAATAAGATTCATTTAAGAATTAAATAATTTCTTGTAGTCACTTAACATTATCCTCCTACTAGGGGCTGCAACCGGCAGAGGTGAGGGAATGTTTTGAGCTGATTGCAAATAGCAGGAATCATTAGTTTGGTAGACCATTTTATCAGGTAGGACAAGCAAAAGAAACTGAGTCAGGATTTGGACAAAGTATATGCTGCTTCAAGTCATAGTTTTGTACACTTAGCCCTGCAGGAGCTGACACAGCTAAGGTGAATGAGCCGAGGACTGTTTTGCTTCATGCATCAGCAGCAAAACTGCCAGCTATGATCCATCGGCAGAATCTTTATTACTGAAGCCAGTGTAAGAAGCAAAAAAAGAACCAGCTGGATTTTTCTGATCCCAATAGTTGTTTGTAACGCTGGTTGGTTTGAATCACTAATTCCTTCTCCACTGTTACTGCAGTAAGTCCCACAGGTTGTCAGAGGGTTTGATGCAATTAGAAACCAAACTGTGGAGGGAAATAAATAAGTAGTCTTTTCAGCAAGATGAATACTAAGGACTAACTCTAGTGTAACTATTTTACTCCAGAGGGAAAAGTACATGGAATAATCTGTGTTTAAAATGCTGCGTGGAGAAAGAGAGAGTAGAGTGCATGGGAAAATGCTTAATGGTTGTGTCATGCCCCTGTCGGAGTCTGAATCCAAGGAGGAAGACAAATAGCTGACAGGGAGTGGGAGCATGGCTCTGTTGGCTGTGGAGGAAACTGGGAAAGGGCAAAGTCTGGCTGGGCAGAGCAGGGAAGAGGTAGCAAGGGAGAGGGAGTTCAGAAGAATATCCAGGCCCACCCCCTCTTCATCCAAGGGCACACAGGGAGGAATGGAGAAGAGACCAATGTAGGTTGCATGGATTACGGGGGAGGAAAGGGCCTTGATTCCCTTCATTTGGCAAACCTGGGAAGAGAGCTTAAAAGAGATGCAAGCTGAGTGTGATGTCTACTGGGAACAAATGTGAGTTTATTTTTGTTGACTTTGGTTATTTGCATTCCTGGCATCCTTCCAACTGGGTTGAATTACTGCCATTCCTTCATGCCTCTCTAAGCTGTTTACAGAGTCAGCATATTGTCCCCAACAATTTGGGTCCTCATTTTACCCACCTTGGAAGAATGGAACACTGAGTTAATTTTGAGCCTGGTGAGATTTGAACTGCCAAATTGCAGGCAGCTGGCAGATAGCAGAAGTAGCCTGCAATACTGCACTCTAACCACCATGATTTATAAAGCTCTGGATTAGATAATAGTGTCCTGATTGAACTAATGGTCTGACTCACTTTTTCCCATGTTGCTGAGAATGAGTCATGGGTCTTAATTTTACCATAGAACATTCTGACAAAAACCCTTAAGAAGCCTTCCTTCCCATTTGGAAACACTGTCTAAATGTATTTCTTAGTGCTGCTGATAACGTTGCATTGAAAACTCTCTCAGAAAGATTTGGCGTAACCTCATCACATTACAGAATCCTTTCCCTCTTTCCTATACAGATAGTAGGTGAGCATCATTCCCTTTTTATACTCTTTTCCAGACATTTCTCTTTGATCATCTCTGCTGTACAAAGTCAGATTGTAGCATGAGCTTTTTGCCTCAGGGAAAACCTGCTCTTTCTTTTCCTGACTTTATTGTAAATCAGTGGTACTATATATTTCAGTAGTGTTGCACCAATATAAAAATGCAGGTGATCCCAGGCTCAGAATATGTGTTCAAATACAGTACAATAGATAGAATCTAAACAGTCAAGAATAATATGTTCAGCTCTTGTCTTTTTTTCTTTCCATTGCTTTCTTGTTTAGTTTTTAGTTTTTCTTTCTTTTTTCCTTTTTTCCTGAATAGCTCTTTGGCAAGCCTTGCATATCTATGGTCAAGATGCTTTCAAGATTTAATATTAATGCATTAAAGTTCTGTTGCTGAACAACCACTATAGCTCAGTGTTTACGGACGAGCTTTCCCCCCAATCCTGAGCACCTATTTTCTGTCTCTTAATGACCCTTTCAATTGTGTGAATTGGAATTCCATGATCTATAGCAGTACTAACTATTCTTTCTTTGAATCTGGGCACTTTAATAAGAATGATTTATTTCATCACTAATACATGAAACTTATTGGAAAACAATAAAAATGGAAAGCTGCACAAACATTAGGAAAGAACATTGATATGTGTTTGTGTGTGTGGTGTAGACAATAAAAGGAATTTAACAGATACTGGCACATGAAAGGAAACATATTGTGCCTGAAAAAAACCATTTTAAATCTTCAAAAATAAGAAATTTACTTCTTTCACAGTATTATATTAACTCCCAGACCCTGGTTGGACTCCTTCCACAGCGCCTGCTGGAATTATTTCATTTAAAATTAATGATAATGGAGTCACATTCTAATCTTCACTGCAGTGAATACCTGATAGGTTCACTTCAGATTTCTTGTGCTTTTATTGGAAGTCTTTATTTCTTAAAACCAATCTTAAACATCTTCCTAGTTACATGAACTTATTTCTGGTCTTGCCTAGTAGTAAGTTTTATTAGCAACCAAATAGCATTGACATTTATTTCACTCTTGATTAATAGGATTATCTCAAAAAGTTGCTACAAGCTTTCAGTTTTGTTTTTCCAAACACTAGTAGAAATTTAAACAAGAGTCAGCATTTGGATCAATCCAGTATTATTGGAAAATCTGAGCTGTAAGTAGAGGGTATAAATAAATATCTTTATCAATATTATATTCTAAAAGCATGCAGTTTGATAGCCAGTTGTACTGGCAGCAGGAAATAAATTCTTCAGGGTCTGTCAATAGGAGCAATGGACACACTTTGCATGGGACTGTAATTTCTTGTGTATTCCTTAAATAGAAAGGATTGTGTAAAAGCTTAATAGTTTAATTCTTTTTTTCTTTTGCACATTTAGTTTTTGACTCCAGGCAACTGCCTAGGCTAATGCCTTGGCGCTAGTCTCCTTAGCAAAATTTTTCAGAAGTTATTTGCGATTTGTTTCCTTCTTCCTAGGGCTGAAAGAGAATGGCTGCCCGAAAGTTACCAAGCTAGCTTTGTGCCTAAACCAGGATTAGAACTAATTCCTGGTTTACAGCTGGATGTTTGAATCATTAGTTGCAAAAATCTTGATGTTTTAATGGTGCTGATTAAATTTTAACTTGTATTTACCATTTTCTGTTCTGGAACTGCTTGCCTGTTTGTACTGCTATGCATTTTTCCCCAGCATCAAATCTTTTTACATAGCTCAGTTTCAAGTACAAAATGGTTTGAATAAGTATGGAGATTTAAGTGGTCGTAAGTGTCATCTGAAACACTTATTAAAACCAAAAAGTGGCTCCTTCTGATCCCCTGTAATGTATAAATGCTTTAGAAACCATGTTTTCTTTTCAGTCATATTCCACTTTCCCCACAGCTTCAGTAGAAAAAAAGCCCAAATATTGGATCCAGTTAATAATAAAATGTCTCATGTCAAAGCCAATTAGTGTTCATCGGGTTTTTTTTTCTTATTTTTTTAAAATAATTTTTATTGGTTTTTAAAACAAACATAAACAAACAAAACATAAAAACATCAAGCCATCTTCCATATATGTACATACAGTGTGTCGGTTGGTTTACAGATCTTTTGTGCTTCCATTTGGTAGTCTTCAATTACAATTATATATGATCTCGTATTTTCAATCCAATATTAAATGCATTAATATCATTATCAATCAATCATTTGACCATACTTATTGTTCATTCATGTTTTAAGAAATAATCATATTTTACTCAATTTATTTTGTGACAATTCATGTTATCATTCCAAATCTATCCTAAAATCATTTTGTAGATATAATAAGGAAAAAAAAATACATCTTTATATATTTACTATTTTCTAAAAGTCTACATATTTCGTTACTATATTTTATTATCTAACCATTGATAGAATAGATCACAAATTTTATAAAATTTTTATCTTCTTGCTCTCTAATTTCAAATGTCAATCTACTCATTTTAGCACATTCCAATATTTTCTTAATAATTTCCTCCTGTGATGGTATTTTCTCATTTTTCCAGTTTTTAGCAAATACAATCCTAGCCACTGTTAATACATTTACAATCAGGTATTTCAAGTCTTTACTGTACATTTCAGGCAAAATTCCCAATAAAGATATCTCTGATTTCAAATCTATATGCCAATGAGTGTTCATCATTAAAGAAAGGAAAAAAAGATGGAATGACATTTGAGAAACAAAGATATTTTATTTTATGCTGATCAGAAAATATCAACTTTCAATTCCTGTGCCACTACTTCTCCCTTTCTTTCCCCCCTATTTTTTTTTAGATTCCAGTAAATCAAAAGCCACTCCAAAAGAAGCAAAGGAAGTATCTCTCCAAACCGTATCTTTTTGTTTCATTATATAGCATCTGATTTCTCTCCCCTAATCCACCTCATTTTTCTGTCCTCCTTTCCATTCTGTGCAACTGAAGGCAATTCATCTTATTTTAATTAATTTTTACTTGCAGTGTTCTCACCCTATTTTTAAGGCAAAAAGAAAAAAAATAAACTTTTAGATTTTTTTTTAATTATAAAACTAACAGCATTAATTACCAATATAGCAAAGGCAACAATGCGTGAAAGCCAAGTGGTATTTGTAGGCAGTGAAGCAGAAAGTAACTATGGCAGGCTTCAAAACTTTTCATTTTTACAATATAGAACTGTATATTGCAGCAAAAAAGTTAAACATCCTAAACTTAAGAAGAATGGAAGATTGCACAAGTCCAGAGTTGCACATTATTAGAGTTAATAGACATCTGGGAAAAGGAGGACACATCCCATTTTTGCCGTCATGTTCTCTGTCTGGCAGGCATGGTTTTAAAATCAGATATTTGTCAGCCATTTGAGTATCTTGAGAATTCTTTGGACTGTTTTCACATTCAACTTTTCATTAAAACTTTTGTGCATGGTGACTTTGTAAATTGCTTCCTTATTTCTCTCCCTGATCCATCAACAGGCTTGTTAACCTAGATCAGGGGTGTCAAATTTGTGTCATTACATCATCATTACATGATGTAACCAGGCTTTCTGATATTGGAAAAAAAAAGTTCATATATATGTAGGCCTAAGCATTCTTTTATTTCTGTTTTTCATTGTAATTTTAGTCACAAATGCCAAGAGAGTTAAATAGCTAGTATTCCCTCCCTCTCCCCATCCAGTTAGTCCTCCTTTCCAATGCTCGTTTCTTGAAAAAAATTCAGGCCAGGTGTGTATGTGTGTGTGTGTGTATACACACAGAGATAGAGAGGGAAAGAGAGAGAGAGAGAGAGAGAGAGAGAGAGAGAGAGAGAGAGAGAGAGAGAGAGAATGGAGTAATAGGCTTCGAAGGGATCTTGGAAGTCTTCCAGATCCAATTCCCTGCTCAAGCAGGAGATATGATACCAATTGGGACAAATGGCTGTTCAATTTCTTCTTGAAAATCTTCAGTGATGGAGCACTCAAAAATTCTGGAGGTAAGTTGTTCCACTGATTAAGTCTTCTCACAATCAGGAAATTTGTCCTTAGTTTTAGATTGGACCTCTAATGAACTTCCATATATTATTTCTTCTTCTCCAGATGCTTTAGAGCAGTGGTCCCCAACCTTTTTTGTTCCAGGGACCAATTTCACGCAGAAACACTTTTTCAAGGACCAGCAAAATCAATTCTTCCCCAATAGAAAGGGCTTCTTTACTATTTCTTTACTAAACACATATTTTTATATATATTTTAATCACGATTATTCATTCTTTGCGGCCCGGTACAAAATGATCCACGGACCGGTCTGGGGCCTGGTGGTTGGGGACCCTGCTTTAGAGAATAAGTCAATCTCTTCTTCTCTGTGACAGCCTTCCTTAATATTGGAACACTGCTATCTTATCACCTCATGCCATTTAAACATACATAATTCCCTCAATTGTTCATTGTACAATTTTATTCCAGACCCTTTATCATTTTACTTTACTCTGTACTTTTTCTAGGGTATAAATATATTTTTTGTGTTGTGGTGACCAGAATTGGATGTAGTGTTCCATGTGTGGTCTCACCAGTGTGGTACTATAAAGCGGTACTATCAATTCACATGACCTTGAAACTCCTGTATTGCTTTGCTGATGCAACCCTAGAACTGAATTAGCATTTTTGGCGGAAGAAGTATCTATCTATCTATCTATCTATCTATCTATCTATCTATCTATCTATCTATCGATCGATCGATCTATCCATCCATCTGTACATCCATCCATCTATATATACATACATACATGCTGCAGTTTGTGTGTATATTACATTTTGGTGCTCTGGTTCATTGGGTTTATTCTCTTGCTAACAAATCTGTTGCTTTTATTATTTCTTCTATGCCTCTCTCCCCCCAAAATCAACCCTCTGCCAGTTTTTTAACTGTTGCATTCAAATTCCTGTTGCAAATGGCATGCTGAAGTGCAGGACATGTATTATATCAATGTCCAGTTTCAGGTGGCTTCAGGAAAATGTGTATTCTGTATTACTTTTTCAACAGTTTTGTGGTTCACAAATATTTTTGTAGCTGTGATTGTTATGCAGTGGATTGTTTGCAATATTTTAGGGTGTTTATTTTTTTATGAATTTATCATTATTTTAATTAATCAAGTGAATTGTCTATTCAGAATAAGAACATTAAAATAATAGGAGTGTTGGTGGTATTGCATATAGTTCTGAAATGTTTTTTTCTTAACTGGCTTATTTTTAAATGAAAATTGCTATTTAGTCTGCTTATAGATCTGATTTAAGGAGTACAAGCAATCAAGAAGTCACAGTTACTTTTTATCTTCCTCTCCTCCTTCTTTCTGGAAGAAGATGGAATGCAATTTAGAATTTTTGCTTCTTCTTTTAGTCTGGCAGTCAACATTTGTAGTAATTAGTTTCAGATGCAATTATTTCAGAAAATGGCTTGTTTGTATAGGAACAGTTAATGCATAAATGCTTAATAGCTACCATAGTCTTCTTTATATATTGTGTTAAGCCACAGATTAGACTCTATCTCCTAAATGTGTTAACATATACTGAATGCTAAAGTCCTAAAGTATTGGTTTTCATACTAACAATATTAACAAAAATAAGTAAATCTATGCCACAGAAACATGAAAATTTGCTGTTTTCATGACAAGGGAATGTACAGCTTCATATTTATGTTTTAAAACAATGTCTTTTTGCAGATATATAATAAGAAAGTAGAAATGATTTGTACATTTTGCCTGTATTTCCCCATTAAATTTTATGCATGCTTGTACATTTTTGTCAAAAGCACACAAAGTCATTTCTTTTTAGATGAAAAACATGGTAAATTTACAATATGAAACACTTTGAAACAACTGAATAAAAAAGGGGATCAAATTAATTACATTTTCCACATTCTTTGTGAATATATCACACACATATATATTCCTGTGTGTGTAGCCATACACACATATACATACATTTTATCTATATATGTATGTAATTTGTATCAAGGGCAGCATGAAATCTTTGATGGTGGATAACATTTTTAGAATATTTTTTTGAATGAAATAAGGCCATCAATCATTATCTTACATTCATCAGTCTTCTAGGGTGGAAATAGGATATGAACATTATGTTAATTAAATACACCTAAAAGATGGAAATTAGCAGTGGCCCTTTGGCTCAGTGCATATTTCTAATGGGCCCAGAGTACTCAACTGCTTACCCGAGCAGTAACTCATTGATATCTCTGCCACTTTTTACATTTTGTTCCATCTCTCTGTCTCTTCCCCCCCCCCCTCTCTTTTTATTTATTTATTTTTCCAGGGAAGTACATATGCAAATGAAAAGGGGAGAGAATATGGAACAAAATTTAATTAAAATGTGTCTGTTTCCTTCCCTTTGAGTGCTTTAGGGTGGAATAGCAAATTGTTAATAAAAAAAAACACAGATCACTCAGAATAAGGTTAAAGAGCTGAAAACTGATGACACCCCACTGAAAATGAAAGCAGAAGAGGGCCTGCCTGAGAGGCAACAAAATGAGGTGGGCAAGGATTCCAGAAGGCTCAAAGTGGGGATAATTTTTCATTGCAAATTATTACAGCTCCACTCATGCTGAGAAGCATGTAAAACATAATCAGCAGCTTTTCCTCAAGAAAGGGAGGGGAGAGGGTTCAAGGAAGGGGGCTATCATTTCAGGTACAGTTCATGTGGAAGATAAGGCTAAATTAAAGCTTTGCAACTGGGCTGTCCTGTACTCTCGTTCCTTTTCTCAATCCCCTTAGTTCCCCTCTGTAAGAAATCTGTGATTACCAGCAAAAGGCAGTCTATTAGATTGCTGCAGGATTATGTGATAGGGTACAAATAGGATGATATACGAGATGAAAGGAGGTTCTCCCATTATAAGCAGATGCCGATGGCAGCAGATTTTTGAAAGAGTCATTTTTAATGCTATGCTTATTCTGAATGCAACACCGCAGAAATAAATCTTTGCATCAGCAACTATTGTGTCATTAAGTGATATTGTTGCATAATGATATTCTCTTCACTTCTTCTAGGTGAAGCCTTTCTGTTTAACCTCAATGCAGGTATGCAAATAAAAGACATGGAAGAACTTCTCTTCATAAATAAGCTTAATTTAACTCCACTCTAATGAACCAAGGTCATTTGTCTTCTAATGACATATAACTCAGGTTATATTCTAAAATGAAAATGAGAACATCCCATCCATTCCAGTCTTCTCTCCTCCCAATTTTTATCTAATAGCTCTTTAGTTCTTTCCATTAATAGCTTTTAATCTTCAAATGTTTTTTTTCTCCTCCCTTAGAGATGTAGCCAACTAGTAAGAGTAAGAAGAAGTAATGCAGGAAGACCTGTTTTTTTACTCTCTCTCTGTTGTCTTGGTGTGCATCATGTTTTATTTCAAATTAAAAACCTGGTGGTTATAGGAGTTACAATCCATTTCAGCTCTCAGGGATTCTGCTATTCAAACAGAACCTGATTTAGATTTGGCATAGACTACACAAAATGGTACTGTAATGCAGTATAAATACTGGAAATGGTGATAAGTTGATATATCAGATCACTGAACTGAATAAGATTTTAGTCATAATTTTATAAGTTTTCTTAATGTTATATTTGATAAAGATTAATTTGAGAAGAGTTGGCTTGATTCCCAGTATATTCAGTCATCTTGCTATCATCATCAAAGAGTGGCTCTCTGAATGTAATATTCCTTGGCTTAAGCTGTCAGTAGCTCAGTGGTGAGTTGGAGCTGAAAATTAATTGTACCTTCATTTGGAGTGTTGTGACATTGCTTACATGTTTTTAGGTTTTAATTCTGCATCAATTCAAAATTGGGAAATGTACTGGGTATGCTTTGAGAGTAGGAGAGAAAAACAGACTCAAAATGATCTTATAAACAGATATATAAATTTACAGTGTGGATATAAATAAAAATGCTTATGACACTCAGTGATACATTACCTCAGACTGAGCTGAAAATGCCGTGACTATCTTGAAGTAGTATCTGGAATCTGTTAGGATCTGAATCAGGAAAAATAAATCCAGGTTAAGTCCTAGTAAGCCAGAATTGTATGTCTGCATGTATCAGAGCTATCTGTTAACATGACCTTTAGATATAGCTCTTGATGGGGTTGTATTGACCTGACCCAGATGCTTTGAGTCTTGATCTTCCTGGAGTCATCTTTTCTGCTTCCTCAGCAGAGGGAGGTTGTGCTTGGGCTATGCTCAACTTTGGCTGGAGTCCCTGTTAAGGCTGAATATGTCCCTTTGTTAACAATACTTGTACTCTATGCATTGTGACATTACTATTGAAATGTGTTCTATATTGGCCTGACTCAAAGATGAATTGAAAGGCTCAGCTGGTACAAAACACAGGGAAACATGTCATTGTAGATAATGCTTTGTTCCATTAGCTTTCAACAGACTTCTGGTCCCAATTCAAAGTGCCCATTATGTAAACAGATACCAAATCCTATATGGGATGGCATCAGTTTCTTCCAGGAACCACTTTGCCAAGTATAAGTATGTGCATCTAGTCTAATATTAAGGAAGGCCTGATAAGAGTTCCACATTTATTTGAAGTCAAAGGTCTGGATTAGGAGACAGGCTGTCTCAGTATTAGCTCACATACTATAGAACAGTGATGGCTAACCATTTCAGCACCGAGTTCCTGAAGCATGTGCGCATCCTGAAAATGCAATGTGCGTGCATCCCTCATGCATGCCCCCACCCCCCAGGCATGTGTCCCACCCTCACAAAGGCATGCATATCCCCTGCACATGCACACACCCCCATGCATGTGCCCACATCCCCATGCCTACATCCCTGTACATGCACCCAGCATACACCCTACTCCCGCATATGTGTGACAGAGACCCAAAGACCAGCTGACTGGCAGGGGGCACACACGCACATGATGGCAGAGCTGGTGCAATGGCTCGCGTGCCCACAGAGAAGGTTCTGAGTTGCCATCTCTAGTACGCGTGCCATAGGTTCGCCATCACGGCTGTAGAATATCCTTAGGATTAGGGTTAGTTAGTTGTGATTGGTTTCTACATTTGTTTCATTTGGGAAGACCATTAGAACCATTATATTTTAACAGGTCAGGTGGATTAGAAGTGTCTATTATTTATTATGTATAGAAAGGGTTCTTAGCAATGTTTTTAAATTCTATTTTTCATTTCTTCCTGTGTATCACCCAAAGTATCCCAAATTGGGGCAATCTGTATATATCTAAAAAGACTTTGGGTTGATTGCTATAAGGAGAAGGTCAAGGCAATGTAAGCAGTTGGTTATAAGTAGTCCTCAAGTTATTACCACAATTGAGCTTAAAATTTATGTTGCTAAGTGAACAATTTGTTAAGTGAGTTTGTCTCATTTAACGACTTTTCTTGCAAGAGTTGTTAAGTGAATCATTGCATTTGTTAAGTTGGTAACACAGTTAAGTGAATCTGGCTTCTCCATTGACTTTGCTTGTCAGAAGGTCGCAAAAGGTGATCACATGATCCCTGGGACACAGCAAAATATGAACCAGTTGCCAAGCATCTGAATTTTTACCATCTGACATGGAGATGCTGCAATGGTTGTAAGTGTGAAAAACAATCATAAGTTATTTTTTTCATACTTTGAACGGTCACTAAATGAACTGTTGTAAGTTGAGGACTACCTGTATTTTAAGATACAATGCAGAGGACAAAGACAACAAATGGGCCTTTTCCCTGTGAAAAGGGAAGTAACAAAATGAAGAGTAAAGCAAGTATTTGGCCTGAACTCCAAACATTTCAATTCACTTTGTGTTTACTTTTCCAATTCCATCTAAAGTGATGATTCTAAGAGCACTGTTGGACTAGTGGAATCTTGCTAACTCACACCATTTCTGATTAACATTGAGGAAACAGATGGCAGTGTTTAATGCTGCACTATTGATCAGTTTGCTTTGTGAGAAAGGCAAGTAGAAGAAAGGTAATATGTGTCCTCCCATATATATTTATATAGCATATAACATAGCCAAATGAAAACAATAAAATGGTTAAACTAAAAATGCTTCTATTATCAGGATATTACCCGATGAAAAAGCTAGTTATGGTTTCTTTGTTCAGTGACAGAAACCAAGCAGATCTTCTTTCTTATTTTTATCTCTTAATTAGTCCTCATTATGGTTCTCTCATTTCCAAGAGATTTCCTTCCTTCCTTCCTTCCTTCCTTCCTTCCTTCCTTCCTTCCTTCCTTCCTTCCTTCCTT
>BLBF01000006.1:31393922-31414078 GCA_015471245.1 Laticauda colubrina
ACAAAGCATGAATGATTAAAAGTATAGTCAGAAAAAGATTTTTTTATTTTTTTTTTAATAATATTAGAATATGGATTGACAATATGAGTGGTTATGCAATATAACTGTAATTGACACTATAAAATGAATGCACAAAACTGATGAACCAACCGATACACTGGAAGTATATATGAGAGTAGATGTTTTTAATGTTTTGTACATTTGTCTATTTGTAGAAAATTAATAAAAAATTTTTTTTTAAAAAAAGCACTTAGACTTATATACCACTTTATAGTGCTTTACAGCCCTCTCTAAGTGGTTTACAGTGTCAGCATATTGCCCCCAACCATTTGGGTCCTCATTTTACCGACCTCAGAAGGATGGAAGGCTGAGTCAACCTTGAGCCTGGTGGGGTTTGAATTGCCAAATTGTAGGCAGCTGGCTGCAGAAGTAGCTTGCAGTACTGCACTCTAACTACAGCACCATAATGTGAGGGTTTTATGAGCCCATTTTAATTTATGTTGGTTTTTATTTATTTACTTTTGTTTGTACTAGTAACTTACATGATTATTCTGTTGAGTAAAAACTAAGGAAATGGAAATAAATGAATACAGCATAAAAACAAAAAAACAAAAAAAAAGAAGACCTAATTGATCAGCTGGGACTTGGGAGGCAGAGAATAGATGGGGATGGGGCCAGTCAGAAGTGTATTTTCCAGTTCTCCAAACTACTCAAAATTTCCACTACTCGTTCTCCAGAACTGGTCAAACCCTGGTGAATACCACCTCTGACTACGGGGCATTGTATACCAAAACAACTAGACACAGGGACAATTTTCCCCTCACACCATCAATCTGCTAAAGGCTAAGTCCCACTGGCCGACGGACACAAAACATATGCAAAAAGGACACAGTGGACGAGCAAAATTTCAGGGGTGGCTCCATCTGTTGTCATCCGCTTCAAAAAGTGGCAAAAATTTGCATAAACAGAACAGAAAAGAATGGAAAAGAACGGACTTGGGTAGTATGTAGCGGGGATGTTAAACGGATGTTCATAGGAAGCCTAGCAGATGTATATCGGATGCAAACCGTTCACTGCGCATCCTTTCTATTTCCATGCTACTAACGCTATGTAGACATTCCGTGTACCTTTTGTTTCCTCCCTCTTTCCGTTTTCAGCTGCAACGGATGTGAGTTGCGAGGATGCCCAGAGGATGCAGAGAGGATACAGCGGACGTTTAACGGATGATAAACAGACATAGAACGTTTGTTGCTTGGATGTCACGGATTTACATTGTACACAGCAGAAAGTTCATCCGTTCACAAAGTTTTGTGCAGCTCAAAACTTCTTGCACGGATGAAATTGTAGTGGACAGATGCTTGACAGATAGAGCGTATGAAACATGTATGCAGTGAGTACACAATGGATGCATAGCGTTTTCCAACAGATGGCAACCTTTTTTTACCATTTTACATCCTCTTTGCATCCATTAGTGCAGTGGGACAGGGGCTTAAACACCTAATTGTTGTCTAATGTCTATGAATGTAGCCAAAGTAGAATGGTTAGTGTTATCATTTATTCTTCTTATCTTCTTTACTTCCCTTCTTATTGGTATTATGGTGATGATTCTTTTGCTTTGCATATATGCTGAGAAGATCTGCACTGGAAACAAATTCCTTCTGTGTCTAAACACACTTGGACCAAATAAAAATTCTAGTCTTTTATTGTCTGTAAACACTTTAAAATTTTCTGCTTCTGTTTTCTAACTGTCTAGTTATGTTCCTGGTCATATTTCATTCTTTTTTCCCCTTATTCCATTCTTAGTAACTTTTGTTCTTCCATCTTCCTTTACTAATACAAAATATTCTCAATCATAATAACCTAATATTAATATCATTATACCACAGTTTGATCTATTTGTATTCATATATCTGAAAAAAAATATTTCTGATTTAATCAAATATTTTCAAAATGATGAATACCTTAAAATATCTATTACCTTTTTAGTACTTATTTTCGATTTTTTTGATAATTCTCCCTCTCTTCCCCCCACTTTCTCTCTCTGTGTTTAAATTTTGTGAGCCAGTGACCAAGCAATGAAAAAACAATATGTACTGATTTAGTTCTCACTTGTAGGCCTTGCTGCATTCTGTGCTAGCTATCACGGATATTTTTTATCTTTAAATCCTTTTTAATCAAACAAGCTATCCAATTCATTTTCCCCCAGCAGTATCACACTGGAAATAGCCTTTGGCAAGATCACTGTTCTTCAACAATATCGAGCAGAAGTGAAATTTCTTCCATTATTTTATTCTATTTTGTTATGATGCCAATTAGTTACTCCATAGCACCAGTTGAGTCACATTTTCTACATAACTGTGAAATCTATTATTTTGTTTCCAATTTAGTCTCTTTCCAACATTTTCCTGGAGTTTTTCAGGAATGGGGGTTACAAAGTTAATGTTTGGATTCATGAAGAATGTGGTTGTTTTTGAAAGTCTGCCTTGCATTGGAAGCAGCCTTGCTCCCAACTCAGCACATCAAACAAAGAAGACCCACAGTGTAAGCTTATTCCCAAGTTTTCTTCATCTTTTGCAAGGAAGCCATACAAGAAGTACAGCTAGAAGTATTAACTCTAACTTTATTGCAAGGTTAGATTAATAGAATATTGCAAGCCAGAAAATACCTCTCTCTCTCTCTCTCTCTCTCCCTCTCTCCGGCTTGCCCTTACAGTTCCACAAAACCTAAGAAGGGTGCCTTCTGAGATGTTTATTATAAACCCATTCCTTCTGCAAATTCAGTTGCTACTTGTCAGACCATTGTCAAGTCCACAACTTTTCTACCTGTCTCCCTGGTCATTCCCAAATTAGCCTTGGTTGGGGTTGAGAGTTAGAATTACTCTATGGAGTTTGAGAGATAAGATATTAAGGAAAGCAAATAAATGAATTCAGAAGGAACCAGAATTTCAAGGGCTTTTCTCTGATTAGAAATTAATATCTTTAAATTGTCCCTGTATACCTTCCCCACCCCTACCCCCACCCTTTTTTTTTTTGTTGGTATAGGAAAATGCAAAGATAGCTTAATACTTCGTATATTTGTAAGGATAAAAAAACCATCTTGTTCTTAAATTGTTGGCTAAAGCATGCATTACACAATTTACTTCATTTATCCATATTTATTTGTTATTTCCTGGCAGTATGGTTTTTAAATTTGCATATTGAATTTTTTTTGGGGGAGCATATTTGATTTGTATCGATAGATATAAGTTCTTATCTTACAACCATTTGATTAGTGATCATTCAAAGTTACAATGGCCCTTAAAAAGCTTTCCCCAAAGCTGGCTGGGGAATCTTGGGAGTTGAAGTCCACCAGGCTTAAAGTTGACCAGGTTGGAGATCCCTTGGGAGACCCCTGGTCTAGACTATAGATCAGGAGTGGGATTCAACTGGTGTTACTACTGGTTCGGTGACTACGTTTTGTGCGCATGAACAAAAGCCCTGTGCGCACATGTAAAAATCCTTAAGCTGTGCTGCCTGGACAGCTGAAAAGCATTGCGCGCAGGTGTGCAGTGTTTGAAAAGTCACTTTTTTCCTGTTTTTTCAACTTCAGCTATGCTGCGCAAAGCAGCTGAGGTTGTAAAAGAAGGAAATAAAGAACATGTAAGAGCCTGGGCAGGCGGGTGGGCCAAACAGCAGCAGACACAGAACCAGTTCGGTGTCTGCTGCTCTTCAGAGCTGACGGTTCTATAGAGCCGGGCAGAACCAGTAGCATTCCATCCATGCTATAGATTTGTGGCACACAGCTTCAAATATTTTTACATTTTTTTCTACATTTTATTCTGGATGAATCCTATATTAACATACTCATATCACTGGTTTGATGCAACTGTAAAAACCAATAGATTTATGCTTTTCTATGGAAGATGTTATAATAAAAAGCATCACTAGAAGGCACTCAGAAAACCAGGTATTTAACTCATTCTGAACTTCATTGTTCATTGAAAAGAAAAAAAAAGTAAATTATTTTGAAGATAGGAGAGAGATGGAAGAAAAAAGAAGCCATTTTTGCTGCCCCAAATGTAAAAGCCTGGCAATTTGCACCTGAAACTTGTTAATCTTTTTTTTTTAATCCTAGTTTTGGAAGCTGTCAGACTGACATATTATACAAATTGGAATTAAGCAATTAAGCCGATAAAGTTTCCTTTGAAGAGCTTGACAAAGCAGAGGAAATATGGAATTTTCACACATAAGACTTTGAATGCATATTAACTTAAAAGCAAATGCAAGTCAGAGAAGAAAAACAGGAGCCATCATTGTATGTAATAGTCTCATCTTCCTGTTCACTTTTATCTACATTATACATAAAACAGCAGATCCTCCAAAAAGGATGCTTGGCAGTATGCAGTAATATGTCTCTTTGAATCATTAAAGCAGCTGCATCTTTTTCTGAACTCATATGCTATTCCATAAGCTACTTCTGGCTATCTTCATTTCTGGCTATTTTATTTCATAGTTGAAAATTCATGATTTATAAATCCAACGCACAATATAAGGGTCCCTAACCTATTGTGCAAAAATAATTATTTTTATGAATTCCATATGCGGTTTCTTAGATTTCTAAAAACATTGGGAAAATAAATTCCCCAAACATGGTAAGCGTTGCCTTTTTTATGCAGAAAAGATCGTTTCAGGAGCTCCTATTTTACTTTTAAAGTTAAAGTTCTTTCAAGTAAGAACAGAAACAAAATCTACATCAGATTTTTCTACTCTTATCTTTCATTTCCTAGCATAAGTTACCTGAAAACAGTGATCCTGTTACCCTTCATTCACAAATATAATATTAAAGCATCTATAGTTTGTCCCTCAATAGGAATGCCTGAAAAATAACTAATAAGGAGAAGCAAAACATCAGTTGCAAAACAACATGGCAGGCAAAAAGTTAAATGTCTGTGATTATGTTATGTCAGTGGAAGATGGTTCTACTTCCATGGTTGCAGTTCCCGGTTAGGCTCCGAGAGTTCTCCCTTACTTGAGTGATCTCTCCAGGATCTGATCCCACCTCGAACAGTTGTCCACGAACAAAAACCCTGATTTAGAAGAGTGGAGCAGAGTTCTCCTACCTCACTATGTTGCGACGTCACCGGAAGTCTGCTTCTTTTGTAACTTAATGTGCTTTGTGGATTATGTGTTTTATGCATATCCAGAAAATGAAGTACTAGCTAAGATAGATATGGTACAAAAACATGACATGTATGGAAAGCCAGCAGAGAAATAGAAAGTAAGGCATCAAGCATGCAGCCTATTTTCAGTTGAAAGCCAATGGCAAGTTATTTTTATATTTCTTTGCCACCAGGAGAGATAATTCTCTTGCTCATCCCATTTAATTAAAAGCCACAAGGAAATCAATATTGCAAATTGTATGGCAAGCACCAGCCCTTCTGATCTTTCAAGTTTTTTGTTCTTGCTCTTTAGTATTTTGCTTTTCATTTACAAAGCAATGTATAGAAAATGGATTCTTACCTTTCACACACAGTAAGGTAAATGGAAAAATATAGATGTAGTGTTTTCTTGATTAGTTGATTTTTTTAATCAGGGAGAAAGTAGAGTTGCTAAATTCAGTCTTCACTCAAAAGAAGAAGAAAAAATAACCCAACCTGCCAAAAACAGAACCACAAAAGACAGACTGTGAATACAAATTAAAATAGGCAAGAAAATGGTAAGAGAATACCTGTCCATCTCATGCAAGTTCAAATCACCAAAACCAGATGGATTACATCCCCAATTTTTGAAAGAGCTGGAAGACATGATCTCGGAACCATTGAACCTTATCTTTCAAAGATCCTAGAGCACCCGGGAACTACCAGAGGTCCAGAAAATAGTTGACAGGATTCCCATCTTCAAAAAAAGGAAAAAAAATAGATCCAGGAAACCATAGACCAATCAATCTAACATTAATACCAGTGAAGATCTTGGAAAAGATAATCAAGAAACAGATCTGTGAACACCTAAAAGCAAACAAAGTTAAGGGCCTGTCACATTGGCCGACTGATGCAAAACATATGTAAAAAGGACACAGCGGACGAGAAAATGTTCCATCCGTTGTTATCCGCTCTCAAAAGTGCCCCGAATTTGCATAAGCAGAGTGGACAACAATGGAAAGGAACGGGTGGGAGGAGAATGTAGCCAGGATGGAAAGCGGATGCTCCACAGAAACCTAGCGGATGGAAGCGGATGACACATCCGCAAGTCTTCCGGGGGACCACAGTGAAGCGCACGCGCAGTGGAAAGAGCGAATGCTGAGCGGATGCAGAGCGGATGAAGCGGATGTAGAGCGGAAGCCTAGCAGATGCCTAGCGGATGCAGAGCGTTCACTGCGCATGCAGGGAGGATGCATTGCGTCAGCCCCACGGATATAAAGGGAAGCAGCTCGCAATTAGGTCACCATTCAGAGGGAAGATCTGCTGCCAGACACAGCTCCAGCCAGCCAGCCAGCCAACAACCATGGGGAAGAAGAGAAAGCCTCTGCCATCTGCTGCCAGCCCTGGCAAGAGGGACAGGGCCACCATCCCACCCCCTGGCCCTGACTCTGCTTCTGCTGGGGCTTCTGCTGCTCAGGCTGACACTTCTGGTGCTGGAGCTTCTGCTGGTGCTGCTCCTGGTGCTGGTGCTTCTGCTGGTGCTTACTCTGCTGGCGCTGCTCCTGGTCCTGCTGGTGCTCCTGGTCCTGCTAGTGCTCCTGGTGCTCCTGGTCCTGCTGGTGCTCCTGGTCCTGCTGGTGCTCCTGGTCCTGCTGGTCCTGCTGGTCCTGCTGGTGCTTACTCTGTTGCTGCTGATCCTGGTCCTGCTGGTCCTGCTGGCACTGCTGGTGCTTACTCTGCTGCTGCTGATCCTGGTGGTGCTGGTGCTGCTGGTCCTGCTTTTGCTGCTACTGTTGTTGTTGCTGCTGCTGGTGGTGGTGGTGTGGTGGAGCAGACCCTACAACCTCGAAGCCCCTCTGATGAGGGCCCAGATGGCCCTGCCAGAGGGAGAAAGAGGCATACGCGTGAACGAGAACGGGAGAGGAGGCAATATTCCATCGAAGAGGAACATGAGGATGAGGTGCTGGAATGACTGAGGGAGAACGAGTACCTCTGGCGGAAGGGACAGAGGCTCTATCGAGACACCAAAAGGAAGCAGGCTGCTTGGAGAGTGAAGGTGGAGAGCCTGGGCTACACTTCGGAGGTGCTCCTCAGCTGGTGGAAGCACATGTACACCTGGTACGGGAAGCTACACCTCAAGAAATCTGGCCAGGCCACGGTCAATCTGACGGACTGAGAGACCTACGTGATGACCAAGTGCAGCTTCTTGGAGGGTGAGATCCACCACCGAGGAGCAGCTCCTCTGACAACCCTCTCTCTTAGGCAGCCCGCAGAGAGCCAGTCCTCTTCTGGCCAAGAGTCAGCTCCTGTGTCCAGGCAGGTATCTGTGGAGCATGCCACAATGGAGACCCCGCCGACAGCTGCACTCCCCGTGGCAGAGCACGTGGAGGACCCCCTGATGCAGTGGGAGCAAGGAGAGGGCACTTCCACAGGAAACCAACCCACATCCACCTCCACCTCCACCTCCACAGAAAGCAGGCAGAGAGCCAGACCGGAGGGGCAGAGCCACACTGTCCTGCTGAAGATCAGGGACACCATCAGAAGCAGCGTAGATCTCCTCTCTCAGCTGGTACACTCCAACGTCCCATCCTCCAATCGCAAGACCTTCCTCACCTACGTCAACCAGACCCTCATGAACATGTCTGAATCACAGTACCAGGTGATCAAGGACAGGATCACCGGTCTTCTTCACAACCCTCCAGACCCAGTTGAACCCGTTCCCACCCAGTCCAGGTCTGCTCCTCCACCACAGGTGATGTCACTGCCCTTCCAAGGCTTTCCACAGGCCCTCACCTACCAAGGCTACAGCTATCAGGAGCTCCAGCAGCACAGACAGCCCTTCCCAGTCCAGGCACAGGAACATCGAACCCCACCTGTGCCACCGATGCCACTGATGCCACCGATGCCACCGACACCACCGATGCCAGCCACACCACAAATGCCACCCATGCCACAGATGCCACCCACACCGCAGATGCCACCCACGCCACAGATGCCACCCACACCTCACCTCGCTCAGTTGCAGACCAGACATCCACACTACACTCCTCCTTCCTCCACCCCACAGCCAAGCCCGGCCTCAGAATATCTGTCATCGGTATTGGGGCTGACACCCCATGTCCTGGAGTAAGGGGCTCTCAACATCACAGGACTGAGCCAGCTCTCTGAGAGCTTCCGCCACACACCGTCCCCTGTTGTCCTCCCGGGGCCAGGCACCCCAATGGCGCCTCAGACCAGCACTCCAGCAGCAGCCACCTCCACAGCACATGGACCTTTCACCCCTGAGACTATGGGCATGCCTCAGAGTGACTGAGAAGAGTGCCAGAGCCTGGGTGGCTACCTGTTGACTTTATCTTTGCTTGGGACACTTGGGTCATTTTGCTTTTACAGCTTGTTATTAATAAACATTATCTTTGTTTCACACACTTGCTTCATTTATTTTAGTCAATAAAATCTTGGTGGAAACTTTTAGAAATGGTTTAAGCCTTTGCATGCTTGTGGGATGGGTTAAGATAGCAGTGGGATGGGCAGGGATACCTTTGGGTTGGGTAATAGCTGTGGGATGGGCAGGGATACCTGTGGGATGGGTAATAGCTGTGGGATGGGTTAGGATACCTGTGGGATGCGTAATAGCTGTGGGATGGGTTAGAATACCTGTGGGATGGGTAATAGCTGTGGGATAGATAAACCTCCGGTGCAAGCATAGTGGGACTGTATGGTCCACCCTCCCAGGTGCAACACCTTTGGCCCTTTATTATCAATCACAATGTAATCATTGATCCACATATTTCAACATAAACACAACTCTTTGTTAAATGCCCTGTTCATTGTAGGGCCACTCAACATACATGGCCCAATCTCATCAGTGTGATGAGACAGGCTGAAGGAAGCATCCATTAAGCATCTATCATCCTGTCTTGCCACTCCACTGCTCCAGCTGGGGAGTTGCACCAGTGTTTCAGGAGGTTGCGCTGCTTCTTTGCCTCACGTGAGGCTCTGTTGGGGCCTTGCACATCCACAGTATCTATCAGGTTTTGCCCTTGCCTCCATTCCCCAGGCTCCATGTCCCCATTGCCTTGTTGATGGTCCACAAGCCTGTTCTGCAAGACTGGGTAGCGGGTGCGCATGAGATTGTGCAGGATGCAGCAAGCTTCCACTATCCTCCTCACGGTCTCTGGGCGATACTGCATGGTGGTGAGAAGTACCTGGAACCTTTTGGCCAGGATGCCAAAGGCGTTCTCCACCACCCGCCTTGCCCTGGACAGCCTGTAGTTGAAGATCCTCTCTTCACGGGTGAGGCATCTGGAAGTGTAGGGCTTCATGAGGTAGGTTGTGAGGGAGAAGGCATCATCCCCCATGATGAAGTAGGGCATATCTTGTGTGTCGTTGGGCAGGGGGTCTGGATCTGGGAAGCCCATGATGAGGTTGCGTTCCAGCCCCTCCTTGAAGTGACTGGCGTTGCATACCTGGGCATCTGAAGATGAATCGTTGCCTGAAGCATCGGTATACATGAACTTGTAGTCAGCATCGACCATGGCGAAGAGGATGATGCTGAAGAAGCCCTTGTAGTTGTGATAAGTGGACTCTGACTTGGCTGGAGCTTTGCAGGCCACGTGCTTGCCATCGATGGCTCCAACGGTGTGGGGGAAGTTCCACCTCTGATACCACTGCTCTGCAACTTTCTTCCATCCTTCTTCAGTGGAGGGGCACTGGAGGAGCTCCTCCAGGTATTCTTCGATGATGGCCTGCACCACTTCTCTGACCACAATGCTGATAGTGTTGTGTGGCACCCTCCAGCCGTACTGCATGCTCCTGTACGTGGTCCCTGAGGCCAGGTGGCACAAAGTCAGTGCCACCTTGAGTCCAGGGTCCAGGCTGGGCAGGAAGTTGGTGTTCTGCTTGGTCAACCTGGGTGTCAGCCGCTCCACAAACATGGCTGGCGGCATCCTCATGAAGTTCTGGAATGCACGAGGGTCTTCGTTCCTGAGCTCCATCAGCTTGTTATACAGTCTGTACTCTGCTCTTCTGGCGATCCATCTTCGGACACTTCTTGGCCGCCTCTTTTTCTTCGCGTAGAACAGGTTAAAGAGTCTGTAGATGGCTTCGCACTGTTGTAGAACGATGGTGGCTACCAAAAGGAGTATGTGATGATCCATGGTGGAGATGACTGGATGCTGTGGAAGAGCAAGAGCCAGATGAAGGCTGAAGAGGTCTGCACAGCTGGGCTGCTGGACTGAAAGTGAGATCCAGGTGAGTTCCTCCCCCTTTTTATAGGAAATATAGGTTTTCCACTCTGTGTCCTTTTGCATCCTCTAGGCATCCTGAAGACATCCTAAATATCCGAGATACGTCTCCTCTGTGAATGTTTTTTCCGTTTTAATGCTTTTTATGCGAGCTGCATCCGCTTTCATCCTTTCTCTGTCCGTGCTACTTACGCTTTGTGTCTGTTCCACGTCCGTTTCGCTTCCTCCCTGTGTCTGTTTTCCGCTGGAGCGGATTTGAGTTGCATGGATGCGCAGCAGATGCCTAGCGGATATAGCAGACGCGTAATGGATGACGACGGATGTAGAACAGATATTCCCCGTATGCGTTGCGGATGCAGAACGGACGCGTTGGATACATTTTCCGCTCAAAAAGTTTTGTGCAAAAAAAGTTTTGTCAAAACTTTTTGAGCAGATGAAATGTCAGTCGACGGATGCTGGACGGATAGAGAGGATGAAAAAAGGATGCAGTGAGTACAGAACAGATGCATCGCATTAACCAACGGATGGCAAGTGTTTCTCTCCATTTTACATCCTCTTTCCATCCATTGGTGCTGTGTGACAGGGGCTTTAAAACCAGAAGCCAACATGGATTTGACAAAAACAGATCATGCCAAGCAAGTCTTATCTTATTCTTTGACAAACTGGACCAGAAAAATACTGTGGACATAGTATATTTTAATTTTAGTTAGGCATTTTCAAAGTAGACCGCAACCTATTTCTTAGCAAATTAGAAAAATGTGGTTAGATAGCATCACCACCAGATGGATATGTAACTGGCTGATAAGCCACATGCAACTTGTCATTAATAGAATTACACCTACATGGAGAGAAGTAAGCAGTAGGATACTTCAAGCTTCTGTTCTAGGTCCAGTGCTCTTCAATATCTTCATAAATAATTTAGATGAGGGAATAGAAGGGGAACCATCAAATCTGCACATGACACCAACCTGGCAGGAATAGCCAGACATTCAGGCTTAAGATTCAGAAGGACCTCAACAGACTTAAGCACTGAGCCCTATTAATGGTGATATTTACACTAAGGGGGAAAAAAACCAAATGTGCAGAATGACTCAATAGCAACAACTGCAAGAAAGACCTCAAAGTTCTAGTGGGCAGCCACTTAAATATTAGCCAGTAATGTGTTGCAGACACCAAAAATGCCAATGCAGTCCTAGGCTGCATTAACAGAAGAATAGAATCAGGATCGTATTAAAAATTGTGTTAGTACTATCTTATAATGCCTTGGTAAGTTCAAATGCCTTGGTAAGTTTCTAAATGTGAAATCTGAAATATTGCATCCAGTTTTGGTCTCCACAATATAAAAAAAAGATGTTGATACTCTGGAAAGAGTGCAGAGAAAACAAAGATGATCAGGGGACTGGAGGTTAAAACACATGAAGAACACTTGCAAGAATTGGGTATATCTAATGAAAAGAAGGACTAGATATTCCAGTATGCCACAAAGAAGAGAGGATCAGTCTATTCTCTAAAGCACAGAAGGCAGAACAAGAAGCAATGGATGGAAACTAATCAATGACAGAACTAACCTAGAACTAAGGAGAAAATTTCTGACAATCAGAACAAATAACTATTGAAACAGCTTGTATTCAGACTTTGTGGATGGTCCAACTTCTGCTTGAACTGCAATTTGGACTAGAAGACCACCAAGGTCTCTTCTGACTTTGTTATTTTGTTATTTTGAACCTTTCAAGAAATTAGCTTTCTTGAACTATTTCTTGGTTCACATAATATCATCCCAAAAAATCAGTACATATTTTGGTTTGATTTGGTAACTGTTCCATATTGATTCATTACTGACATGACTTAACAAGCTCTATTTTTGACTGGAGGCTGTTCCTTTAAAAAAAAATCTGCTAACTGAGCAATAGTTTGAATCCCCAAAGCCATCTCTTAGTTGCTGCCTTCCCTATTTCCAAAGAGACATTTTGGACATTCCGACAGCACATTTAGTAAACTTGCATTTTCAGAAAAAACTATATGTGACTTGAATGACACCTGCCAACTAGGTCGAGAACTTTAAAAGGGGAGGGGAGAAACACTGAATTCAGCAAGAACTTGCCTCTTCTATTCCAATGAAATAACCTAGAGATATTTTATTCTCATTCTTGCCTTGTTGCTCTATATAATGTGAATTTTCAGGTATGCAAGTAAAAAAGTTGGAATAAAGGTGCATTTCTGAAAAATGTAGCATGCATAGACATGTGCTGTTTTCCTTAATGAAGAAATAAATTACTATGTTCATAATGTTTGGAAGATTTGAGACTTTCAGTAGCATCTTTTAAAAAATAAATATGGAGTCTATAAATAGGTTCGTTAGAAGCAGAAATTTGATTCTGTAAGTACTTTCCAAAAGTAAACTTTGTCTCTGGGTACATGAGTTTTAGATTTGGGTCATTTTCCCCATCAAGATTCTAGACTGTCCAATTTACAGCTACATGGTTAGATGATGGGACAGTGAAGTACTCATTGATATCTGTAGCTCCATGGGAGCAATAGTCTTTTAAGTTGATCAGTAGAGAAAGCACAAAAAGAATTAGTCTTTGACCCTTTGCAGTCATCTGGGACATTTTTCTAGTTTCTAGCAGACTTCAAATGTCTGAGTCTTGCTGCCTTTTTCTGGCACACAATGGATTCACACTAATGTCAGTAATACAAAAAACGGCTATCGATATAGAAAGTCAGCTTGTCTAGGCTTCTCTGAATTATCTTCAGTTCATTAAAAATATTTAGAAAATCTCCTTTCTCCTTTCTTCTTTAATGTTCCTTTGAATATTTCCTCTCTCTCTCTCTCTCTCTCCCTCTCTCTCTCTCTGTGTATGTGTGTGTGTGTATATGCATGTGTGCACACGTGCATTAAACTATGTATATGTATATACATTTTATTCAATTCATCAATTTGTTTTTGTTATTGTTTCTGCTGGATTGTTCAGTCTCTCCTTCCTCCAGTTATTTTTTTAAGATATTTTATTTTATGAGGGTTATGTTTTGTATTTCATGGAAAGCATTTTTTATACCTGCCAGTTCTGCCCAACGTTAAGATTAGTTTAATATAATTCCCAGAGTACCAAAATTAGAAGCTGTGTAGGGCAAAAATGTGGGCAAAATGTCTGGATACACTTGTAGTTTCACTAAGACTTCTGTAATGAAACATTTCATTTAAATTAAAACAATTAAACTAAGTGAATAAATCAAGACCCCAAATAATTATTTTGGATGGCTTCATATGTATTAAATTATGGTTTAGTATAGCATGATGTATGATGAACTATGAACTCAACCAATTAATCCTTATTTAACATACTGTTAATTAAACAAACCATGTTTGTAATCACAATGTATTTAATAATTCTAAAGGGCTATATTGAAAGGATGGGAAACTACTCCAGTGAAGTACTCTGCATTCTCTTTGCTTCCATGTTCAGTTGTTCCTCAGGCACAGATTCAACCATTGAGAAATTTGAAACTGAAATATAAGAGACCATTTTTTTGTTCTTCTTAAAAAAAAAACCTAAGTTAAGCATGTATCATAAAAGCACTCAGGTGATTCACAAGATTCAAAATAACATTAAAATCAGTAAAACTAAAATGCAGAAAAGATAATGCAACAGATATATGTATCTGTTGTTTTTCTAAACATTGTAAATGTGACAGTTATAATGTATTTCCCTAAGGAGACCTAAACATACAATAGGTGCATCATCATCTTCTGCCTTGCTTCCTACTGTAGCCTTCATCTTCCTTTCTGTAGCCTTCATCTTCCAATCCAAAGAAAAAGCCTCAAATAATTGCCTTCCACCAATGTAGTGCATAACTAAGCTATGTAATTTGCTACACATAATGATGGCTAAATTAAATAGCTTTTAAAAGAGGATGAAACAAATATCTCAAGGTTAATGCATCAGTGGTTATTGGTCAAGATCAGAAAATGTATACGAGCAAATAAAAACAAGGAGCTTTCATGTCTTAATTGATTGATGATAAGGGAAAATAAAGGAAAAATTGCCTGCAAGTGAAAATGACTTTATTTAAAGCTCAGTATGTTTCAGGACTTTATTCCTTTCTCAAGGACACTCTAAAATAAACAACAATAACAACAACAACAAAGTCAATAAAAAATAAGACACTAATGATTATGTACAAGTTTACAAAGTATATCTTACAATATATGTTTATACAAATGGATAATGTTTCGATGTGAGTTTTTTAGCTTTTACTTTTTACTTATTTTAGAGACTGTCCATGTAATATACTGTATTTTAAGTATGTTCATATTATTTGCATTTATTCATTTATTTTTGTACTTAACAGTACACTTATCTGTTACACTTTAACCTAAACCTACAAATAAATATTGTTTCCATAAATACATCTGTTTGCATTTAAAAAGTGTAACTTTATCTCATGGACACCACTGAATTAGGATATGCATAAAAGAACCATCCATTATTATAAATATTGTAACATGTCTATTGTAAGCTTTTGCATAATCATTAGTTTCTATTTTAGCTTTGTTTCACTTTTTAGAGTGCCCTTGAAAAAAATATTCTGCCAAAATGGGTTGTGCTGTAATAAAATCATCCTCCTCTTTTTTCTATTCCATTTGTTGGTCTCCTCTTTCCAGTTTTATGAGAAGCATAAACTTTTAGTGTGATACAGCAGAGCTGTTCTTCATGTTGTTATGTTCTTTTCTACAAGTGAAAACTCAAATTTTATTTCAGATTTATCAGTTTTTGAAGATTGCTGACTACACTGCAAGGATTGTGATTTAGCCTATCTCAGAGGAAATTTTATTTAATTTAGTGCATAGCATTTACAGAGGCCACACAATCACTGACATACAAATTTAGTTTAAATAAACACAGAGGAAAGTTATAATATTAATGTTTGTAAAACATTTACAGGATGCTTACTTATTATCTTGAAAAATAATGAAGGGAGGGGAGGGGAGGAAGGAAGGAAAGAAGGAGCCTTGGTGGCACAGTGATTAGAATGCAGTATTTCAGGCCACTTCTGCTGGCTATCTACTGCCTGCAATTTGGCAGTTCAAATCCTACCAGGCTCAAGGTTGACTCAGCCTTCCATCCTTATGACAGGGGTAAAATGAATACCCAGATTGTTGGGGGCAATATGGTGATTCTGTAAAACCTCTTAGAAAGGGATGTAGAACACTGTGAAGTGGTATATAAGTCTAAGTGTGATTGCGATTGCCAGAAATCCAGGAAGCATATAGTTGCATTTGGAAAAGAGAAGAATGTTATCTGCAATTCTGCAACAGCTAAATCTTTTAAGGAATAATTACTTTATTTTATTAGAATTGTTTTATTGATTTATTTTATTAGAGTCAGGAGAACATCTGTTTATGAATAATTATAACTATGGCACCTGTGATGAAAGACTATGTGACATAGAATTTACTGGTCCTGGAAGTGTTGTTGTTATCACCAGGACAGAGATTGTGAGATTATCCATTTGCACTCTGGACAACTGCTCCTTATGAGTCGATCTCAAAAACTGAGCTCTTTGCAGGTAACAAATGGGCTGACTGGCTGAGAATTGAGCTTTTTAAATAAAGCTCACAGTCATGATGCGCAGGAAGAATATTATTTGTTCTGCCTTTTTAATGATGGTTCTAATGTTATATGTCCATTTTTAGCCTTGGGAAATTACAGAACCCAGAAACTTGAAGGTTTCTACTGTTGATATTATGTTGCCTAATATTATAAGAGGTGGTAGAATAGGAAAGTCTGCACTGAACAATAGAAGCTTCAGGCTCAGCTCTCCTTTTAGATTAGCTAGAAAGCAAGAAATACAACGATTTCCTGCTTTCCAGCTCATCTAAATCTCTGGCACAGCAGAACAGGTGATGGTCAGAGGGGGGGGGAGGAAGGAAAAATACAACTTAGCAGGCATGTTTGATGGTGCGCATGCCAGGTAAGGAGTGAGTGGGCAGGGCGGGGCCAGCTAGTGGTACAGTTTGCTTGTTCTCCAGCAGGTAGAATCCCACCCCTGGTGAGAGCGCATTTTGCGTGTGCGTGTAGACCATTTCCTAAAAAACTCAGCTGTGCTGCCCGAACATCTGACAAGCACTGCCTGAGGTTGCGCAGCATTTGAAAATCTTCTTTCCTGCTTTTTCAACCTCAGCTGTGCCACGCAAAGAAGCTGAGGTTGAAAAAGCAGGAAATAAATAATAAATAAGAAATAATAAATAAATAATAATAAAGGAAATAAGCCAAGAGCACGGGCAGGTGGGTAGGCCAAACAGAGCAGCAGACACCAAATTAGTTTGGTGTCTGCTGCTCTTCATAGCTACCAGTTCTATAGAATTGGGCTGAACTGGTAGCATCCCACCCCTGGATATTGCAATGAATGAATAGGATTTGTGGTATCTATGAATATTTGGCACCTTCAATTATTTGAGAAATAGACTCATTAAACCACAGTAGCTACTATATGTTTATGTCATGCATTCATATCAATTAGGTCTTAGTACCTTTCTTACTGTCTGTCACACAAACACACATATACCACACACACATGTATGTGTGTGTATGTGCATGTGCGTTGTTTTTGTGTGTATGTGTGTGTGACATACATATATACATATACACACCACTCACGTATCATCACAAAATCTCCAGAATCGTAAAGCCTACAAACTTGAAATTTGGCACATATGTTCCTCTTGGCTTCTAGGTGCTCACCAAGGAAGGATTTTTTGAAATGACCATCAGAGCATTAGTATTTCATATATTATTATTAAGATGCTCTGATGCTAAGGAGTTCTATTCCTCCTTCCCACCTGAAAAGAAATCTGTTCCAAATGCAAAAAACAAGCAGAGGAGAGGAGTTTCAATTTCAGTTTTAGTTTCACAGCAGCAATCAGCTTTCGTGCAGAACAGTTGAGCTAAGCCATGCCCAGGGTCCTTCTTGCTCACACAGCAAATACTGTTTCAGTTTCCAAATAACCTTCAGTCTCACATATTGACAGGATGCTAGCCAGATGAATACTGATAGATGTTGGTAGGCAGAGGCAGATTTTTTTCCCTTATTTTCCACCCCCAAAACTAAGCCTGACCACATAGTTTCGTAGTAAAGCTCTCCCTCTCTCTCTCTCTCTCTCTCTCTCTCTCTCTCTCTCTCTCTCTCTCTCTCTCTCTTCTCTGTCTCTCTCTCACACACACACAGAGACACACACATATATCCAAAATTATTAGAAAGACAGTAGTTATGGATAATCATCCAAATAATTGTATTACCTGTTACCTACTTGATATTGAGGGATTGATTATGGAATTCCACTCTATTGAACTCATATATTGAATATGAGAACATGATATCTGGTGACAAGTTCTATTTCACATTTTCTCCAAAGACGCTAGTAGCATGGCTAGTGAAATATTAACACATATTCATTGTCTCCCAAGGCACTGTCTGGAAGACATCGAGAATAAAGTCCATATGATGCATTCTAATGCAATTAAATTAAAACTTTAAAAAAATATAATTTATTTTCAGAATGTATTAATTCTATAAATTACTTTATATCCCAGAAATTCTGCAACCGTACTGTAATATCTTTTGTCAGAAAGAAGAAAATATGAAAAAAAAATCATTTCTATGATCTAAGGAGAACAATCACAATGAAAAAGGGCACATAGTTAAGGAAAATAGGTTAAAGATTAAAATAGTATGTAGAACTTTAATTGAAATCCAATTTGGTATAATGGTTAAGGATCAGACTAGAAAATGGGGGAATGAGAGTCCTAATCAGTCTCAGGCACAAAGTCAACTGGGTGACCCTGAACCAGTCACTATCTCTAAGCACTAGGAAGCAGGCAATGATGAATCATTACAAACTTGTCAAGAAAAAAATGATATTTGGGTCATTTAGTCCCACTAATTGTTATGAAAATAGGCAAAACATTACTGGAAACTATTATTTCCCAAAATCCATAATAGCTTATGATGATTTCTCAGTAACTAATTCCTGGAGCTGGTGTTGCCATTTTGATTGATCAAAATATTCAGCCTGCCTTCTCCATTCTGATAATGGTTTTGAACTGAACACTTTATAATTGAATAGTCTCTTTTTAAAAAAATTGTTGCTTCTTCCCACCCTTCTCTTCCTTTCCCATCCCTTTTGCCCTGATTCAAACAATTTTGTGCAATGTTGGATTTTTTTTTTAAATACATCATAGCTTTTTGTTGATAATGCGTAATACATTAGTTAATTCTGTTTTAAGGTCCAACAAGAGTTAACTTTGAGATTAGTAAACAACTGACAGTACGCTATACAAAATATATCCATAGATGCTCAGTCTATAATTATATCACATGTAAATAAGCTTAAGCTGTATTTTAATTGGTGTAAATATATTGTTTGAGTTTGAAAATTAATCTTTCATTGCATGAACTTGATTGAAAAAACTTTGCTTTTTCTAAGATATAAAACAATTCAACAGTTTGCAATACATATTTCATGGCACAACCAGTGGAACAGCTTGCCCTCAGAAGTTATGGGAGCATCATCACTTGAGACTTTCAAGAAGGGATTGGACTGCCATTTGTCAGAAATGGTGGGACAGGGAGTTGAACTAGATGATCTATAAGGTCCCTTCCAACTCTGATTATCTGTTATAAAAATAAGAAAAAATATAATTAGGTTAGAGTTGGATATCAATTTGAAAAAAAAAAAAAACCATTTCAAATCTCATGTGGAAATGCCAGATCTTTCATGAACAGGAGTTTTCTGTCACCAACACTAAATTTGTCTCACTTTGGATAACATTCATGTTATTCAGTAATCTTTATATATCAAAGGGATGCATTTAAATTTGTATACATGCATTTGCTTATGTGAGCCTATCTTCTTTTATCTATTTTTTTTTTGTGCATTTCTTCATTTTTTCTGATACATATCCTATCTCCCTCTCTTTCCCTCCTTTTAGAAGTGTATAAATTATAGAAAAGAAAATTAAACCAATCTTCATTTGTTATAGTATCCTAATCACTGGACATATATTGGATCTTTTAGGATTGTTAAATTGTTATTTCTTTGTAATGTATGAGCTATGGCTGGGGGAGAAAATAGGAGATCACATTATTTGAAAATGTTACTTTTTTCTTATGAATGCTGTCATTTTTATATAAGAAGAAAATTGGACAAGCCTACAAATTGGAAAATCTGATCTCCCTGAAACTATTTACATGAACTCTGGCAGTCATAATCCCTTCAGAAAAATCAAGTTTGTTGTGTAAATTTCATCAGATTATATCAAGAGGAAAACCATTACATCCTTTGTAATAACAGTATTTAAGAGCATCCTACCTGGATAATCTAAGTGCCCTTATTTAATATATACCTTGTAGTCTTATCCCTTATTATTTTATGTGTTAATATCACAAAGATTTAGACACCTGAAAGAAATTGACAGTCTGTGAGTTAAAGTATGGGTCTCAGATGAAGCAGGCTATTTTTTAATAATCTAAACTAAAAAAAAATTCTTTCATTTTGATATTAGACTAATGATACTGATATTAACTTGATTTCATTGTTTTAATTATGCTGTATTTTACTATTTGATTTAATTTTTTGTAATCTACCTTAAGTTTTATATGGAAAAATGGAATATACAAAAATAAATAATTGACAAAGATGTTGCACTAGTGAATGTTAACCCCCAACAAACATGAAATTATGATTGTCAATAAATATATATATATATATATATATATATATATATATATATATATAT
>BLBF01000006.1:31424078-31441427 GCA_015471245.1 Laticauda colubrina
ATATCCATACAGAAGCCTGAAGATGGCAGATGAGATTCTGCTGAAACGTTGCTACAACTTTAACAGAACTACAATGACGTGGGATAATACCCGAAGGAAGCTGAACAGCACACACACACACACACACACACACACACACACATATATATATGTGTGTGTGTGTGTGTGTGTTTGTGTGTGTGTGTGTGTGTGTGTGTGTGTGTGTATAATTTGATGATTATTAGTGATTTAATCATATGGGAAACATAATTGGTTAGAATGCAGTATTGCAAGCTAAGTTTGCCCATAGCCAGGAATTTGATCCTGACTGGTTGAAGTTGATTCAGCTTTCCATCCTTCTAAGGTTGGTAAAATGAGGACCCAAATGTTTGGAGGCAATATGCTAACTCTGTAAACTACTTAGAGAATGCTGCAAAGTGGCGGGATTCAAATAATTGAACAACCAGTTCTCTGCCCATTGACCAGCTGGGTAGGTGTGGCTGGGTAGTCATGTGAGTGAATGGTTTTGGCCAAGTTGACATCATGTGAAGGGGTGCTTTGCCTCACTTAGCCACTCATGACCATGAGGATGTTGCGACAGTCGTATATGTGAAAAATGTCACTATGACATGTGTCAAAAGTCACTTTTTTCAGTGCCATTGTAATTTGAATGGTCACTAAATGAACTGTTGTAAGTCAAGGATTACCTGTACAAAAATACAAAAAGCTTCTTTGCTTGCAAAAATCTGCCCTAAATATCAATCATTAGATTAGAAATGGGGGAAGATCAATGATAGCCACAGCCATCATGGAAACCTAAACCATTCTGTCTGAATACCTTCTTTTTCATCAGCAATAGTTTCAACCGGAGTTACAAATCAGGTAGGGTGCCAGAGCACTTTGAGGAATTAAAATAGTTAAAATGCAACAATAACTACAAGCAGCCACGTCTTGCTCATAAAGTGAAACCATTTAGCAGTGAAGTCATTTAAACATTGCAGAAAGTAGGTAGGCATATTTGGACTACAAAATGCCAAGCTCAAGAGACAAATTAACAAAGTACATAGGGGACCCAAATTCAAGGCTCCCAGGCTTGTCAGGATCACAACAAAATTAGTACATGACCCAGATATCTAAATAAACGTCAAGCCTGGTGCCATGTTACTAAGCCTTATTATCATGAGATAAAACTAAAACAAATTGAAGGATCCACACCTCTATCTTCTTTTTTTAAATTCTACTATCAGTTTGCAATCATGTGCCTAAGCCACTCCAAAGCAATGAAAGGGACTCCTGTCCCAAAAGTGCTTTTTCAAGAGGCAACTGGACTTTCTGGAAACCAAGAAAGTCCAGTTGCCTCTCCCACCCGCCAAGAAGAATGGGGGTAATCAGTACATTGATTATATTTTATTATATTTTATTATATTTTACAATATAAAAGAGGAAGAAAACTATATTTCCCTAAATGAGAAATAGGAAAACATGCTCTTAAAAGGCAGGAAACAAACTCAGTCTTTCTTAATAGCCCCAAAGAAATTGAGAAGGTCACCTTTTAAAAATGCATATTTGGTAATCCATTCCAGACAGGATCAAAACCCCAAAGAATTAGCATCTAGGATTAATTAAATTTTTAAACAAGATTAAAAACCCCAACTCGTTACCAACCTTCATGAAACAAACTAATTAAAATAAAACAACAAAATATATAAAACAAGCCTCTAAATTACAAAATGCTGTAAAACAAACTGTATAAAAATCCATGTACTTATCAAATCAATTGGTCAGCTGCCCAAGACTTCAAACCCATGTGGTCCTGTTCACCAATAAATCATATTTCCTATCAGCCTCCATGTTTCTAGAGTTCTGGTCCCTGCTTGGAAATGAACTAGATGACTATTTCTTCCAACACTCTTGAAAAAAGCACCTTTGGGACAACCATGACCTGGACGACTGAAGAATCCCCATAGACAAGAGACTCCACATTAGATCATACTCTCTATTAATATTTGTTATAAGTCCTTTGTGTTCTTAATCAATAAAATACCATGTGCATATAAAATAACATACTTATCACATATCCAAGTAACACACCTCTGTTGCTACCGTCAGTATTTCATATACATTTATCCAGAATGATGTTGAACAAGGAAGAAAACAAATCATACTTTTCTATTTTTGTACTTGCTCAATGTTTACCATTTTCATCCAACTGTATTACTTTATACGTTATTCAATTTGAAAAACACATATAATGCACCTCCTTGCTCATGTTTTCCCTATACAACAACCCTGTGAAGTGCTTTAGGATGAGAGACTGGGACTGGTTGAAAATCACTTAGCCAGCTTTCATGTCTTAAGATGGGACTAGAATTCATATTCTCCTAGTTTCTAGGCCAGCAAATCAAACTGGCTCTTTGAAGCATTTGCTTCATCTACTCCCACATATGGTTATCTTCCATCATAGAATTCTAATAATTCATTCAGCAATCAAACTTAATCTACATATTCATCCACAACTTTCCATAATTCAAACGTATTTAATTTATCATACATTAAAAATGTCCAGTCATTCTTCATACATATCAACCAATTACACAGCCATTCAATAAGCAAGCCACATATATATTAACATTTATCTAGTTATAGCAGCTACGACTGAACCCTAATTTTTAATCTTTTTAAGACATTCATTATTTTTTTCTTCGGCATTATTTTTATAGCATCTGTTTCAATTCTACCTTTCAATATAACCTCCGTATTTCCCAGGGAAATCTCTAAGCTAATCTTCTCATCATTTTCTCACTTATAATTTCATTACTCTTATTTTGAATTCCTGTTCTGTGCTGCCATTTACCTGCACTGTAATGGAGCGGTGGAATAACTGAGGTGAACGCGGAGCAAATTTCAGCTTTTAACTTTGTTGAAACAATAAAGGGTTGCTGCAACTGCCACGCTAACAAGGCAGCCAGCTGGTGGGCAACAGCAGATGCCATTTGACAGCTCCCTTTTATAGTCAGATGTCAAATGGCATCAGCCAATAGGAATGGTCCATGTCCCCACTGGAAGCATGGACCGGAATGAAGACTTCAGCTCAGTCTTTTCGGAATGCAACACTCCTTTCTCCCCAAATGGAGCATGCATAAGTCCTTTAGGTAATTCGGCCGCTTGCGCAGGCAGCCAGATCTTCTCAGCTCTGACAGAGCTGCTGCTGGATGGGATTCCTCTGCTTGGCGGGCAGCTTCTGGCGATGAAGAAGCGGGCGTCTTGGCTTCAAGCAACTCCGGGTGCAGGACCAATGACTATCCAGGGAGGCTTGCGTTGCTGTCGGGTTTGTAGTGAGCTTCCTTGGGCGCTGGTGGTCTCGCTGCAGCAAGAACATCCAGAGGGCCACCTGTAGATGTACTCCAACACCCCCTTAGTTGGTTGACATGGCAGCACCAAATGTGACCATCTTGCAATTGGACCGTGTAAGACTTAGGACCGGTTACTGCCACAATCTGCCCAGGCAATCAAAAGGGTGGCACGCGTAGTTCCTAGCATAGACCTGGTCATTCTCAACAAACTTCCTAGTCTGGCTATTTGATCCCAGGGGTGCGACTGGGGCGTAATTTGGATGGAGTCTGTCTAGAGTAGTCCTCTGATGGCAACCCCTGAAGATTTCAGCTGGAGACCTATTTGTGGTGGAGTCATATGCTGGGTTAAGAGGTAGTTAGCAAGTCTGGAGTGCCAATCTATGGGCCCAAGCCTCTCCAGGACATCCTTAGCAGATCTGACTGCCTTTTCAGCCAGACCATTACTGGCAGGATGAAAAGGAGCTGTTAGGGTGTGTCTGATTTCTTAGTTAGCTAGGAAAACCTCAAATTCACAGGAAGTAAACTGGGGGCCATTATTAGACACAATGGTGTCAGGGAGGCCATGGGTGACAAATATTCCCATCAGGACCTTAATGACGACTTCTGAAGTTGTGAAGGTCATTAAAGTCAGCTCTACCCATTTAGAAGAAGAATCAACCATCACTAAGAATGTTCGCCCATGAAAATGGCCAGCCAGATCAACATGCACCCTAGATCAGGAGGTACCTGAATCTTCCCACATTTCTGTAGAGGATGCTGGTGGAGGAGGTCTGGTGGCCGGGCATGGCTGACAAGCATTCACCCATCTAGTAATCTGAGCATCCATGCCTGGCCACCATACATAATTGTGAGCTAGAGCCTTCATCCTGACAATGCCAGGGTGACCTTCATGCAGGACTTCTAAAACTGAGGTCTGCAACTAGGAAGGGATAACTACCCTGGTTCCCCAAAGCAAGCAGCCTTGCAAAGAAGAAAATTCTTGCTGGCAAATTTTGAAAGGCAAGAATTCAGAAGAATAAGGGGATGTAGGCCACCCCCTTCCCACCCAGTCAAGGACTTGGGAAATTACCTTGTCCTTGACAGAGTGGGCAGCAATATCACAGGTGGTGATGGGAAGCTTGAAGTTGTTGATTAGGAACACAGCATTGGTTGGTGCAGGATCCTCAACTGGAACAGGCAGGGGGCAGTGACAAAGGGCATCAGCGTGTCTGAGGCTTTTGCCTGCTCAATGAACCAGCGTATAGGAGTATGCAGCCAGAAATAATGTCCACCTGGTCATTCTTGGAGACAAAATTTGAGGTGTTTGTCTGTTGCCTGACAGAAGATCCAAAAGAGGCTTATGATACGTAACTAACTCGAAATGGTGTCCATAGAGAAACTCATGGAACTTCTTGACTGAAGCAACTGCAGCCAAAGCCTCTTTGTTTGTAGTTGCACTCAGCTGGAGATTTGACTGTAGTTGCACTCAGCTGGAGATAACTTTCTGGAGAAAAAGTCAAGGTGCCTCAGAACCATTAGGGAGTTTGTGACTTAAAATGACTCCTATGCCAAGAGGTAATGCTTCTGCAACTAAAACTAAAGGCAATTTTTTGTTGAATTGAATTAGAACAGCATCAGATGTAAACAATGATTTGACTGCTTTGAAAGCATAGGCTTCCTTAGGTCCCAAATGCCACAAGGATTGTTTGTCCAGGAGTCTATGCAGAGGTTCTTCAATGGAAACCTTATGTGGCAGAAATGAAGCATAGAAGTTAAAGAGTCCCAAAAAAGCCTGGAGTTCAGTTTTGAAAGTTGGTGTGGGTGCCTCATGAATAGCCCTTACTTTGGATTCGATTGGGTGAATGCCAGAGGCATCAATTCTGTACCCCAAAAATTTGACCTGTGCGGTGGCAATAGTGTATTTCTCTTTTTTTAATTTGAGATCCGACCTTCTGAGAACACCTCTGACTCTTTGCAGTAACTGTGGCTTGCCGGGGCAGATATTAAAATGTCATTAAAATAAGGTATTATGCCAGGTAACTCTTGAAGCAGTCTTTCCATTAATGATTGGAAAATTCCTGGGGCTACGCTAACACCGAATTGGAGGCACCTACACTTAAAAGCACCCTTGTGCTTTACAATAGTTTGTAGCTCTGTGGCTGTGTCATCAACAGGGAACTGTTGATAAGCTTGTGACATGTCTAGTTTTGCAAAAATGGTTCCCGGCTCCTGCAGGTTCCTGCATAAAAGAATGCATCAGGTGCTGAATAATTGGGACTGGATAAGTGCTGATTTGTAAATATTTGTTTAATGAGCACTTGTAATCAGTGCAAATTTTTAAACTGCCATCTTTCTTCAGGGGTGTCACCCTTGGGGTTTCCCATTTTGCGAAGTCCACAGGTTCTAATATGCCATTTAATTAATTTGTCTAGTTTCTTGTCCAGCTTAGAGCAAAATGTATTCTTCGAGGCTTTAAACGAATAGGGACTTCTAGAGGGTCCAAGTTGAAAGATATTGGGGTTCCCAAATAACATCCTAGGCCTTCGCTGAACACATCAGCGTGGTCATTGAACAAGGAATCCACCTCTGAATTTGCAATAGAGTGGATCCTGCCTATATGAAGGCCAAGGAGAGGGAACCAGTCAAACCCCAACAGGCTTGGGAAGGCACCATCCGCTACCACTAAAGGCAAGTGACTGTTAAAATTTTGAAATTGAATAAAAAACTTGCCTTTTCTGATGACTGGGATGGTTCTGCCTTGATAGTCACGTAGGGTTAAACTGCAGCCTTAAAGCCTCTTCTTTGCCATCCTGGGAAGCAGTCGTTTCAAGGTGCTCCATGAGATGATGGACAGTGCTGAGCTGGTGTCTACCTCCATCCTGCAAGGTTTCCCTTCTAAAGAAACAATAACACTGCTTTTGTGAGAGCCTTTGTTTGTCAGCTTGGCTTGGTAGCAGGTGAAAAGTATTCAATTTGTTTTTGAAAATTCTGAGTTGTCTGAGGTTTCTGTGGTTGGGCAAAGTCTTTCCTGCCTGACAGATCCTGGATAAATGAACCTTTTTCTGGCATTTTAGGCAAATGGCATTCCTGAACTTGCAGGATGCCCTGAGGTGATTTCCTCCCCTGCTTAGACAGATGGGTTGAGATCGTGGAAGTTGATTGGGAACTGATTTGTTTTCCCTCTGACTGGTTTTGGGCTGCCTGAGGCAATTTACAATACTAGTTTCTTCAGAGCCTTCCTCTGTGGAGGCTTTATCGTAATGAAAGGCTGAGCTGTTCTGACTGACTGGATTTCCCTGAATTTCTGCTGCTGAAAGTGCTGACAGCTCTGCAGATTGATATTCCTCTATTGCTAATTTTAGGGCAAATCTCCTTTAGCCAATAGGCACCTTTGTAGCCTTAAGTCCCGGACTCCACAAACTAGTTGGTCGAATAACATGTCCAAATCCACAGTGCAAGGCAGCTGTTCATAAAGCTGCCATATACCCACTACAGCAATGCCGTAGCAGTGTCAAACACTGTGGCTCTACAAAAATTTAAAAAGTAATATTTTTTCCTATGGTTGGAAATGTCAGCAAGGTCTATGGCAGCTAGGAAACAGTCGAATCAGTTTCTGTAGGACTCCCATGTCTCTTCTGTCAGTCTGAAAGGCAGGAATGCAGGGTTTGAAGTCATCTCGTCTCAGCGGTGTTGGTTCTTCTGAGAAAAGTTGAAATTTGTGCTCGCGAATAGTGACAGTAAGCTCTTAAAGTGACATACATGGCATAAGTGGCTTCGGCTCTTTTTGTAATGACTTCACTCAGCAATTCTTTGCTCAGTTGCCTCTTATATGTATCCCGACCTCGTCGCCAGTGTAGTGGAAAGGCAGAATAACTGAGGCAAACACGGAGCAAACTTCAGCTTTTAACTTTATTAAAACAATAAAGGGTTGCCGCGACTGCTTTTTAACAAGGCAGCCAGCTGGTGGGCAACAGCTGATGCCGTTTGACAGCTCCCTTTTATAATCAGCTGTCAAACAGCATCAGCCAATAGGAACGGTCCGTGTCCCCGCTAGAAGCATGGACCAGAGTGAAGACTTTAGCTCAATCTTTTCGGAATGCAACACGCACACTGAAAGTTGGTTTCTGATATAAAGATTTAGACTCTTTATTATAAATAAACCAAGAAAGTTGGTTTCTGATGTAAAGTTTCTGATATTTATTACAGTTGTAAATTCTTAAACATAAACCTTTGTCAAACATTCTGCTTACAGAATCAAACCACAAAAAATTGCTTTTCAGATAATCCAGATATATAAAACACTAATTTGGAAATGCTCTAAGAGGTAGCAGACAGCCTGACATATTTTAGGACATGTTCAGGCCTCAGGCCTGACTAGATTAGGCTTCAGATTAGCTGATTCAGTCCAAATTTTTGTCTCTGGTTGCACTATCTTTTAGCAAGTTCCTGTTGCTCAGCCTCATCAGGATCTCAGCTTCTGAATCTACAGATTTAGACTGAATCCTAAGAATTCCATTCATTATGTTTATTTAATGTTGTTCATGATTGCTTCAAAAACATTTTAATTTCCATCAAAATTTCTCAGCATTTTATCTGACTCTTTTAACTGTGGCTATTTATGACCACATTTTTAATATTCTTTTTCTCTTTATATATATAGACTATCATATTTTCATCTTAATGTTTGCAGTAATAAATGGATCTTTTCTTATACACTGCTGTTTCATCATTCCATCATAGTTTATAGTTTCCATTAATGTTAACTCCTCACAATTTCATTATACTGTATAACCTAATTCTTTAGCTTTTTGTTTACATCCACTTTCTATTCAGTCTTTGAAAATTAATCTATTTTGTAATATCTTTTCATATAGAACCAATAGGTTTTATTCCTTTAATCATTCTGCCTTCACTTAATTCTTTAGTACTTTCTTCACATCCATGTTCTATTTATTTGTTGAAAAGTTAATGTATCTGCTAATTCTTTTTTATTCGGAACTCATATTTTCTCTAACAGCAATCATTCTACTTTCATTCTTTTTTCACTTGTTTTCTATTCTTTCATGTCAGTTTTTTCCCATGATCCATTTTGACAATACCCAATAGTGGTCTGTTCCATGTTCAGACCTTCCTATGTTCAGAACCCTCGTAACTTTCACTAAACAATAAAATTGATCATGTTTTCAGATATCTGTTCCTTTATCCTCTGCCACACCTGCCTTTTAGATCATTATTCCATTGTAGATTCATTTGTTTTCCTACTCATCCAATCCCAATTTTAAAATCTGGCTGTTCCCCCATGTTTTGATTTATGATGGATGGACGGGTTCCTTTAAACTAGAAAAGGATATGTAAGAGTGGTCTGGATTTAATGGATGCTTTGCTTTTATTATCAAATTGCTTAATTTTTTTAACCTTGTGCAGTCTCCTTGTTTGGTTATTTTGAGATGGATGACCTAAAAAGATAAAATACATTTGTTTAATGTTTATTTGAAACAAACAGACCTTTTCCTAAGGAGATATTCCACTATATTCACCATTCTGATTCATTCTTGGCCTCTGAATGACCAGTCTTTTTTTTTTCTATAGTATCTTTTTCATTTCCACATATATATTTGTGTCATCTAACAGAAACAGGATTCTGACAGTTTTTAAAAAATAATTTTTGAAAAAATAATAAGCATTACAGTATCTTTGTCTGAATGGAATTCATATATCTACAAGTGTCATGAATAGCAATTTTCTTTGTAGAAATCTTGTGATTGGTTGTCCCTTTCTTCATAGATGGAGTAAAGTTCAAGGACATATAATATATACCTATAATTTTGGCATATAATATGATGCCTATAATAGTAATACAAAATATTCATCATCCTTGAGCAACTGAGATGAGTCATTTGAAAAAAAAATCAGAACTGACAGAATATGATAAAGTAGTGGGACTAAAAATAAATGAGATAAAAACTAAAATGTTGGAAAAGAATATGACAGACTACAAGAGAAACGAACAAAAGAAATGGACATTCAAACTGTGAAGAAAGTGAAATATTTAGGTATATTAGTAATGGCTAGGTGCACAATTCTCAGAGAATATAATTATACTAAATTAATAATACAAATTAAAAATGATCTAGAAAGATGGAAGAATCTACAACTTTCTCTATTAGGCAGGATGACTGTTATAAAAATGAATATATTATGAAAAATACTTTTTTTATTTCAAAATATTCATATTAAACTAGAGAAGGGCTTCTTCAAGAATCTAAACCAACTAATGTCAAAATTTATATGGCAGGATAAGAGACCAAGAATTAAACAGAATGATGCAAGACAGAAAGAAAAAGGAGGATTTGGCTTGTCTGAATGGGAGTTATATTATTATGCAGCAACTCTAACATGGATTATGTTGAGGAGTAAAAAAATTGTTAAAACTAGAGGATCATGATATTCAAATAGGCTGGCATGCCTTCTTATGGTACGGGAAAGATACAGCACATAACTATTTCCAGAGACATTACTTAATACAGGCACTGTTAAGAGTTTGGAACAAAATCAAATATCAACATTACATGAAAATTTGGCTTTCCACACTGGAAGCATTTATACATCAAAACTTGATAAATATGGAGAAAATAGTAACTTACAGAGATATACTGAATGAACAAGAAGTACTGAAAACTAGATTAGAACTAGTAGCACAAGGGGTAAATTTAAAATGGTGGTTTTATTTACAAATACAATCAAGATACACACAAGACAGAAAAACATGGGGTATTAATAAAGAATTAACAACTCTGGATAAGCTATTATTCGAGACAAATGTTAAATTAATAAAAAATATTATATAGATATTTATTAGAATACAAACTTGAGGGAGAATATGTTAAAGAAACAATGAGGTATGGGCAAAAAAATTTGGTTATAATATTGAATTGGCTAAATGGCAAAAATTTGGACCACAAATAAGAAAATAACATTGGCTATGGCTTATAAATAAAATCTTGACAAGATGTTTTACAGGTGGCATCTTCCACCAGCAAGGCTTTCTAAAATGTTTACAAATATATCTCCAAATTGTTGGAAATGGAAAGATGTTCCAGGCACATTTTTTTTCATATGTAATGGACTTGCAATGCTGCAAAAAATAAAAAAAATTGGAGACTGATTCAAACATGGATAGAATAAATGGTGGGAGAGTGTATTCCATTTAAACTGGAATTTTTTCTTCTTTGAATAATATCAGAAAAAATTAAGAATGAAATAATGTATTTAATAGTACATATATTGATGGCGGCTTGAATATTATATGCATAATCTTGGAAAAATGAAAACATACCTCCAGAAATAGAAATAATAAGAAAAATTATAGCATGTGCAGAATCAAATAGGTTAATTTTAGAAATAAAAGACAAAGGAGAGTCTAAATATTATAAAACATGGAATAAATTTTAGAAATGGTTATTTAGCAGAAGACAAGGTCAAAATATTGGTAGTTATGATTAGATTAATTAGTAATTAATATATTAAATAAGGAGATTACAAATGATGAAGTAAAATGTATATATGTATAACAAGGACAAGTTGGATGTATTGTGTTGTATTCTCATAATTAAAATTAAAAATAAATTTTAAAAAAAATTCAGAACATATCCCTTAACCAGTAGGCATTATTTCTCAATATGATTTTTTCATGCCACAAACTGGAAAATTGACTGGTTTTGCTGCTATAAATACAACAGGCTTAAGCCCATGTAACACTGCCCAACGGATGCAAAAAGGACACAGCGGATGAGCAAAATGTTCCATCCGTTGTTATCTGCTCTCAAAAGGGGCAAAAATTTGCATAACCGGAGTGGATAACACGGACGCATGGAGGATGCAGGGCGGATGCAAAGCAGATGCGGAATGGAAGCCTAGCGGATGGAAGCAGATGGGAGCGGATGGCACATCCGCTAGGCTTCCGGGGGGTCTCAACAAAGCGGAACGGAAAGAGCGGATGCAGAGCGGAAGCCTAGCGGATGAAGTAGATGCACAGCAGATGCACAGCGGATGCACAGCGGAAGCCTAATGGATGCCTGGCATTAATTGCGCATGCGGGGAGGATGCATTGCGTCAGCCCCGTGGATATAATGGAAGCAGCTCGGAAGCAGGTCGCCATTCAGAGGAAAGACCTGCTGCCGGAGGGATTGACTGCCTTGCCTGCCCTGCCTGCATGTCTGCCTGCAAGCCTTGCTGCCACCCACCCTGCCACCCTCCCTGCCAGCCTTGGTTCCTGCCAGCCTCCCTGCCAGCCAGCAACCCCACAACCATGCAGAAGCACAGCAAGCCTCAGCCATCTGCTGCCAGCCCTGGCAAGAGGGACAGGGCTATCATCCCGCCCCCTGGCCCTCACTCTGGTTCTCCTGGGGCTTCTGCAGCACGGGCTCGCTCTTCTGGGGCTGGCGCTTCTGCTGCTTCTGCTTCTGGAGGAGCTGATGACAAGCACTCCAGCACCAGCCACCTCCACAGCACCTGCACCCTTCACCCCTGGGACTGAGCAACCAAGAGGAGTGCCAGAGACTCATTTTTGTCTTATAGCTTGTTGTTAATAAAGTTTATTTATGATTCACACACTTGTTTCATTTCTTTTTTTTAATAAAGTCTTGGCGGAAACTTTTAAAAATGGTTTAAGCCTTTGCTTGCTTGTGGGATGGGTTAGGATAGCTTTGGGATAGATAAACCTCCAGTGCAAGCATACTGTATGGTCTACCCTCCCAGGTGCCACACCTATGGGCCTTTATTATCAATAACGATATAATCAATCATCCACACATGTCAACATAAACACAACTCTTTATTAAATGCCCTGTTCATTGTAGGCCAACCAAACATACATGGTCTAATCTCATCCATGTGATGAGACAGGCTGAAGGAAGCATCCATTAAGCATTTACCATCCTGTCTTGCCACTCCACTGCTCCAGCTGGGGAGTTGCACCAGTGTTTCAGGAGGTTGCACTGCTTCTTCGCCTCACGTGAGGCTCTGTTGGGGCCTTGCACATCCTCAGTGTCGATCAGGTTTTGCCCTTGCCTCCATTCCCCAGGCTCCATGTCCCCATTGCCTTGTTGACAGTCCACAAGTCTGTTCTGCAAGACTGGGTAGCGGGTGCGCATGAGATTGTGCAGGATGCAGCAAGCTTCCACGATCCTCCTCAAGGTCTCTGGGCTATGCTGCATGTTGGTGAGAAGTATCTGGAACCTGTTGGCCAGGATGCCAAAGGCGTTCTCCACCACCCGCCTTGCCCTGAACAGCCTGTAGTTGATGATCCTCTCTTCACGGGTGAGGTATTTGGAGGTGTAGGGCTTCATGAGGTAGGTTGTGAGGGAGAAGGCGTCATCCCCCACGATGAAGTAGGGCACATCTTGCTTGTCGTTGGGCAGAGGGTCTGGATCTGGGAAGCCCACCATGAGGTTGCCTTCCAGCCCCTCCTTGAGGTCACTGGCGTTGTATACCTGGGCATCTGAAGATGAGCCGTTGCCTGAAGCATCGATGTACATGAACTTGTAGTCAGCATCAACCATGGCGAAGAGGATGATGCTGAAGAAGCCCTTGTAGTGTGATAAGTGGACCCTGATTTGGCTGGAGCTTTGCAGACCACGTGCTTGCCATCTATGGCTCCAACGGTGTGGGGGTAGTTCCACTTCTGTACTACTGCTCTGCAACTTTCTTCCATCCTTCTTCAGTGGAGGGGTACTGGAGGAGCTCCTCCTTGTATTCTTCAATGATGGCCTGCACCACTTCTCTGACCACAATGCTGATGGTGTTGTGTGGCACCCTCCAGCTGTACTGCATGCTCCTGTAGGTGGTCCCTGAGGCCAGGTGGCGCAGAGTGAGTGCCACTTTGAGCCCAGGTTCCAGGCTGGGCAGGAAGCTGGTGTTTGTCTTGGTCAACCTGGGTGTCAGCCGCTGCACAAGTTCGTCAAACATGGCTGGAGGCATCCTCATGAAGTTCTGGAATGCCCAAGTGTCTTCGCTCCTGAGCTCCACCATCAGCTTGTTGTACAGTCCGTCCTCCGCTCTTCTGGCGAACCATCTTTGGACTTAGACTTTTTTTGGGTGCCTCCTTTGTTCCCATAGTAGAGTTCACAGAGCCTGTAGATGGATTCGCACTGTTGCAGAAGGATGGTGGCTGCCGAAAGGACTTTGTTACGATCCACGGTGGACATGACTGGATGCTGTGGAAGAGGAAGAGTCAGATGAAGGCTGCAGAGGTCTGCACAGCTTGGCTGCTGTTCTGAAAGTGAGATGCAGGCTTGTTGCTCCCCCTTTTTATGGGCAGTATAGGTGTCCCTTTGCATCCTCTAGGCATCGTCTAGGCATCCTCTATGCATCTTCTAGGCATCCTTAATATCCGAGATAGGTCCCCTCTGTGGACGTTTTTTCCGTTTTAAACGCTCTGTTTCCGTGCTGCATCCGTTCTGCATCCATTCTGCATCCGTTCTGCATCTGTTCCGCGTCCGTTCCACTTCCTCCCTGCGTCCAGGCGGATGCGAGTTGCGCGGATTCGCAGCGGATGCCTAACGGATATAGCGGATATGTCGCGGATGCGTAGCGAATGCGTAGCGGATGCAGAACAGACGAAATGGATACATTTTCCACGCAAAAGTTTTGGGCAGCCTAAAAGTTTTGGAGCGGATGAAACGTCCATAAACGGATGCTGGATGGATAGAGAGGAAGCCAAACGGAGGCAGTGAATACATCGCATTTTCCAATGGATGGCAAGCTTTTTTGTCCGTTTTACATCCTCTTTGCATCCGTTGGTTCGGTGTGACATGGGCTTCACTTCATTCTTAATAACAGCTTGTTCTTTGTGACAATTGTTTTTTATTCAGTTGCTGAGAAGAAACCAAGTAATTGTTGGGTTATATATTGAATTAATATTTATTTAAATGGCCCAATATTATAAGCTGTCCAGAACACCAGCTGATATCTGAAACTCTAATAGAGGATAATCTAGTCAACTTACCTATCTCTATCTTTGCCTTTTAAAAAACATTCAAACAAGATCAGTTAAGCAGGATAATAAATGAATGGAATCTGATGTCAGTGGCAAGTACTGGGGGAAAGGATGGATCTTGCTAGCAAGATATAAGAGGATAGTACTGCGTATTTCACATAGCTTGTCTTCAGCTGCAATGGAGAAAGCTGTTGTCTCACCAGTACTGAAATAAGAGTCAGCTTCCATGTAATCACTTTTTCTGTATAGACCTGGAAATAGAACATACCTTTTTTCTTAAAACTACATGTCAGGTTATGTGATATTACTCATTCAAATTTACTTATACAATACTAGGTTAGATTAGGTGACGTGAGGTAAGGTTAGGTTAGGTTCGATTCGGACAAGCATCCCAAAACTTTTCACTTCATAATCTCTTTCATGAAGCTACAAATTGTTCACTGATACCAAACATAAATTAGATGCAAATAATATTTAAAAAAAACATGACCACAACTAGTAATAAAATCAGCTCTTTCAATAGTCCCATCAACCCTTGAGAATCAGTAACAACACTTTGGATAATTAGGAGCATATGATTGGTTTGAAATCACTTAGTGAGCTTATTTGGTAAAATATGGATTTAAATTTGGATCTCCCTAGTCCTATTGGAATACCCTAAATATAATATAAATTCTGGATCAATCTCTTTGTATTTCATTTCTTTTGCAAAAAGCATAGCATCAAGGTTCAACATGGTAACTTTTAGTATATACAGCCTCTACACTTCTTTATAAGAAAGAGAGAAGAAGTATTAATATTCACTTTATTTCTTTCAAATGTTTTATTCATAAAAGTAGCCACCTTGAGAAGAAATTTGAGACCAGTAAGTCAATTGCAGAGGTCATGTTGCAAGGACAATGAAACAGGACTAGGGAAGCTGCATTATGAACTAGTAAAAAAAAAAAAAATCTGGGTAGCTTGCTCATTCTGTGGAGGCATCAGAACACAGAGATTTTACACACAATGGTAAAGCGATTAAAAAGTGGTTTAATAAAATCCCAAGGACTATGAGACACCCAAAGGATGATGAAGGAGAAAGGGGCATAGGAAACTCTAATACTTCTGTCAAATATCTCATTATGAAAGAGCACACTGTTGTATCTGAAGGGTAAAAACATTTTTCTTTTTTTTATCATCACTAATTTAAATTCAAGCTGTCAGCCTTATTGTGATACCCAGTTAGTCCAATTACGATAGGCAAAGTTGACCTTTGCACTATACATCATGACTTGATGTACTACTAAAGTTTTAGGCAGTCATAGGAGATTTTTATGTGATTGGGAGAAATATAAATATTTCGATCTGGTATGGGATCCATGTTAGAATTCAGGACATTGTGATATTTATGGCCTATATTGAATGGGTAGGCTTAATGTAAGTGGCTTCAAAGTCACCCTGTATGAGTGTGTGTGTGTGTGTGTGTGTGTGTGTGTGTTGTATGGTTTGTAGCATTTGTTCTGATTTTTATAGTGTATACTTGTTTTGTATTTTGTTTACATTTTGTTTTTTGCAGTTCAAATAGTGAAGCTATCAAAACACGAGGAAACGAAAGATTCAGTTTATCGATCAATTTATCACAGAATCTGAGGCTTTGGGAATGAGTAGGAGTGTCTGGTCACCCCATCAGCTTTTGTATCCAACAGTGGATTTGTCTTATGCCTTAAGTCATTCACAAACATACTGTGTAATATCGTCATTATTTCAGTTATTCCTTTCCCTTGGTAAAAATATTTTTCCCTAAAGACATTTTTTACTTAATCTTAATAAGTAGTCCTGTTTTGGCTAGAAATGTGGGTTGTGCATATTGGTGTTTTGGAAAAAAACACCACAAAGCTTCAGTCCAGGACAGAGAAAAATCCATGAGATTCTTATACATATACACTTTGCAACTAGTGTATCCTCTGCTAACATTTGATCCTTTGTGTTTTTCTATAATTATCCGCTTGCCTACCTACTTTATTTTGCCTTCAATAATCTATCCGTTCATCCATGTTCTATCCATTCTATATAACTTTAATTCACCTAATATATGGAATTTCTAAACAGTTACTTAAAATATTAAAAATGTAGAATAAAAACCATAAAATAAATTATTAAGGAATCCAGGAAGAATAAAAAATGTACAGAAGCTACCATCTCAGTGTAACATAGAACTTAAAATATTTTTGTTTAGAAACTGACAATAAAAATACCTAGGACAAGAAAGATATCATAGCCAGGCACAAAGAGACATCAATATGTACATTAGTTGAGCCTCCAAAAGAAGGATCTGTCACAAGCAGGGTCTTTTTTTTTTTTTTCAAAAAAATTAAGGAGCAAATGGTTTATTGAAGCTCTGGCAACTACAGAATATTTTTAGAAGGCTGCACGATGACTTATGATAACATAAGGTACAGCATTTTTCTGCTTGAAAGCTTAATTATTGTATTTGAAACTATATGCTTCTATCAGTTTTCTAAGTCATGGCAGATTTTTAAAATCCACACATATCTAGGTGAGACTGCAGACATATTTCCTTGAGACATTTTGTGACCTTAGGATTCGAGTGTTAATTTATGATTGATATGCACTGTAGAACAGTGTGCCTTATTTATTTTTTCTTTCCTTCTTCTTCATGCATACATTATCTGTTGGGTCGAGGTGGTTTTGTACACTGATTGGGAAGGCACCTTCATTTCTCCAAATCCTTCTTTTTGAGTTTGTTTGAATTTTTGTAATTTTAATCTGATTTTATATTTATAAATGTGGGATGTCTGTGTGTTTTGTTTTGCTCTGACATTCAGAATCACCTTGAACTGTGAGATGGATGGCAAATAAAGTTGATAGCTAGATAGCTAGACAGACAAACAGACAGATGGAGATAGATAGATAGATAGATAGATAGATAGATAGATAGATAGACAGACAGACAGACAAACAGACAGACAGACAGTAGACATAGAGAGATAGAGATGATAGATAGATAGATAGATAGATAGATAGATAGATAGATAGATAGAT
>BLBF01000006.1:31441437-31508710 GCA_015471245.1 Laticauda colubrina
GATAGATAGATAGATAGATAGATAGATAGATAGATAGATAGATAGATAGCCAGACAGACAGACAACAGAGACACACAGAGACACACAGATAGAGTGAGTACCTTGTTATAGAGGAACATGTTATAAGTCCTATTTTGCTCTCTTAATTATTTTCGAGATGAATGATAGTATTTTAAGAGTCTAGAATTTATTTCCAATCAGTCCCAATTTTATAGTGCTGCTTTTTCAATCCTTGTTTTCTTTCCTGCTACTAATATTGGTTGAATTTTTTTAAGATTACTGAAATACAGATAGTCCTCACAACAGTTCATTTAGTGACTGTTCAAAGTTACAATGGCACTGAAAAAAAGGTGACTTATGCCCATTTTTCACACTTACGACCATTGCAGCATTCCCATGGTCACATGATCAAAATTCAGATGCTTGGCAACTGTTTCATATTTATGATGGTTGCATTTTCCTGGAGTCATGTGATCAACTTTTGCAACCTTCTGACGAGCAAAGTCAATGGGGAAGTCAAATTCACTTAACGTGTTACTAATTTAACAGTGATTCACTTAACAACAGTGGCAAGAAAGGTCATAATATGGGACAAAACTCACTTAATAAATCTTTCACTTATTTTCACACATTTTAGGCTCAATTGTGGTCGTAACTGGAGGACTACCTGAAAGAATCACATATGAGGAATTTGGTTCTAACATACAGTTCAGTATCTAAAATATGCAGTAATGTTCTCCCCGCACACACATCGTTTGATCAGGTTTTATATTTAAATGCAAATGTTGTCATGCATCTGGACCTGATATGTACAATAATTCTGTTCCCAATTGACAAATTTATACAGATAAACAACTTATCGAGTGGCTCCATACATAGTGTATTAAGTTAAACTTAGTGTTATTGATACCAACTCATAAAAACAACAACACCGCAGACTTAAATGACATTGTTGCAAAAGTACATTATCTATCCAGAAAATACTTTTGCAAGCATGAGATGCTTCTTTTAATCTTCCAGATGTATATGTTCTTCTTGCTTTCAAATATACCTTGTTTTTATAAGCTGCCATCAAACCTGGCCCCTTATCTTGTCACTGTGAACTCACTGGAGAACAGTATTGATATCTTACTTTAAATCTCTTTGGCTAGAATATGGGATGGTTTGAAAGTGTATTATTAGACTCTTCAAATTGATTCTCTCAATGTGCCCCAAAATCAGGAATGATTTTCCATCCTTTAACTTGAATATTAATTATCATTAGAAAAATTAAAATGAAATAGACAATCAGTACTCCCAGTTTCTGTGTCTCTTTATATTATTAGTGAACCAGGCAAGGAAATAAGAGAGGTAAAGAGAATATGTGTATATCTCTGTTTTTCTTTTCTTAGACACCATTGTTGTTGTTTAACCATCACTTGTCAAAAAAAGAAAAAGAAAGATATTTCGAGAAGTGGATATATTTATATGGACCTCTGGGGACTGGTATGGCATAAATAGATTTCTTCCTTGGCTTAGAAATTTATCTGAACCACAAAAAATCAGGGGCTTTAACAGCTCATCTCTAATTTGAAGTGGATTTTTTTAATGAGATGCCAAAGTCCTTGTTGTTATTGGAGAACTTTATAAGCAATTCTGCTCACAGTGGGCAGTTCCACTCTTTAAATTTAACATCAAGCTTTAGTCCAAAGGCTCATATAAAGAGTCAGAATAGATGCTAATTGGGAGGCACATATGATGCTTTTTTTTCTGTGTTAGTTGAAAAGTTTAGGATTCAAGGTTAGGTATCATTAAATTTAGTGTTCTCAAAAAAATTCAGCAACAAAAATATATGCCTGCCTTCCACCACCTGATCTCCCTAGGTGAGTGAGGTTCTGCAAGCCCCGGTCCCCTACATGCATTGCTGCCGCCAACCCCAGTTGAGTCCTGACTCCCTGTCTAGGGACGGCCTAGGCCACCACCACGCCACTGCCACCGCCCTTGCCACTACAAGCCTCGGTTGAGTCCTGACTCCCGGGCTGGCCTAGGCCACCACTGTCATGCCGCCGCTGCCCTCAGTTCTCATAGTCTAGCTAGCTTCCTCCCCCCCAACCATCCCTGTCTGGCTTGCTTAGCTGCCAGCGCTGCGGCTCCATGCAGCACTCATGGCCTAGAAAGCTTCCCTCCACACCACTTGCATGCCTTGCTTAGCTGCCAGCATCACGGCTCCATGCGGCACTTGCAGCCTAGCAAGGTTTCTCCCTCACCCCACTTGCCTGGTTTGCTGGTGGCTGAGAGGAAGGAGAGCCAGGGCTGACCCGTCTCCAGTTGGGTCTCCAACAGCCTGCATCTTGCTCCCACCTGGATTTTCCACAGCTGGTAGGCATTGCTGCTAGGGATGGGAACAACCAGAGGCATATGCTATGCCTCCCATATCACCCCTTGCCTGCCACCCCTTTCCTCTGCCACCTGATGGCCTGTGCGCTGTGGCTGAATACGGGTCACCACTGTGAGAATTATGCAAGTCAAGCCTTGCAAGAGCAGATCTTTCTTCCCTTCCATCAGGCTTATCTGTTGTAAACCTCGTATGTTTTTTAAATTTCCCTTTAAGTCCATATAGTTGAAAGAATCACTGATAACCGCATAGGCCTTGGTTACTTCATTTGGCTCAAATAAATGCAAGCAATTTTGAAGAATAAAATAAAGAAGAGCTCAGCTTACCTTAAATAACAGCTTTGGATAACATTCTGTTGATCCAGTAAAGACAAATACTGGTGCATAATTGCCTTACCAAATAATGGTGCATCATTGCCTTAAGGCCCGGTCCCACTGGCCGATGGATGCAAAATGTATGCATAAAGGACACAGTGGATGAGCAAAATTTCGGGGGTGGCTCCATCCATTGTCATCTGCTCCAAAAGGCAAAAATTTGCATAAACAGAATGGAAAAGAACTGAAAGGAACGGATGTGGGTAGTATGTAGCGGGGATGTTAAATGGATGTTCATAGGAAGCCTAGCGGATGACAGCGGATAGAAACGGATGACACATCCGAAGGGGTTCCGGGAGAGAATTTCAAAGCGGATGCATAGCGGAAGGGGCGGATGCCACGCGGATGTATATCGGATGCAAAGCATTCACTGCGCATGCGGGGAGTATGAATTGCATCAGCTCCGCAGATATAAAAGGATGCAGCACGCATGCAGTCAGCATACAGGGGAAAGACATGCTGCCACATACATCAAACAGGAACACGATGGTTCGTCAGTCAGGCAAGAAGAGGAAGCCCATGTTTATTCGTTCCAGTCCTGGCAAGAAGGCCAGAACCAGCATCCCACCCCCTGGCACTGACTCTGAAGCTGCTGCTGCTGCTGTGGTGGACCAGCCCCAAGGCCCACAAAGACCTGCTGCTGAAGGCCCTGCTGCTCAAGCCCCTGAAGGCCCTGCTGAAGCCCCTGCCAGAGGGAGGAAGAGGCAAGGGAAGGAGAAGGAAGAGAGGAAACAGTACACCATTTCCGAGGAGCATGAGGATGAGGTGCTGGAATGGCTGAGGGAGAACGAGTACCTCTGGAGAAAAGGCCACAGACTCTATCGCGACACCAAGAAGAAGCAGGCAGCTTGGAGAGACAAGGCAGAGACCCTGGGGTACACTGCAGAAGTACTCCTTGAATGGTGGAAGCACATGCACACCTGGTATGGCAAGCTACACCTCAAGAAAGCCGCTGTCAAGCTCACTGACCGGGTGATGTACGTCATGGCCAAGTGCAGTTTCCTAGAGGGTGAGATCCACCACCGAGGAGCAGCCCCTCCGAGACCCCTCTCCCTCAGACAGCCCACAGACAGTCAGTCCTCTTCCAGCCTGGAGCCAGATACCCTGTCCAGGCACGTGTCTTCAGAGGGTCCCACGGCAGAGACCCCCCTGACAGCTGTACTCCCCATGCCAGCAGACTTGGAGGATCCTGTGGAGGATGACGCCCTGCTGTCATAAATGGAGGAAGAAGAAGCAGCCACCAGAGGCCAACCCACCACACCCCCATCCCCACCCCCAGCTCCAGAGGATGCAGGCAGAGAGGCAGACTGGAGGGCCAGGACTACAGTGTGCTGTTGGAGATCAGGGACACAATGAAGACCAGCACAGAACTTCTCTCTCAGCTGGTCACTTGGACAGAGCATCCTCGGGCTGGAACACCTTCATCACCTACATGAGCCAGACCCTGAGGGATCTGCCCGAGGCCCAGTATCAGGTGATGAAGCAGAAGATCATAGCAGTTCTGCACAACCGTCAAGGCCCAGCTGAAGCTGCTCCTACCCAGTCCAGGTCTGCTCCTCCACCCCAGGCAATGTCACAGCCCTTCCATGGCTTTCAACATCCCCTCACCTACCAAGGCTACAACTACCAGGACTTCCCAAAGCAGAAGCAGAACTTCCCAGTCCAGGCCCAGGTTCATCGCATGCCACAGACGCCACTCCTCACCCAGATGCAGACCAGACAGCCCCACTACACTCCTTCCTCCACCCCACAGCCAAGACTGTCAACGGACAATCTGTCATCAGTATTGGGCCTGACATCTCAAGTCCTTGTTGAAGGGCCTCTCAACCTCATGGGACTGAGTCAGCTCTCGGACAGCTTCCTGAACACACCATTCCCTGTTGTACCCTCGGGGCCAAGCACCCCAATGGTGCCTCAGACCAGCACTCAAGCCACAACCACCTCCACAGTCCCTTCCCTCTTAACAGCTGAGACCAGAGACATGACTCAGAGTGACTGAGAATAGTGTCAGAGACTGAGTTGTACTTGTCATATTTATCTTTGCTTAAGACACTTTACTTGGTTCATTTTGCTTTTTTAATAAAGTCATAAAGTTTACCTAAGAAAGTTAATAAAGGTTATCTTTGCTTAAGACACTTAAGACACTTTACTTGGTTCATTTTGCTTATTTAATAAAGTCATAAAGTTTACCTAAGAAAGTTAATAAAGGTTATCTTTGCTTAAGACACTTGGTTCATTTTTTTTACTTAATAAAGTGTTGGTGAAAACTTTGAAAAAATGGTTAAGCCTTTGCATGCTTGTGGAATAGATAAGGATAGTTGTGGGATAGATAAACCTCCAGTGCAAGCATAGTGGGATCCAGATGATTTTCTCACCCTTTTTATAGAAAATATCGGTTGTCCGCTAGGTGTCCTTCTACATACTCTAGACATACTGCAGACATCCTAAATATACGAAATACATCCCAGATACAAACGTTTTGTCTGTTTTTAATACTTTAGACATGAGATGCATACACTTACATCCTTTCTATTTCTGTGCTACTTACTCTGTGTAGACGTTCCGTGTACCTTTTGTTTCCTCCCTCTTTCCATTTTCAGCTGCAGCGGATGTTAGTTGAGGGGATGGCCAGAGGATGCAGAGAGGATACAGCGGACATTTAACGGATGATAACGGACATAAAACGTTTGTTACCCATATATGTTGCAGATGTACATCATACGCAGCAGAAATTTCATCCGTTCACAAAGTTTTGTGCAGCTCAAAACTTCTTGCGCGGATGAAATCTCAGTGGACGGATGCTCGACGGATAGAGCATATGAAACACATATGCAATGAGTACACAACTGATGCATAGTGTTTTCCAACAGATGGCAAGCTTTTTTTTAACGTTTTACATCCTCTTTGCATCCGTAAGTGCAGTGGGACCAGGCCTTTACCATCCCAGTATTGGCCTGACTATGACAGCATATTTATTTTCATTTGTGTTTGTTCTTTCATTTCTATACTTCCATTTCTGCTGCTTCATTTCTTGACGGAAGGAGGAGGAGCAGGGAGAAGAGTGAAAGTGACCTTCTCTTTCCCTTGTGCTGGCTACTCCGTTGCTCATTTCTCAGTTGCAACTCAGTGCCCAGGATCCACTTTGAGAGCACAAGGGGGTAATTTAATAACTGGTTCACCTGAACTGCTGTGAACTAGCTGAATCCCACCACTGCCCCTTTCTGAGAGTCATATCCTTTCCTAATAACTGAGCTTGGAGACAAGTTTAAAGGACGGCAATCTCCTCCCTGTCAGAAACTTGTAAAAGTTTTAAGTTGTACCACCAACCCTATTTCCTAATATTCTCAAATTGTTGTTAATTCTTCTCTCTGAAATAGGTTGAAGTTAATTTTACTTGACTGTATGCTGCGATATAAGTGTTATTTCTCAAATTAGTTTTATGACTGCTCTTGGTGATAAATGCATTGAAATTATGACAGATTCATTGTCAGGCCTATACTAAAGAGTCCTAGAAATGGACTCTAGTAAACATGCTAAGCATATTTTAGCTTCTCTTCCCAGAACTACATAGTTCCCAGTAGAGAAGAAAGCAGTTTAAATTAATAATATGGAGAGCAAATCTACAATATAAAAGCATACTGATCTGTGACCTAAGTGCTGCATTGGAATTCCATTCTAACATTTAACAAAATATAAAAGCAGAGGAATGTCCATAGGACAAGCATTAACAGTCTGATCTTCCAGATAAATCTAACTGTAATGTCAATTTTCCTGAGATTAGTGGGAATTATACTTCTGCAATATCTGAAAGGCATCCCATTCCTACATTATAATAAGGCAATACTACCTTATTTTCTGTATTTTTCACCCACAAAGAGTCCAGGTGGTTCATGAAAAGCCCCAGGCTCATAGACCTGATGAAATAGGAGCTTGAATGAGGATATGAGGGGCAAATATATCCCAGTCTGCTATAATATATGTGTGTGCACATATTTATATATGTATATATGTATATACATACATACATGCATACATTCACCAATGATTTCTGACTAAACTCAGGATTAGAAAATTGTAAATATTAAAAATGATGACCATTCTACGAGCTATATTAATAGGAAAATATCTTAGTGTGACTATCACTTTTACAGGTTGAAAATACAATCCAAAAAAATAATAGCTATTTAATATCACATACTCAGAAACTTTCTGTGAATCTTCTCTGAATTGGAAGAATATTCAGCTATCTTCAAATTGGAATAAAATATAAACTAACTTAATTCAAAATATTAAAATTAACTACATGAATGAAGAAGCAAAGGGATTAGTTATCAAATCTTAAAATGATGAAAAGTTTGAAGAGTTAATTGTTTAGAAGATCATTATTCATAATCATCTTGATATGATAAAGTGTGTTTAAATAATAAAATGAAAAGTAATTAGCATAAATGAAATAGTTCACATAGGAATGAGAAATATAATCCATAGAATGGGGAATATCATATATGAAAAGAGTCTTGAAATGATGGTTGACTAGAAGTAAAATATGAATTAATAGCTTAACCTCTTCCAGATTAATATGTAGAATTTTAAGTTGATCAATAAAAGTATAGCTTTCAGAGCAGAGAAAGTTATGATTAAACTTTATTCTGTATAGATAAGATCACATCTGATGTACCATCTCCAGTACCAAACTTTAAGAAAAATTCAGAGAAACTGAAACAAGTGAGTAAAGGAGGACAAGAGCTAAATATAGGCCTAATGAAAAAGACTGAAGAAAGTGGGCATCTTTACCTAAATAAAAGAAAGGGGAGCATGAAAGCATTTTAAAATTTTCTGAAGGAATGCCACTCAGTCCTAGATTAATCATGTTTTTAATCACCCCTGACCTTTTTTGGATGCACTTGTGTATAGATCATTTTGGGAAAAATGATAAATACTAGCAGATAATATATGATACTACATTTTTCTCTATGATGGCTGATGATAACACGTCTAAATATAAAATCTGATCAATAGTATTTTTCCATTGGTAATTATGAATGTTATTGTTGTTTGTGTGTGTGTGTGTGTGTGTGTGTGTGTTTGTTGGTACACACACGTACATGCACTCATATGCATTTGAGTTGAGAGGATATGCACATGTGTCCATTCATGTGCACTGCTCTCTCTCTGTGTGTGTATGTGTGTGTATTTCAGTGACAGTGAACTAGATTAAATGAGAAAGCAACAGTTCCAAAGACATCTAGCAACATCTCAAAGGATTAAAGGATTAAACATCTCAAAGGGATTAAAATTTGAATGACCCTCCCAACTCCTTTGCAGAAGTATGTAATTGTTGACTGCCTCCAGACTTCAATGCTTTAAAACCTGGTGTGTTTGAAAGAATGCTATGAGGTGAGGGCATTGTCAGATCTGTTTCACACAATCAGTTAAGGTTATCATCTTTTTTGAAAAGGCTATTGAGTTTGCATTCTTTCCTCTAGTTTGGTTGTGTTCATAGTCTTTTTTTTTTCTCCTGCTCTCCTCTTTTCCTGTCCAGTGCAGGGAGGTATATCTGACATGTAAAGATGCTATTAGAACCAGTTCTGTCACAGGGTAAATATTACATTGTACCTACTTCAAAATATCTATCTGGAGAGGGTTCTTCTCAGATATCTAATGCAAGGAAACTTTCTTTTTCTTTTATAAAGTTAGGAGAAGGGGAAACAACAAGACAGATAGTTATTGACACTCATGGGAATACCAGTTCTCAGAAAATTAAGAACAACCATTTGTAGATATCCTTTTTTTGCAGGAGTGGGGGAGAACAGCAAATAGCACTTTTATTTTACTTTTTTAATTTCTACATTGTTTTATTCTTGGCATTGGACAGCAAGCCCTATCCTAGCTGGATTCCATTATTTTTAAATCACACTATAATTTTCCAAGGTTTTTTTCCTTAATGTTTTAATTATAATACTGCTGCAACAGCATATAAAAGCTCAAGGGGTCTTCTACTAAATATTACAAATTTCAGCACAATAGTATAGCACAGAATAGATGCTTCTGTCTGAATACCAATGATACGGTATGCAATTCTTCAGATATATTTTATATGTGGTTCAGAGGGAAAAAAATCTGATGGAATTTTTTAGGGTTTATTTGTATTGACTTCAATCAATTCCATTTTTCAAGTCCATACGGAAATAACCTGAAGAGACAAAATTAAGAAGCACCCTCTTTCCCTATCCCCTTGCAGATATCCCTTCTGAATTACAATTGCCTCTTTCAACGAGAAAAATGGACCCTAAAAATAATCATACCTTAACACAAAACAGATAGTTCAGCCTCAAGAATCTCCTGTGAGCTTATCTCTGCAGCACCAATACATTATTATGGGATATGGTCCTAAGCTCACAATGCCTCTGAAAAGGTTAAATTGACCCAGAAAAAAGGAAAGCAGAACAAAGAGAACAAAAACAAATCTAAGCCAAACTCTGGTGGAGTTGCTGATGCTAAAAAAAAAAACAGTGAAGGGATGAATATATAGATGTCTCAATATACGATATTTAGTTATATCATGAAATGAATATAGTTCTGTTCCAAATTTAAATTCAGATTAAACTCTTTATCTGAGCAGTCCTAGGTTAAAAAAAAATTAGCAACATCCTTGCGCCTGCACTGAAAGAGGATTAATATTTTATAACTTTACCATTTGCAATCAAACTGTGATATGAGCAGAGGGGAGGTTTCACATCACATCACTACCAAAATGCTAGTTTGAGGGGATATTGGCACGGCTTTATCATGTCAGAACAGAAGGCTTGTGAGTGTAAGTCCTTGGCTCTGAAGAGGCAATCTTGTGCCAGTTGTAGGTGTCAAGTTATAGTTTTTGGTCTGATTCATTATGGAGACAATTGATACTGGAAACAAACAGGCAGATGTGACTTTCTCCAGTTTGTGTTCTATTTTCCACTTCCAGATTTTTACACATGCTGATCAGATGACTTGCTCTGGAAATTTCAGTCCTGTGTACTGTGATGATCTTCATGGGAATATGTTAGTAATGATTTCTAGTTCTTTCTGTAGATATCTTCTACAGGCCAGCATCTTATCCAGGGATAGGATTCAAATTTTTTAATAACCGGTACTGTGGGCATGGCCTAGTCGGTGGGCGTGGCTTGGTGATCATGTGACTGGGTGGATGAGGCTTGGTGGTCATGTTATTGGCTGGGTGTGGCCAACTCAATATCACTCACATCGAAGCATGCATCTCCTCGCCTGGCCTCATGACTATGGGGATGCTGCAACAGTCGTAAGTGTGAAAAATGGTCATAAGTCACATTTTTCAGTGCCATTGTAACTTTGAATGGTCACTCCACACAAGCAAAGTACCAGCAAAGGAGGGAACGCCTAGAGATGTTCCTGAGATAGGAAGTCTAGTCCTGCCAAGAATGTAATAAGGGTTAACAGAGAGGCAGTTTCTGTAAGCAACACCAGAATGTTTCCTTCCTGCCTTCCTGACAGGATTAGGACAGTAATTTCTTCCAACCAGTGATTCTCTGTACTGCTTAGAATGTTAACAACTGGTTCTAGCGAAAAGGTGTGAACTGGTGGAATCCCACCCCTGATCTTATATCTGTGGACAAAAAAGTGACAGTAACCTCCTTTATTAATCTCATAGGGAAGTTGTCCCTTTATTTCTGTCCTCTGTAAAAACACAGGAATACAATAGTAGTGTGCTTTCTTTAACTGAACAGTTGATTTATCCAGGATTATTTCAACTCCTTAATTGCACATGGCTACTTTCCCTTTCTTTATTCTTCAGTTGCTCTACTGGGCAGGGGGTCTGGAGGGCAAATGTATTCATTATGTTCCCAGCAAATAAGATATGAATCACACTGCAGGGGACAAAATTAAATTTACAGTTTCCCCTTCTACATGTCATAAACTATTGATTTAAACAAAAGAGAAAGCCACAGTAAGAAGGAACATCATTGCAGTCTCTTTGTTGTTTTCTCTGGTTTCTGAAAGGGCTCTTGGTCAGTAACAGGTAGAATACAGAGGGTGGGCCATTGCTGAATCTCCTGTCCTTTGTAGAACTATTGGGAGAATCTAAATTAAGAAAAGGGAACTAGGTGAAACAATTATATGTACTATTGTATACCATGCTGTATGACATCCATTTGCAATTTTTTTGTGTAAACATATTTTATAGATTTAGATTTATAGATTTATATTATTTATAGACCATATTACAGAACATATGAATTTCCTTAGGAAACTGAAATTATTCTTACAATGGAATTTTGTTGTCAAGTATGCTAGTATACTTTTTCCTACCAGCGTAATTAAGTTCTTTATCACTCAAAATGGATGTTGAAGGAACATCTGAGCTGCCATTTCATTATAGGAGGAGTACACAAAAATTCTGTTCAATAGGATTTAAAAGTACTGTATCTTTAATCATCCTAAAATTGTACAATTAGCTGGGCTATGTTTCAACTGAGCCTTAGTTTAAACAGCTCTTGGTACATTAAGGCTATTTCCTTCTCATATTTCTCATAAGAAAATCCTTGAAAAGATGAATAACTCAGGGAGGGGCTTCAAAAATTTTAGCAACGGGTTTTCTGTCCAATTGCTGGGTGGATATGGCCATGGTGGGCATTGCCTAGTCAGCCTTCTGCACCATGGGGGGAGTTTTTGCCTTCCCCAGGTTCTGGAGACTTTCCTTGAGCCTCCAGGAGGGCAAAAATGACCTCCCCGAGCTCAAAGGCTCTGTGGAAGCCAGAAATGGGCCCATTTCTGGCTTTCCTGAACTTCCAGGAGGCCCATTTTTTGCCCTCTTCAAGCCTCTGTACATACCCTGCATTTATCTGCATCCAAAACAGCCCTTGTGGGGAGTCCTGGCAGGGAAGGGCAGGATGAGTGGGGCCAGCCATGAGTGGGAATGGGGGGCTTCTCTGAACTGCACAGAATCTTAGCTAGGGGCTCTCCTGAACCCTTGGAAAACTTCCAGCAGCCCATTCCTGGAACAACTGGAGATGAGCTCAGGATTCAATATGGTGCAAGTCCCAACAGTGCCTTTTCAATAGGCAGCTTGGCTTTCTGGTTTTTCTTTAAAGATATTTTGCTTCTCATCCAGGAACCTTCTTCAGCTTTAATTGGATGGTGGGGAATGGAAAGATTTATGCTCCTTCCAGACAGCTGGTAATTTGCATTCTTTTAGAGAGATGTTGAGGCCACTTGGAGGTTTACCTGTGTCATCAGGCTCACCAGATTAGTGCAGATGAGTGTGGAGCCTTCTTGGAACTGTTGAAAGCACTGTGTTGTAGACTGGAGATAGATGAAGTCATATCCTTCCCCCTCTTTTGTGAAAGGACTGTTCAATTTTGACATAGATCGTCTCTTTGACCCCTTTTTCAAACCAATGATCCTCTCTGTCCAAAATATGGACTTTGTTGTCTTCAAAAGAATGCCCTGTGTCTTTTAAATGCAGCTGGACTGGATGGCGACTGTATTAATTTGTTTTTATTTATGACAATTGGGTTGGGTACAATAGATACATGAAAAGTAGGTTGGTCTCATTCACTTTGTTTTGTAAACTTTGGTTCCCCAAAATAAAAAGGTGTCCACCATATTGGACACATTTGGACACATTAGATTATGCTTAAATAGGACTGGATAATTCATGTATTTAACATGTTGTTGAAAACCAATCATTGTTTTTGCATTTGAGTCAGGCTTTCAAATCAAGCAAGGTTTATTGGTTTAATCACACATGCTATGTAAATAAAGCAGTTAAAATTTCTTAGTTTGGATTAAATTTTCAAATATGTGTGAATCTAGCCAGTTAGTTTAAAATTAAAAGAAATAACTTTTATTGGTTTTTTTTTAATGTCCATTAATCATAAGAAGTGAACTGATTAAAGCTTCCTCTAGGGCTGTGATGGTGAACCTATGGCACATGTGCCACAGGTGGCACACAGAGCCATTTGTGCGGGCACATGAACCCCAGCTAAACTTACCTGCACTGCACATGTGCGTGCCTTCCAGCTGATTTTTGGCCTATTTGAGGCCTTTTTCACCTTCCTGGGAGCTCAAGGGAAGACTCTGCAGCCTTTGGAGGTGGAAACGGGCCAGTTTTTCTCCAAAGGCTGCAGAGGCTTGACTCGAACCCCCAGGAGGACGAAAATGATTTCCCCAGGCTCCAGAGGCTCTCTGGAGGGTGAAAATGGGCACTTCTGGTATTTCCGGAAAGGCCATTTTTCAGCCTCCTGAGGCTGCAAAGGCTTTCTTCGAGTCTCTGGGAAAGCAAAAAAGGCATCAAACGGAACAAAAATCAGCTGTGTGGCATGCACATGTGCAATGCAGGTATGGGAGCTTGTGTACACATGTGCAGGGGTGGGAGACATTGCATTGTGGCTGCTGGTGCACATGCGTGCAATATCACAACCACGTGCTTGTTTTCTGCACACCACAACAAAAAGATTCGCCATCACTGCTCTAGGGAGTTTAGATGAACCTGCTTTTCCATTATTGTCCTATTTTAAAAAAATATTTTAAGGAGAACAAAGTTTGCAAAAATTCTCTTCTCCAGTTAATGGTGTCCATCACAATGCAGAAATCACCACCCATTCCTGAAACAGGAAAACAACAGGCCAGCATCTGTCAGAAGAACATCTTCCCCTTCTGCATTTAATTGGTAGCATAAAACCTGATATTACGAGACTGCCTTATCCACAAAAACTGGAAACATATGCAGAAAAAAATGCAAATGTACTGTATTCAATATTACAATCAGCTGAAAGAGGAGAGGTTGTTAAAAAGAAAGGCTAGAATCCATTTACACAATGATAAAAATTCTATCATTAAGAACAAGTATTGAAGCATATCACAGATTTAAAATTTTTAGTGCTAACTGCATTTTTAAAAAATAGAAAGTGCTTTCCATTAGACCAGGTGAACTGAAGTGAATTACAGCTAGTCAATCCTCGACTTACAACAATTCTCTTAGTGACAGTTCAAAGTTACAATGGCACTGAAAATGTGACTTATGACCACTTTTCACAGTTATGGCTATTGAAGCATGCCGATGGTCACGTGATTTACATTTGACTGCTTAACAACTCACTCACATTTATGACGTTTCAGTGTCTCAAGGTCATGTGATCACCTTTTGCAACCTTCTGACAAGCAAAGTCAGTAAGGAAACTAGATTCACTTAACAACTTTAAAAGTACAACTACAACGACGTGGGATAATACCCGAAGGAAGCTGAATAGCATACATGTAAGTATTCGCGAAAACTTAAAAAAACATTTATATATAAAAAAGTCTACTGTGAGATGCAAAAGGTCAGGGCAGTATGTTAAGTTGCAGGACAGAAGATTTATTCAAGCAAATACATAAGAATCAGGTCAAGTAATGGTCAGCACTTTGATCAGAGTGACAAATTTCATCCATAGATGAATGAGCAGGAAATGACTGGTTAGGGACAGGATCCCAGTGGGCATCTTATTAAAAGTATGCTGTGTAAAGCAGGAAAAATCTAAGAATAATTCGGAAGGAAACTGAAAGTAAAAATGCCAATATAATAGTGTCATTATGTAATATATTATGAGACTATATTTGGTATGAGAGCTTGATGTGATTTGGTGACTAAGGAATCAAGCTAGAAATTGTGATCATGAGTTCTAGTCTGTCTTAGACACAAAACCAGCTGGGTCACCTTGAGCCAGTTATTCTATCTCAGCCCTAGGAAGATGGCACTAGCAAACCACTTCTGAAAAACCTTGTCAAGAGAACTTCAGGGACTAGTCCAGGCCAGAAGTTCCAAAAATAATAATATAAAGCTGTAAGAATTGGGGGAAAAGTAATTAAAATAATCTAGTGAAGGGGGACTTAACATTTCATTAGATAATTGTTTCCATAGTCAAACATTTGTTTTGTTTTCTAAACAGTCAGCTGGAATCTGTCTTCTTGAAAATTAAATCCATCATTCTTTTATTTGATGCTCTGGATTGAGTGAGATCCTTTCAAGTATTTGAAGAGTTTCAAATTTCCCATCACACTAAAAGAAAAATGTGCCCAGCTCTTTCAATCTTTCCTTTAGGATTTAATCTTCTAGTTCTCTGATCATTACTATTCTTGGAACTTGTTGCAGTTTCTCAAAAAGCCATGCCAAGAACTGGTTACAATATTTAAGAGCACTCTTCTTCAATTCAATGAATTCTGCACAAAGAAGTCAGGGTACTGCTTGAGCAGTTACAGAAGCCTTTTGCCTTTGTCTGATAAACTTCCTTGAGCCATCTGGAGAGAATACCTTTATATAACAAAAAGGCAAAGGAAAAGGTACCTTTACCTTTATATCATAATAACAATTTTCATTTATAAAATTCTGCATTATTTGCTATATTTCCATGACAGGATTAGAATAGCAGATGCCAAACAATAAACCAAGAAAGAGAAAATATCAGATACTTTCAGATACAGGCATTTTGACCAACTATCTGCAACTGTCCTTAGCAGGGGGTTGACTTAGAAGACCACCAAGGCCCTTCCAATTCTGTTATTCAGTATGATAACCTGACAGCAGTCATCAAGCTAGGCTGTAAAATTTTGTATCACTTCAGTATTATTATCAACTTTTTAATCCTTGAATCTATATTTTCTGCTTATTTTCTTTATTTTTTTTCAGAGTTACACTCACAGTCCTGGCAAAACAGGCCAATGGGGCTTAGTTAGAATGTTTGACATCATTTTGTCATTTTTATATTTAAAATGTGATACATATGTAAGCAAAGCTTTGTGCTCAGATAAATTATTCTAATCTAGTTTAATATGAGTTATGAGATTACTTAAACATTATTCCCAAACTATGAACTATACTACAGCAAGTTGTATTCTTGTGGTGATGCGTCACACAGACATACACTATCCCTCCACCATGGGTTCCAGATTGCACAGCAATGTGGATGTTAGCAAGATACCAAGAATACGGAACCAACCGAAACTGACAATTCAGCACTGATAAAAATAATAAATACCAAATCCGGTCAAAACATCTAACTGACTATGCAACTAACCATAATAACACAAAAATGATTCACTGGAAACATCTATAAAAATTATAATGTACCAGTAGTGAAAGTGATTAAGGTTGCAATACCAAGGGATAGTAAAATAAAAGACAAAGAATTGGAGAAGATTATAAGGTATCAAGATCTGAAAATTTAAACTGAAAGATTATGGCATAAACTAGTTGTGGTGGTCTTCATTGTTATTGACACACAAAAATCTGCACATTGAAAAAATTTCCATCTGTCAATTGCAAAAGACCACACTGTTTGAATATACACATGTATTGTGTCAATATATTATGACATCCTACATTCTTGGGGAAAACTTGATGCATATGGAGACCAACACCAGTTAAAGAACTAACAGCTATGACTTCACATTCTTGTCAACAGATAATAATAATAACAAGAAGAACTTTTAATATCATTGAATTCATTGAGAAAATAATGACTCAGACATTCAGAAAGCGTTACAGGCAAAAATAAAAAGAGAAGATGACTGAGTTTTCAATTGCACACCTGGGCATGATTTGGAGAGGCAATTTAGTGACACCATAAATGGCATTTTTAGAAAGCTTTTTTTGGTGCCTATGGGGGAGGAAGTATCTCTTGATTTAATACACTATTGTACTTACTTTTCCTGCAATGAAGTGTCCCTTAGGGCAAAAGAGAGATAGGATTCAGGATGTACTGAGTAAGTGGAAGTGGAACCTATTAGAAAGCTTTTGCAACTAAAAATGGATGAGGACTGAAATCTAAATGTCTTAAATATTGACACTTTTAGAAACTTGGAACTGTGTTAAGTGTCTGAGCTTAAAAGAAATGCACATAACCATGGAAGGTAATAAACATGTACTTATATTAAAAACTTTGCTTCCATTATGATTTAGTCTTTTTTTTAAGGTACAAATATCAAAATGGAATGAAAAAGACATACTGAATAAAATATTCAAGATGGACATGGATTAAAATAATAGATCAATGTGTTCTTTCTTATATAAACATTAACATAGCACTTTATTAGAACAAATTTGAATTTGTTATTAATTCTTTCTCATTTTATCACCTGTTCCTGATCGAACTAAATGTTCTAGTTTTATGAATTTCTTAAGAGTGTTCAGAATGTGATGTTCCCATTCATATACTGAAATGATAATATCATTGTACATTGCAGGATTGTCATAAGGATTATTTAGACCATGAATGCAAAGCATTTGGATGCTCTTAAAGATCCATTGGAATCTTTTGAAGCTCAAAGATATTGATGTAAAATCAATATGATTTACATATTTATATGACATTTTAATGGTAACTTTCTTTAGCTCACTTGAAAGATTATCATTTCTGAAATCACACTGCATCGAAAATCACAAAGCAAAAGTCTGTAAATGTTCTATAAATGTTTGAAAAGGAATAGAAGATAACTTCATTGGCAGGCAGTATATCTTAAAGTAATGAACTTGCATTTTAAATGAAAATAAACATGAACATAGGTTAGGTGATATTAACCTTCATTCTGCCATTAATGCTCTTCCTCCTCCATAGAAAAACCACCTTCTCTCTCTTTTCTTAGTCATGCATCTGCCCCCCCTTTTTTTAATTAACATGGTCTTCTCAAAAAGAAATCTTGTTTCAGTAACCTCTGAGAGTTCTCAAAATATCAACAAACATGTAGATAAGGGTGACCTAGTAGACACAGTTTAATTGGATTTTAAGAAGGCTTTTGACAAAGTCTTAACCTCCAGAACAAACATCACATTGATGGGATAGTAAGAGTGACCCTTTTACTAATTAAATTACAGAGTACAAAAGATGAATAAAGGAGCAGTTCTTATAAAGGAAAGATACTAAAATTTGGGACTTTCAAGACCTATATTCTCTTTTTCCAGTTGTTTTCATTTTTTTCATAGTTTAGGAATGAGTAATATAGAGGCTACATTGGCTTATAGCAATAGATTTGTAGCAATATACTAGAGAAAAGGGTCCCCAAAACAGCCAGAAGGATGAAAATGAAAATGACCAGTAAGCAAGCACATTAAGGACTCAAAGTATCTTGTTTCTGAAATATTATGAATGATCTAAGTTGGCAGTGATTGACTTGGAAAGACGTGTTTAGATTCTGCTTTATACTAATCATCGATGTTACACAGTGTATATACTTTAAGGAGAAAAGGGAAATTCTACGTTGGATAAAGTGATCAAATAAAAATAAATGTGATAATCTTTCTTTATAGCAATGCCACAATAATGCTTGGAATACTGTTTAGCTTGGGCCAGTGCTTTCCAATAAAAATATTATATCTTTAGCTGAAAGACAGCGAAGCTAGCCATGAATTTGGATAAATTATTTTGTGGTAAATACTACATCTAAAAAAAGGAGGAAAAATCACACATAGAGGGAAACCCATAGACTGTATAAAAGTATGCTTGACATAAAGGATATAGATAGAAAATCATTCTTCGTATATCTCCCATAATACTACAATAAAGCTGAGCACAAATGCCTTTTGAAACACTCCACCAAATCTGTGGCAGGTAAATGGGCGAGTAATTTATCCAATGGAAAAAGAAATTGTCGGCAAATTTTCAAGGACAGGATACTATTCTGAAGGATTTTATTCATTCATCATAACATCAATAGGGTTTAATTAAAGCATAAAAGGCCAAAAACTATGCAGTAATCCTTTTAGTTGCATCATGACTACATCTGGCTATGAGCATTTTTATAAAATTCTTTTTCACGAAATGATATTTTTAAAAGAAATTCTCCTAAAATGCCTTGTTTCTTTGAAAGAAAGATAATTTTTTTTCTCTTTCATTAAGTAAATGGTAATTGCTTGTTCAGTAAAAGAAAACATTTAGAAATTCATGAAACTTTTAATTTTCTGCTGCAGAATTCAGACAACCAACAAGGGTGACATTAAAGAACAAAAATAATGGAATATAAAGCTATTTGGGGATTATATATTATCATAGTTGCAATATATCTAGAATAAAAGGCAGTATGTCTTTGAAAGCCAGCTATGTTTTATCACATTTGCACTGGAATCTGATGACCATTGTGACCAAGAGATGTGATGATTACTAAAAGTTATTACTGCCAAACAAATTATGTGACGAACAGATAACCCTTTGTTTCAGCTGGAAAAGGTAGCAAGTCATGAGGCAACCAACAAAAAGTTCTAAACTACAAACTGAAGACCAAACAAATGAGTACCAGAAAAAAATTGCATCAAAATGCATCAAGTACTAAATTCAATTAATTTCAAAGCAGTTGAGTACTGAGGTACCATTGTAGCTCTTTGGGCTTGGTCACATGTTTTACTTCAATTAAGCTATTCTTCCTTTTTTTCCTTAATAGAACATTTAATTAACCTAGTCCTGGATTTTAAATTAATGTTTACTTATTTCTTTTAGAAAAAAACCCTGAATATACACAAACACACACACACACACACAAGCACACACACACAAGTATGGAAGGACAGAGAGAGACAAGACATGCAAGAATCGTGATACTATTAGCAGTAACACCAAGGAAATAATTGATCTTGCCAGTTTTAAATAGAGGATGAAAAGGATTACATTTTGTCATTTTAATGATTTTAACTACTTAGTCAATTGAGTTTTCCAGATAACTACCAGGTCTGTGCAAAGCTTTAGTGGGGTACTTCATTTTGTTGAAAATTTATGTGAAGCACTCTTCACAAAAGCCTGTTCACAAAATAATTCCTATTCCTACAGCACTAAAAGCAATGTGAAGTGGCTGCATGGCTTTAATTTGCATTACTATCACCATTTGTCTGGCACTTCAATGGTTTGAATAGGTTTCTCTGCAGTTAGATGAGACTAAAGTGATGGACAATAATCATATCAGCTTGATGGGACAAAGCACTGCTTTGGTAAAAAAAAAAAAAAAGCACTGCTTTTTTGTAAAGCCCATGTCACACTGGCCAACGGATGCAAAAAGGACACAGCGGACGAGCAAAATGTTCCATCCGTTGTTATCCGCTCTCAAAAGGGGCAAAATTTGCATAACCAGAGCGGATAACACGAACGCGGGGAGGACGCAGGGCGGATGCAAAGCGGATGTGGAATGGAAGCCCAGCGGATGGAAGCGGATGGGAGTGGATGGCACATCCACAGGGCTTCCGGGGGGCCTCAGTGAAGCGGACGCAGAACGGATACAGTGGATGCAGAGCGGACGCCGAACGGATGAAGCGGATGCACAGCGGATGCACAGCGGAAGCCTGGCGTTAATTGCGCATGCGGGGAGGATGCATTACGTCAGCCCCGCGGATATAATGGAAGCAGCTCGGAAGCAGGTCGCCATTCAGAGGAAAGACCTGCTGCCGGACACATCGACTGCCTTGCCTGCCCTGCCTGCATGTCTGCCTGCCAGCCTTGCTGCCAGCCTCCCTGCCAGCCTTGCTGCCAGCCTCCCTGCCAGCCTTGCTGCCAGCCTCCCTGCCAGCCTTGCTGCCAGCCGGTCTGCCTGCCAGCCTTGCTGCCTGCCTTCCTGCCAGCCTTGGTTCATGTCTGCCTGCCAGCCTTGGTGCCTGCCTCCCTGCAAGCCTTGGTGCCTGCCTTGGTGGCAGCCTTCCTGCCAGCCTTGGTGCCTGCCTGCCTGCCAGCCTGCCTGCCAGCCTTCCTGCCAGCCTTGCTGTCTGCCTGCCTGCCAGCCTTGGTGCCTGCCTGCCTGCCAGCCTTCCTGCCAGCCTTGGTGCCTGCCTCCCTGCCAGTCTTCCTGCCAGCCCTGGTTCCTGCAAGCCTCCCTGCCAGCCAGCAACCCCAAAACCATACGGAAGCACAGCAAGCCTCAGCCATCTGCTGCCAGCCCTGGCAAGAGGGACAGGGCTACCATCCCGCCCCCTGGCCCTCACTCTGGTTCGGCTGGGGCTTCTGCAGCACGGGCTCGCTCTTCTGGGGTTGGCGCTTCTGCTGCTTCTGCTTCTGGAGGAGCTGATGACAAGCACTCCAGCACCAGCCACCTCCACAGCACCTGGACCCTTCACCCCTGAGACTGAGCGACCAAGAGGAGTGCCAGAGACTCATTTTTGTCTTATAGCTTGTTGTTAATAAAGTCTATTTATGATTCTCACACTTGCTTCATTTCTTTTTTTTAATAAAGTCTTGCTGGAAACTTTTAGAAATGGTTTAAGCCTTTGCATGCTTGTGGGATGGGTTAAGATAGCAGTGGGATGGGCAGGGATACCTTTGGGATGGGTTAGGATAGCAGTAGGATAGATAAACCTCCAGTGCAAGCATAGTGGGACTGTATGGTCCACCCTCCCAAGTGCCACACCTACGGCCCTTTATTATCAATAATAATGTAATAATTATCCACACATGTCAATATAAACACAACTCTTTATTAAACGCCCTGTTCATTGTAGGCCAACCAAACATACATGGCCCAATCTCATCTGTGTGATGAGACAGGCTGAAGGAAGCATCCATTAAGCATTTACCATCCTGTCTTGCCACTCCACTGCTCCAGCTGGGTAGTTGCACCAGTGTTTCAGGAGGTTGCGCTGCTTCTTCACCTCACGTGAGGCTCTGTTGGGGCCTTGCACATCCTCAGTGTCTATCAGGTTTCGCCCTTGCCTCCATTCTCCAGCCTCCATGTCCCCATTGCCTTGTTGACGGTCCACAAGCCTGTTCTGCAAGACTGGGTAGCGGGTGCGCATGAGATTGTGCAGGATGCAGCAAGCTTCCACGATTCTCCTCATGGTCTCTGGGCTATGCTGCATGTTGGTGAGAAGTATCTGGAACCTGTTGGCCAGGATGCCAAAGGCGTTCTCCACCACCTGTCTTGCCCTGAACAGCCTGTAGTTGAAGATCCTCTCTTCACGGGTGAGGTATTTGGAGGTGTAGGGCTTCATGAGGTAGGTTGTGAGGGAGAAGGCGTCATCCCCCACGATGAAGTAGGGCACATCTTGTGTGTCGTTGGGCAGCGGGTCTGGATCTGGGAAGCCCACCATGAGGTTGCATTCCAGTCCCTCCTTGAGGTGACTGGCGTTGTATACCTGGGCATCTGAAAATGTGCCGTTGCCTGAAGCATCGATGTACATGAACTTGTAGTCAGCATCGACCATGGCAAAGAGGATGATGCTGAAGAAGCCCTTGTAGTTGTGATAAGTGGACCCTGACTTGGCTGGCGCTTTGCAGGCCACGTGCTTGCCATCTATGGCTCCAACGGTGTGTGGGAAGTTCCACTTCTGATACCACTGCTCTGCAACTTTCTTCCATCCTTCTTCAGTAGAGGGGTACTGGAGGAGCTCCTCCTTGTATTCTTCGATGATGGCCTGCACCACTTCTCTGACCAGAAAGCTGATGGTGCTGGGTGGCACCCTCCAGCCTTACTGCATGCTCCTGTAGGTGGTCCCTGAGGCCAGGTGGCGCAGAGTGAGTTCCACCTTGAGCCCAGGTTCCAGGCTGAGTGGGAAGTTGGTGTTTGTCTTGCTCAACCTGGCTGTCAGGCGCTGCACAACTTCGTCAAAAATGGCTGGAGGCATCCTCATGAAGTTCTGGAACGCCCGAGTGTCTTCGGTCCTGAGCTCCACCATCAGCTTGTTGTACAGTCCGTCCTCCCCTCTTCTGGCGAACCATCTTTGGACCCAGACTTTTTTTGGGTGCCTCCTTTTCTTCCCGTAGTAGAGTTCACAGAGCCTGTAGATGGTTTCGCACTGTTGCAGAAGGATGGTGGCTGCCGAAAGGACTTTGTCACAATCCACGGTGGACATGACTGGATGCTGTGGAAGAGGAAGAGCCAGATGAAGGCTGCAGAGGTCTGCACCGCTGGGCTGCTGTTCTGAAAGTGAGATGCAGGTCGAGTTGCTCCCCCTTTTTATAGGCAGTATTGGTTTTCCGCTAGGCATCCTCTAGGCATCCTCTAGGCATCCTTAATATCCAAGATAGGTCCCCTCTGCAAACGTTTTTTTGGTTTTAAACGCTTTGTTTCCGTTCTGCATCCGCTAGGCATCCGTTCTGCATCCGTTCCGCGTCCGTTCCGCTTCCTCCCTGCGTCTGGGCGGATGCGAGTTGCGCGGATGCGCAGCGGATATAGTGGATGCGTAGCGGATGCGTAGCGGATGCAGAACGGATGAACTGGATACATTTTCCGCGCAAAAGTTTTAGGCAGCCCAAAACTTTCGGAGCGGATGAAACGTCAATAAACGGATGCTGGATGGATAGAGAGGAAGCCAAATGGAGGCAGTGATTACATCGCCTTTTTGAATGATGGCAAGGTTTTTTGTCCGTTTTACATCCTCTTTGTATCCATTGGTTCAGTGTGACATGGGGTTAAAGTCATCTCACACAGGTCCGCGTATTACTACTGCTTTTGTACATACATTCCTTGGATCATCTCCAGATTTTACATTTGATCATTATGTGAGGCTCCAGCTCTCTGGGTTCAGTGGTAGACAGTTAACACTTCTCAAAAGTTCACAAGCCAGGCATGACACAACACTTACCTCTTTGAAAAGTGTACCATGTCCATTTTCTTTTGAAGACTATCTTTTGTCATTCTAAAGTGATATTTGCTGATAATTCTATGACTCAATTATTGCAATGTGCTGTTGATTGACCTGGAAACTGCAACTAAAGCACTGTGCCTCAGCCAGGTTATTGAAGGGAGGGACATATCACTATCATATCCACCTGGGTTTTTTTTTAAGTTAATGCTTATTAAAAGAACATTTTATAAAGATTTAAAGCATAAAAAAAAGAAAGAAACTAAGAGGGTAAAAGAAAAAGTGAAGGGTAACAAAAAGGAAAGAAAAAGAAGAAATCTAAAGAATTTTCGTTGCATCAGTTACAAACATTACAGTTAACCTAGTATCTTCACATATATCTTCCCACATTACATATCATGTTCCTCCCCCCCCCCGCATATGCAGACTGCTTTAATCTGTAAATTCCAAAATGAGTTCATTTTATCTAGAAAAAGTCCATAAAGGATTTCCAATCTTTTGTAAAAAGTACTTAATCCAATAAATCAGTTTGACAATTTCTGCAAATGCAGCCATCTTCACAATCCATCATTGGGGTTCTGTAGTTATCTATTTTGTGCATATAATAGTCTCAGTACAGGTATCATATATAAAATCAATTTCCATGAGCCTTTTCTAGTTGACTGTCCACAAATCCTTATAGGAAAAAAATCCAGATTCATCTGAAAATTAATTTTTAGAATTCATGGCAGCACCCTATGTATTTGTATCCAGTATCCTTTTGCTTTTCCGTGGTGAAATGAGTTGTGGTGGTACAGTAGTTAAAATGCAAGCTAATTTTGTAGGCTGCAATCCGGCAGTTTGAGACTCACCATCTCAAACTTGACTCAGCCTTGTGTTCTTCTGTAAAATGAGGTGCCAGATTATTGAGGTCAATATGCTGACTCTGTAAACTGTTTATAGGGCTGCGAAGCTGTATATAAATGCTTTTGCTATTGCTATTTTCCACATACATAATAAATGCACTTTCCAAAGTGATTAGAAGTATCTTTATATATATCTTAAAGGCTCCCCAGACAATGGAACACCTATTAAACTGCACCCTGCTACCACAACCCTGTACATCACATGATCTCCACGATTACACCCCATGTGCCAGAGCCTGTGTTCTACAGTGGCTGGGAAAAGTGTAGTGACACGAGAGAAGAAAAATATATCTTAAACAATTTCTATGCTATCATATACCAATGTTTCATCATTTTAACAAGTTTTCTTTAAAACTGCAAGATAATATGAATTTCAGACCTTTTGATTACATTGATTCATTTGAATATTGAACCAAAATTCTTGGCCCATTTTCGCCATACATTCTTTAATGTGCTCTTCTTTTGTTTCAAGTTTATGCTAAAGTTTCTGTATTTTAGTAATCACATTATGCATTCATTCAAAATTTAAAATTGTCCTATATTTTATTCCTGGCACTTTTTACTTACATTAAATCTTTCTCTTAATTGTGCTTGAGAACTATTGAAAATAAAATAACTCTGCTGTCAATTCTTCTCTTGATTTCATCTTAAGCTTTCTGTCAACTTCAAAACAGATTGGGATTGTTGCAGCCATTTTCTCCATTTCTCAGCTTGACACACTTTGGATGGGAGAAGGGAGCTCTGGAGTGTCAGAACATCAATAACTTCCTATCTCGTGGGAATCAAGGTCATCCCAACAGGTGCTGGCCAGAGACTGAAGAGATTATAATGGAGACGCCAGAACACCTAATTGGCCAGTGTGACCTGTGACAAGGAGGGAGAGAACTGTTTATTCTTTAACTATTGTTCTGTCCTAGGCTTCCCCAAAAAGCACTAGGCAACTCTGTGTCCCAGCAAAACCTCTTTTATTAAATGAATGTGAATTTATTGCATTCACATTCAGCCAACCACCTGGCAAACAGTCTTGCAAAGTATAATTATTAGCTCAAAACTTATCTATCTTGGAAAGCTGCCTGGTAAATATTTTCACACGCAGTGCTGACAGGGAAGGGCTGGAGACAGAGTCTCTAGGTTACACAGACAGATCTTCACGAGGCTGGAACGATGAACAAATGAACGATTTGTTTCCTGCTAAAGCCCCCTCCCCTTTTGCTCCTCTTTTAATCCTTATGGGAGGGGCCATTCATCATCCACCTATGGCTTTACTCCTACGTTCACCCTGAGTTTTTAATTGTTCCTTCCTTTTGGAGCTCTGCATATGTGCAGGCTGGGAACCAGTTCCAGAAGCTCCCCCACCTCACTGCTGCCAAGCCCAAAGGCAGCTGATGACTGCCAGCCTGCCCTGGGCGCATCTCTGCCTCTGATGCAGAGCCCTCATCTGAGCATTCCTCAGCCTCCAGGACTGGCCCAGGTTCCTCCCCAACTTCCTCACTGTCCAATTCTGCTGCCAGCTCCATCAATCACCAGTGGGCCACAACAACTTTAATGAAAGCGTGGAAAATAACCAGAGGCTATTTTGCCCATAATCTCTGGATTGGTTGGGTTCATTACTTGGAACCTTGATATTCCATATTCCTGACTAACAAATTTTAATAAGGTAATCATTTGCATTTACTATTGTTTCTATTCTATAGAATGCTTCTTGAAATAAGGCCAATGTAGGTATTTGGGGCATCGCCTGAGTTTGCTTCTATTCCATATTTGGGATATAACATTCCTAATATAATTTTTAAAATCTACATTAACTTTATCCTTCCATAAATAATCATGCCATGCAAGCCTCATTTAGCTCTCTGAACCTAGTATGGGATTTCAATTATTTTTCTGCAGTCTCCTGTTGAAAACAAACCACCCAGACAAACTTCCTTTTTCAGAGTCTGTTTTGATTTACCTTCTTCTCTTTGTCTACCATTATCTCTTTACCTTCAGTAAAGTGCTAAAATCTACAGCAACTGTGTATGAGTATGTAATTGAAACCTGAACTAGGAAACCTAATAATGGCAATCCCTACAGTCATGTCTGCCATGGTTAACTGGATCCCATAGTTGTTAGACAAGACATGGGGAAACTAGCAAGAACTTGCAGTGGGTTTGAATGGGTTTGCAAACAGGCCAGTATGAGGATAAGTAGCTGCTACCATGTGGTAGAAGGCATGAGAGGGCACTGCAGAGGCTTGGGAGGATTCACGGAGATGCAAGAGGATGTGCAAGAATAAAAACAAGGCATAATGTGTTTGAGAAGTGTGCATGAGAATGCATGGGGATGGTGACATTTAGGAGAGTATATGGAGATGTGCAAGGATGTGCAATGATGCAAAGTAAACATGGTAAGGATGGTGGAGGATTTGTAAGGGGTACAAGGATACAAGGAAGGCATAGCAAGGGAGTGCGCATAAGAGTGTGAGGGGGTGATGCTTGGGGGGCATGCAGGAGGTGTGCATAAGTGGGTGGTAGGACACGAGCACAGGGGACTCTGGGAGGGTGCAGGGACTCCAATATTTGTGACTTTCCCTATTGGCTTCCCCATTGATTTTCTGGGGTTGTCAAAAGGAAAGTTTGCAAATTACAATAACTTGATTACAGCATGCTGCAGCAGCTTGTAAGTGCAAGCCAGTTGCCAAGCATATACACTGTGATCATACTGAGAGAATGGAAAATCAATTGTGACCACCATTCCTTCAATGCCTTTGAAACTTGAGTCATTGAATGGATGGTCATTGATTCAAAGACTATCAAAAACCTTAGTCCTCCTCTTTCTATTGCATCTTGGAGACTCTTATATTGAGTCTTCCACTCCCCCACACACATCATATGAACATTCTGCCTGTTTTGAATGAGATGTAGTAGCTGTAAATTTGGCAGTCAAAGTCTATCATATAAAATCCTAAGTACTTGAACCTGGATTCTTAAAGGACCACCTGCCAGCTTACGTAACTGATTATTCACTAAAATAACTAACAATGCTTCTGGTAGCCCCATATTTATCAGCATTTTGTTTTGGCAACCTGAGAGGAATGCAAACATCAATGCAGACATCTAAGTTGTGGAAATTTCCATTCCATTTTGCTGTAGTTAGTACCATGTCTTTAAAACTTTTAGTGCTCATTTAAGACTTATCTGTCAATGTGTTATTTCATCAAACTTATAGTATTGAACATTTTGATCTGGTACATGATTATCCTATATCTTAGTTGGTGCTTTTGAGCCCTTTTTTTAATATAAAGAAACTAGAAATGAGTTAGGCCCACCCCAAAGCTTGAAATGAAGTTGAGTAAAGATATTTGTTGTTTTGTGATAAAGAAATCCTATATATGCATGCATGCATGCATGCATGCATGCATTTAAACATATAGGGTAGTTTAACTTTCAAATAATTTGTTTATCAATAATTGACACCAGCTTATGTTAGTTAGTTCTCATTTTAACTTTTTCCCTGTTTTCCTATTCTTGTTCTTGCTTTGGTGGCTCTTAATGTCTTCTGTGTTGCCCAGCAGTCTCTGACTAACTGATCCTTTTCTTGTGAATCAAGAATAGCATTTTAATGGCTGTTCCTATATGCATAAATTTTGGAAACAGATGGCTATCTTTTCTATTCTGGCTACAGCTTGTTCTTTGGGTTTGGTTTTTAAGCAACAAAAACTCAAAGAAGAATTTGAAGAGCTCGGTATGGTTCAGCAGCAAAGTGGCAGCTCTGACAAATTCCATATTATAGTCTTCCTCATAACTGAAATGAAATGACCTTCATCTTTCTGAAATATAGCTGATCTATTTTTCGTAATTATTTTTACAATTCCAGTGTCTGTAGGAATTATTTTCAAACCATCCCATGGCTATACAAAAAAAGGCCACAAAGGCTATAAATTAGTTGTCAAACTTTTCATCCAAGCAATAGATGAACTGGTTTCTAAGGCTTTTGTTGGTTCTTGACAATTCTTATATATTGTTCTTAAACTTCATGCTGACTAGAAGATCAAAAGTAGAATCATTCAAAGTTGGTGAAGCACTTACTCTTTTCCACTGGTGCTTATCTGTTTTATTCTGCCATTGTGTAATTTCCCAAATCAATTCTGAGACTCAACAGAAAAGTCTTCTTAAGCATAACTCATTAAGCTTTAGTGCTATTTGAAAAAAGAACCTTGCATGCATGAGGCCATCAAGTTTTGATATTGGCTCACCAGGACATTTTTAAGGCTATTTATATCACAATAAACTCTTTATTAGATTCATCAATCAAGAAAAGGCCAAGTTGGAACCTGGAAATAACTCTGCCTGGAAACATGGAAAACTATGGACACATTATCTTTCCTTTTATTTGAAACATCCTAATTGAAATTATAGTTAAGAGCTTATATCTGTAAGAACAAATGAAATGAGGAACTCCTAATGCATGGATCAAAAATGTAAACAATTTAACTCAAGATAGTTCAATTCCTCTAGAAAGCAACATGAAGTGTTTGCTCAAATTACATAACTCCAAGATCAAAAATATGAGCATTGATTTAGATTTGTAGATATCTCAACTGCACAATATTATTGTACAGATTAGGTGAAATAATATGAGGTACTGTCCTTTGTAGACTAGAACACTGGGCCATATCTAACAAAATGAAATTCAATGTAGAGAAAAGTAAAGTCCTACATGTAGGCAAAGTCCTACATGTAGGCAAGAAAAACCAAACGCACACAGATAAACTGTGTGAAACCAGGCTCAACAACAGTAAATGTGAGAGGCATATTGGAATCTTAATGGGCAACCAACTAAATATAAGCCAGCAGTGTGCAGCAACAGCCAAAAAAGCTAATGCAATCCTAAATTGCATGAACAGAGATATACAATTGAGATCAAGCGAGATACTAATACCACTCTATAAAGCCTTAGTAAGACCACACCTAGAGTACTGCATCCAGTTCTGTTCACCACATAACAAAAAAGATGTTGAGACTCTAGAAAAAGTACAAAGAAGGCAACCAGGATGATTAGGGGACTAGAGACTCAAACATATGAATAACAGTTCCAGGAATTGGGCTTGGCTAGTCTAATAAAGAGAAGGACCAGGGCAGAGATGACAGTGGTCTTCCAAAATTTGAGGAGCTGCCACAGAGAGGAAGGGGTCAAGCTATTTTCTAAAGCACCTGTAGGCCAGACAAGGAATAATGGATGGAAACTGAACAAGGAAAGATTTAATCTGGAAATAAGGAGAAACTTTCTGATAGAACTATCAACCAATGGAACAACTTGCCCTGGGAAACTGTGGGAGCCACTTGAGACTTTCAAGAAGAGATTGGACTGCCATTTGTCAGAAATGGTGTAGGGTCTCCTGCATGGGCGGAGGTTTGGACTAGATGACCTACAAGATCCCTTCCAACTCTAATTATATGTTATCTGTTATATCTTTAAAAAATAGAGAAATTTGATTCTTTAAAATGATTCTATATATAGATTTATTCTAGTGGCTTTCAAATAGAAAAGGCAATACCTTAATTTTGAATCAGAAAATCTGCCTTATCCCCAATGTTGGGACACCAGGTTTCAAGATTTCTTAGCAGTCTTTATATGAAATATATAAGAAATTATGGGAAATAAAATACACACACCTAGACACATTAAGACGATAATGCTTCAATAAGATATAATCATATAATTTCCACAATAAAACTGAATAGATAAGAGCAATCTATTATAAGCAGTTACTGACTGATCAAGTTCCAGGGGAGTTTCTTCATTTCTTTGGGAAGTGTGTATATGTTATAATACAAAAATAGCTTTGGTGTTTGTTATTAAATGGAGAGTGTATCATGACTTGACGTACTTTGCTGAAAACCATCTGGGTTTTTTTTCTTCATTTCACAATTCTCTCTGATGCACATTTGTAGATGAATATATTTGGTTCTATATCTTGACTAACAGGTGATATTGACTTGGCATGGCCTATCAGTTCTAATCAAGGCCAAAAAATGTTTTTATCAATACTCACCAACAGCATCAATTTTGTATTCTTCCTTTTCACTCTCTTTACAGGTTTCACACCAAAAGTTGCTTTTATTTGGAGTAAAGTAATAACAGTAGCTGCTCAGTTAGAGACAGCAAGTGGGATTCTATCACCAAAGCAACAGACATTAAGTAATAAATAGCTTTCATGCAGTTACAGATATTTGAAAACTAATTTGTTATCAAATAATTTATTTTAATTACATCAGTTAAATAAAATAGATAATTGAAAAGACTTTTAAATCCTGTGATGCTAAATCATTGTCAAGGGGAAAATGAAAGTATGAGAAACATTATATCAATCTAAAGAATATTTGTAGTTCAAGGTTGAACTGTGGAGTCCTTTGTGCAAGGCCCGGTCCTACTGCACTTACGGATGCAAAGAGGATGTAAAACGTTAAAAATAGCTTGCCATCTGTTGGAAAACGCTATGCATCCGTTGTATACTCATTGCATGCGTGTTTCATATGCTCTATCCGTCAAGCATCCATCCACTGAGATTTCATCTGTGCAAGAAGTTTTGAGCTGCACAAAACTTTGTGAACGGATGAACTTTCCGCTGTGTACGATGTAAATCCACGACATACGAGCAACAAATGTTCTATGTCTGTTTATCATCCATTAAACATCCGCTGTATCCTCTGGCCATCCCCTCAACTCACATCCGCTGCAGCTGAAAACAGAAAGAGGGAGGAAACAAAAAGGTACACGAAACGTCTGCACAGTGTTAGTAACATGGAAATAGAAAGGATGCGCAGTGAACGGTTTGCATCTGATATACATCCGCGCGGCATCCCCTTTCTTTCCTTTAGGCATACGTGATGCATCCGCTTCATCTGCTATGCGTCTGCTTCAAAATTATCCCCCGGAACCCCTTCGGAGATGTCACCCGCTTCCATCCACTAGGCTTCCTATGAACATCCATTTAACATCCCCGCTACATATTACCCATGTCAATTCTTTTCCGTTCTTTTCCATTCTGTTCATGCAAATTTTCACCACTTTTGGAGCGGATGACAACGGATGGAGCCACCCCTGAAATTTTGCTCGTCCACTGTGTCCTTTATGCATACGTTTTGCATCCATCGGCCAGTGGGACCGGGCCTTAATTAGTTGTTGCTTGCTGTCCTTAGCAGATTAGAAAACGTCTACTGTGGTAATGAAATGAAGACAAGCAGAACTGAAGAAACTTCTTGAATGAAAAGAGAAATGCTTTCAAGGAAAAAAAAAAGTCTAGTTGTCTTTTAGAAGCAATTTCAGACAACCATGACCTGGATGATTGATAATCTCCATAGACAACCTTTTTGCTCCTATACATTAAAGTGTATAGACAGAGAAGGCATTTCACACTAACAGATCTTCTCATCTACATCTGCAAGCCTTTCTTAAACTCATTCATAGATTTGAACAAAAAGTTTCCAGTAGGCTACCCTATCAGCTGTTTCCAACCTAAAGCCTTCAATTTCTCTTATCTTCTACTAGCTTGGCCAGAATTTGGATGTTTATGGGAGAGTTGAAGTCCAACATATCTAAAAAGACATCAAGTTAGGGATGATATAATAAAGGTGTAACCAAAAAGTGAGGTTTTTTTAAAGATAAGTGGGACCTGCAATCAAGAATAGAATCTATCCATGTCAGTTGTTGAAGAATCAGTTGATCCTCTCTGTCTTGCTTTTCCATGCTCATATCTGTTACCAATCCGCTCCTATCTTTTATGTCAACAAGGAAAAAAATAAAGGAGAAAAGAAACATCTTCCATCAAATAAATTCTCCCATTTCTTCTTCTTCCCCACTCCACAACCTCTGCTTATTTATTTATAACTGCATCTTCCTTTGGAAAAACTCATAGGTGCAAGGATGAAAGTGAATTCAGATCAAAGCTGCCTTGAGGCCTTATTCCCAGCTTTCTTTCTTTCTTTCTTTCTTTCTTTCTTTCTTTCTTTCTTTCTTTCTTTCTTTCTTTCTTTCTTTCTTTCTTTCTCTCTCTCTCTCTCTCTCTCTCTCTCTCTCTCTCTCTCTCTCTCTCTCTCTCTCTCTCTCTCTCTCTCTCTCTCTCTCTCTCTCTCTCTCTCTCTCTCTCTCTCTTTCTTTCTTTCTTGAAATAATTCCTGTGCACAGCTGACAGTGGACAAAGTGACATGTCCTTAGTATCCTGAAAAGTCAAACTTTTGGAAGAGATGAAAGTTTCTTTTTTCAGGTTGTATACCAGTTATTATATTATATTTTTACTAGCCAATGTCTTTTGAAATGTTATTGAACAAGTCCTAATGAGAAAGCTCTTAGCTCTCTTATAACTGTACATGTAAAATTTATGAATAGATATACATGAATGGAAATACATTTTTAAAATGATTGTAATTTTTTAAAAATTACAAATGGTAACAAACACAAATTGACAATTTCTTGTCTGCTTTTCATACTGTATGAATGTATTAAAGGAATTTTGCCAAGTCACTGGATAGTTTTTCCATAGAAAATCAAACATATTAAATATATAATAGTCAAAAATATAATGTATGTATTAATTCAAGATGTGTTGAATTTTAACTTGCATAATCCCAACTCACTTGGCAGTCCATTAAATGCATTAAAAAACACTGGGGAAGTGGTTTAACCACAAATACAGTATCTTTAAAAATTAATGTAATTTGGAAGAAATCTGAGACAAGAACAAAGGATGATCATAAGAATCATTTGGCAGGATATAGAAGAAAGTGGGCTAAAGACAGTGGTGATTATCGGTATAGCAACGCCAAGTGGCAGCAGCATTAGGAAGAAGGAGCCAGAAAGGCTGGAAAAATAGGAAGTCCTAAAGGAAGAACTAGAGAGCATGTGGAAAGTAAGTAGTCCTAGGAGTATGTGTATGTATGTATATAAAATAAATCCCTTGTCACACGTATGGAGCTTTCTTGTGTTCAATACCAGAGACCTGGGAGTTTGACAGTTCTGTGCAATATAGCCATGGTCTCATGGTTTGGTCTCATGGTTAAGGTATGAGCCTAGAAGCCAGAAGATTGTGAGTTCTAATTCAGTCTGAAAGCCAGCTGGGTGACTTTGCACCAATCACTGTCTATAGCCCAACCCATCTCACAGGTTGTTATGGGGAAAGTAGGAGGATGGATATAGACAGGGGTGGGATTCAGTTGGTTTGGGCCTGTTTGGGTGAACAAGATGTAAATTTACATCTGGTTTGCCGAACCTAGTTGAACCAAGCAGCTGGTCCTGCCCATCCTGCCCCTCCCCTCCCAGGGGTCTCCACATGACCAGTTTTGGATGCAGGTAAGTCTGGGAGGGCAAAAAATGGCCCTCCTGGAAGTTCCAGACGTCCAGAAATGGGCTGTTTTCCTCCTCCCAGAGGCCCAAGGGAAACCTCCAGACTCTGGGGAAGCTGAAAAATGGCCTTCCTGGAAGTTCTGGTAGGCCAAGCTTACCATGGCCATGCCCACCCAGCAACCAGGAAGAGTTGTTAGGATTTTTGAATCCCACCCCTGGATATAGATACACACGCACATGCACACACACTGCTTCAGACAGATCAGTTGATTTAATTTTTCTATAATATATACGATATTCATATTTAAATTATATTAATCATTTATGAAGTGGAAACTATATTTACTGTGTATCTTGTTAATTCTAGTTTCAAATTCAGGTAGTTCGCCTATCATTAGGGCTCCTATCATTAGGGCTATATCCAAGCTTGTCCCAAATCTCTGTATTAACCCTTTCGCTGGGCAAGATGACTTTAGAAATCCCCCTAACTCTACAACTTTGATCTTGGAAAGTGGTCACATTTATCTTACACCAGGTATGTTAACTAAGGTGCTCAAATTGTTTTTGAATCTAAAACAGTGAATCCCTCAAATAATGATCCTTAAAGACCCCCAGCAATGTTTGTTTCAGATACTTAAGAATCTAAAACTTTCTTTTTTGAAGTCATCTCCAAGATGGTTCCTTCCTCTTTCCTCTTTCCTCTTTTCCTTCCTTCATTTATTTCTTTATAAGCTTGTTTTGTTTTTTCAAACCATTTTCAGTTCGGGAATCATGGCAGCCTAAATTGTATAGAGGTTTGGTGGATATTTTTGTGGCAATAATTACTGTTCCAATGACTAACAGCTGAACAGCTGAAAAGGGAATCTGCCACCTTTTCTCTTTCAGAGCATCAATTGGAGTTGGTATTTCAGAACTTGGCTTTAGATATGGTAATGAGTGTTTCTCCCTCAGAAGCTGTTCTTGACAGAAAAATGCAGGAAAAGGAAAGGCGGGGGTTAAACTCCTCAAAGGATTATAGCTGCTAGACTTTTTTTGGGGGGGAGGTATTTTTATGCCACCTGTGCAGTGTTAAGGCAAGAGATTCTGCTTTCAGGCCCATGTCATCTGTAGCATTTCTTCCACATTTTCCACTATCCTAAATCCTGCAGCAATCAAAAGATGAAGTGCCCTTCTTTTTACCTAAGATACAGGCCAGTTAATGTAATAGGATTGCTTTATGGCATCTCTGATGAATTCATATTTGATTTTCTGCCTTGTTTTTTTTATGTCTTCCTTCATTGATCATTTTTATGTTTATAGAATAGTATCCAACTGTGGGAGAGGCAAGACAGAAAGCTTTACAACTGTCGTTATATCTTCCATCTTGTCTTTTTTCCTGTCTCTGACGCTTTCTCATAAATGCATGTCTCTTCCCATTTTTTCCTTTTATTTCTAATTTCTTTCAGAATTTTCCTGGCATTATATATTTTTGCCTTTAGCTAATTCTTCGTAGCAGTTCCTTGATATCTTTTGCCTCCCACTCATTTCTGTGTTCCATTACTTTTTTTCTTCCTATCCCTGGTTATCATCTTGCATTTTATTTGGATTTAAGGACTCTGGATGCTGCTAATCTCTGGCACAGCACAGAATGTATCAAATTGTCTCAGCAAGCTTGATAATTATTAGATATGCAGGAGTTTCAACAAAACCACTTCCTATCTTTGCCGAGAATAAAGGTAGCTTTATTATATATACCATATATAACCACCATTTTTACATGTTTAGAAATTCAGAACAGTCATCAAATTTTAAAAGTGAGAGACTTTTTAACTTTTTTTAATGGGAAAAGGATACATCACATCTCATGAAACACCACTACAGGGTAGGTTAAAAAAAAAAGATCTTCCAGAAGTTTCCTTTTCAAGCCTATATATGACAATCATTGCTGTGACTGATGATTCATTGGTTAAATCCACTGAAAAACAAGAACAAATCTTTCTTACAAAATAAAAGAGGGAGAATGGTGACTATGCATTTTGTCCCAAATAAGCTTCCCTCCCCCTTTTAAAATCTCAGTATTAATTAACACTCACCAAAGAATGACAGAGCATGGAAGAGTTGTGGGTTTTTCTTTTTGTTTTGTTACCATTTCTCTCTCACTTTTTCTTCAAATTCTACTCCTATACAGCTTACTATACAGCTTTCTTTTATACAAGAATGTGGTGACTCAGTGCCTACTATTTTCCTGGCCTGTGTGGTATTTGGCTGTGTTGGATGATTATTTGCTCTCCTTAAACTTCTGAAGGAAAATCACACACACTTGTTTCCATAGCTAAAGACTTACTCTGAAATACCAACATAATTACACTGTTTAGAAGCCCTTTGGGAGACTTTAATTTTATAAAATAGCTTCCTATAGGCAAGTTATCTCAAAGCTGAATCCTTTGACACTTGAAATCTTTTTCCATTTCTGCAGAATTCAGATAAGGATCTTAAACAAAAGCAGAAATAGCTTAGTGTCCAGCTTATTGAAGCTGCTTTTTAGATTTAGGGTTTTTTTTGCAAAGGAACATAGCCCTATTCTGCAGTTATTCAGCCAGTCATCTTGACAGGAAGATCAAGCTGAGGAATCTACCCTAACCATTGAAAGGGTTAGATGTTATTCAGAAAGACTGCATTCCTGTCTACAGTATGAGCAACTGTTTAACTGAATCTTCTCTGTGGGTCTTTAGCAAGAGTATAAGTAGTAGTAAGTATATTTCAGTATGGCTTTATATTTAAGTGTGAAATAATGGGCTGTAATAAACATTTTTTAAAAATCTATGGAATTATGTATAAAACACATATGTGTATGCACATACAAACATATTTGTCAATATTATACAATCCGAACACTATTTATTTAACAATAAGAATATCTGTCTCAGGTCTATACAGACCCCACAAAAAGAAATATTTTCAATACATTTTAAAACTTTAGGTTTTCAGATGTAAAATGTAGCACAGCAACTCATTGTTACTGACTACCTTGTCAGGCAAACACTGGAAATATGATAGTAATGAGCAGTAATACAAAATCATTTTCTGAACAATGTGCACATTTATTACCAAATTCTTATGCCTGACAACTTCAGTGTGAAAAAACTTCAGTGTGAAATTGATTATGCTCTGGTCAGTTTCAGGTAGCAGGATAAAGCAGCCAGAGGTTCTAATAAACTAATTAAGGCCACAGAACTGAACTAGTTAACTTGCATTAGCATTTTTTTTATAGAAGCACTGCAATTTTAAAAAAAAGTAGCTGGGGAACAGAGAGTTTAAGTAATCTCTCCACCCAGCAAGTTATGGCAGGGCAAAATAGATCAGGAACAGGACACTCCATCAGAAGATTTAATCTGAATAAGACAGAAGCAACCAGCTGTCTTCGTAATGCATATTTCTTTCTCAGTTCATGTTCACTTAAGCAACATTTTATTTGACTGAATGACTGAATCGTTGGAACAGAATGCATTGTTTGAATTAGGAGAAAATGTAACCAAGATACAGAAAAAAAAAACTGTAAAATAACTAAAGTCACAACTTGAACTAACTTTTTTGTTAGTTCAAGTTGTGACTTTGAAAAGTGAAAACTTACACTTTTTATATTAGTGTAAAAGGTCCCTGAGCACTGTAGGTTGAAAAGAAATCTTTGACTGTTAATACAAAAGCCTTGCCAATAGGGATCAGTAGAATGAAAGATAAGGCGAAATATTATCCCCATATCTGCAAAAAAAAGAATTCCACCTTTAATTTTGGGAAGTATTTGGCTGACCTTTTCAAAATGATAGAAAACTGCTAGATTTGGTTGATATCCATAGTACTTTGGGAACTTTTGGTCTCTGCTGTACCAACTTGATTCTTAACAACAAAGAGGGTGTTAATGCTTGTTGCTATTGCATCTTTCTGCCTATAGAGTTTTCAAGGAAGATAACAGGATGTGACTGAATAAAATTGTACATAGTGTTTTCTATGTGTTCAAAACAGAAAAGTATGTGAACATATTATACAGGTGGTCCTTGCTTAATGACTGCAAAGGTATATCTGTGATGAAAAAGTAACTTTATGGCCAATTATTGGACTTATCAGCACTGCAGTATCCCTCCAGTTACACAATCTAGATTCTGGTGCTTCACAACAAGAAGGTGTTTATGACCATCATTGTTTGTGCACTTCACAGCTAACTTCCTACAAAGTCAATGAAAAAAAAAAAAAACGGCTGAAAAATTGCAAATAGCTGTTGTATGATATCTTGCTTAAAAGTATAGGTATCAATCCCAGTTTTGGTCATCAAGCAAGGTCTATCTATATATTCAACTAGGAAGGTGAACTTTATGCATTTTGTAAGTATAATCCAAATTATTTGGGTTTTAATTCTCTCAGTGTTTCTCATAGGCTTTCTAACAGTTCCTTTCTCTCTTATTTTTTTGTCTTTTTTTTTGACGAAAGCATTTCCAGTGATTCTTTCAAAGTAACTCCAGCAGGAGTGAGCTTTATAGTGTTTTTATTATAGCTTCCCGGATCTTCACAGGATATAATAAAAATAAGTTAAAAGGTGAATTCGCCCTTCTTGTTATTCTTTCTTTTTAACAACAGTATGCTACATTTGATCAGTTGGAAGAAGAAAGCTGGATAGAATAAAAACATCTTTGTATGATTTGCTCTGATGTTGCATCTCACCTTTTCTCACACCCTTACCCCCAATCTGTATTGCATCTAACAAAAGAATTTGCTTTGCAGGATCAAACTTTACAATACATTAGAGAATTTGCAAGGGTTGTTTATGCTTCCTTCTGAGAGTCAACATTGTTTTGCATTGAACAAGCAGTGTTTGATCCTGTTTTATTTCTCTTTTTGCCATTTTGCTACTGGCAGTGAAAGTGGCAAGGGGCTGGGATGGGTGGCAAGGGAAGTTGTTAGCTGAATCCTGCAAATATTTGTGAAATAGCAAGATTACAGCTGGTTCATCAGCTCTCATAGTTCTGTGATCCTTAAGGGAAAACAAGCTTTGTCTGAAGGCTTTAGCAGGTTACATTCCTCTCAGAATAAGGCAGCTTGACTGGAAGAGAAAAACGACTGCCATCTCTTCAAACTACTCCCAAATATATTTTACATTCCATTTTTTTTGTTATTTCTGCCAAGACAGAATCTCCCCCCTCTCTCTTTGTAAAAAGCATATCTGTATATCCTTTTTATACTGTAAAAGTATATCTTTTACAGATATAGTATATTATCTGGTATAAATTGAAATTGTCAGTAGGAAAATCATGATAAATTACACCTAGAATTTTGCCTAGATTTGACCAGATAAGAAAACTCACAATGTTCTTTTCTTTAAGCTGAAGTGAACTTCACCACTTTTTCATGTACTTTAGTTTTGAAATTGTGCAAATAATGATAATTTGAAAGAAAACTAGAGTTTCAAGAGAGATGCTAGGATTAAAAAAACCTCAAAAGAATATAAAAACATATTTAAATTCTCCTGACTAAATTTAGTAGAACCAGTTTTAAAAATATATAAGTCATCACTCTGTTCTTTCATATCCACATAACTTAATATACTTACTAATTCATTTTCATTCACTTAGTTTTTTCTTCATCTAATTTGGCTATTTTTCAGGCATCACAGGAGAAGAAAATAGTTAAAGAAAAAGAGAAGAGGAAGGGAAATTTATCCCATGTTGACAGAAATGATTATAATAGAAATGTTTTGTTTTTAATTCCATTTAATCCTGTCTGACTCTTGGAGTCTGCCTGGACAAGGGTCTACAGTTTTTTTGTAAAGCTTTTTTAGAAATGGTTTGCTATTGCCCAGGGCTGAGAGAAAGTAACTGGTTCAAGGTTACTCAGCCGGTTTTGTGCCTAAGGTAGGACCAGAACTGACTATTTCTGGGTTTCTTGCCTGATGCCTCAAGCATTACATCAAATTGGCTCTCAGGAGAAACCAATGCAAAATTATATGCCAGATCATGAAGCTAATAATGCTGGAAAAGTTGTGTTTCATTCATTTTTAGCCACTGATTATTCCAAGATCTGATCAGATAGAACAGGATCTCCCATGACAACTAGGGGCACCAAGCTAACTCTGCATGTGGCATTTTTGAGTCCCCCAATATTTTGTGCAATGCAGAAAATGCAAAGACAAAAGAAACACTTTTGTAAATACCATTTTCTCCCTGTTCAAAGGCACTGTTTGAAACAGCAGTCACATTTTAGAAAATAGGCAGGTTATTGAATGAGAAAATATGCATATACAGCTACCCCATATTATGAGAGTTATAAGAATTATGCCCTCCTTTGTGTATTTGATTGATATCTGATTGTGTATATATTTGTCTAAATGAAGAGGGAATGAGAGTTTTGCTAATAACAAAGTATGCTAACTGTAGCAATCTATCAAAAAATAAGTTTCTTTGTTATCTGAGTATAAATATTCACAGTTTTGACCAGAAATAGGTAATTATTTTTAGCCAAGCTCCTATTAGGAATATAATTACAGCTATTTGGGTTGGAAATATATAAACCAGGATAGATATTTTAACACTATATCTTTAAGAAAATGCAGAACTGTAATAGGGCGTGGTTTCTCAAATGGCCATAAGATGGAGACAGAAACCTGGGTTGTTTAGTTCCTGTTCTGGTGTTTCTGGAGTCTTAGTCTTAAGGCCCGGTCCCACAGCACTTACGGATGCAAAGAGGATGTAAAACGTTCAAAAAAGCTTGCCATCTGTTGAAAAACACTATGCATCCGTTGTATACTCACTGCATGCGTGTTTCATATGCTGTATCCGTTGAGCATCCGTCCACTGCGATTTCATCCACGCAAGAAGTTTTGAGCTGCACAAAACTTTGTGAACGGATGAACTTTCTGCCATGTACGATGTACATCCACGACATATACGGGCAACAAACGTTCTATGTCTGTTATCATCCGTTAAAGGTCCACTGTATCCTCTCTGCATCCTCTGGCCATCCCCTCAATTCACATCCACTGCAGCTGAAAATGGAAAGAGGGAGGAAACAAAAGGTACATGGAATGTCTACACAATGTTAGGAGCATAGAAAGAGAAAGGATATAAGTGTATGCATCAGGTATATAAAGTATTCAAAACGGACAAAATGTCTGTATCTGGGATGTATCTCGTATATTTAGGATGTCTGGAGTATGTCTAGAGGATGCAGAAGGACACCTAGCGGACAACCGATATTTTCTATAAAAAGGGGGAGAAAATCATCTGGATGTCAGTATGAGTCCAGCAGCCATGGTGTACAGACCTCTTCACCCTTGGTCTTGGTCTTCAACATCATCAATTGTTCTCCACCATGGATGATGACACAGTCCTGCGCTCATTCATCACCAGAACCAAAACCTGTTCAGACTGTTTCAAGATTTATACAGAAGGAGAAGATGGAGACGTCCAAGAGCTGTGTGGGTCTGAGGATGGATCATGAGAAGAATGGAGTTTGGACTGTATGACCAGTTGATGGTGGAGCTAAGGAATGAAGACCCTCGTGCATTCCATCACTTCATGAGGATACAACCAGCCATGTTTGACGAACTTGTAGAGCGTCTGAGACCCAGGTTGACCAAGCCTAGCACCAACTTCCGTCCCAACCTGGACCCTGGACTGAAGGTGGCACTGACTCTGCAGCACCTGGCTCTAGAACCCCATACAGAAACATGCAGTTGCCTGGAGGGTGCCACACAACAGCATTAGCAAAGTGGTCAGAGAAGTGGTACAGGCCATCATCGAAGAACACGTGGAGGAGCTCCTCAAGTGCCCCACCACTGAACAAGGCTGGAGAAAACTTGCAGAAGAGTGGTATCAGAGGTGGAAATTTCCCCACACCGTTGGAGCCATAGATGGGAAGCACATGGCCTGCAAAGCTCCAGCCAACTCAGGGTCCACTTATTACAACTACAAGGGCTTCTTCAGTATCATCCTCTTCGCCATGGTTGATGCTGACTACAAATCCATCTAAATCAATGCTTCAGGCAACGGGTCAGCTTCAGATGGCCAGGTATACAATGCCAGTGACCTCAAGGATGGGCTGGAATGCAACCTCATCATGGGTTTTCCAGGTCCAGACCCCCTACCCAATGACACACAAGTTGTGCCCTACTTCATCGTTGGTGATGATGCCTTCTCCCTCAGAACCTACCTCATGAAGCCATACACTTCAAGATACCTCACCCGTTGAGAGAGGATCTTCAACTACAGGCTATCCAGGGCAAGATGGGTGGTGGAGAACATCTTTGGCATCCTGGCCCACAGGTTCCAGATACTTCTCACCACCATGCAGCATGACCCAGAGACTGTGAGGAGCATCATGGAAGCTTGCTGCATCCTGCACAATCTCATGCGCACCCGCTACCCAGTGTTGCAGAACAGACTTGTGTACTGTCAACAAGGGAATGGGGACATAGAGCCTGGTGAATGGAGGCAAGGACATAACCTGGTAGACACTGTGGATGTACCAGGCCCCAACAGAGCTTCACGTGAAGGGAAGAAGCAGCGTAACCTACTGAGCCACTAGTGCAACTCCCCAGCTGGAGCAGTGAAGTGGCAAGACAGGATGATAGATGATTAATGGATACTTCCTTGAATCTGTCGCATAAAACTGATGAGATTATGCCATGTATGCCCTACAATGAATAGGGCATTAATAAAGAGCTTTGTTTATTTTAAAATGTGTTGATCAATGAATAAATTGTTATTGATAATAAAGGTCCATATGTGTGGCAGCTGGGATGGTGGACCATACAGTCCCACTATGCTTGCACTGGAGGTTTATCTATCCCACAACTATCCTTATCTATCCCACAAGCATGCAAAGGCTTAACCATTTTTTCAAAGTTTTCACCAACACTTTATTAAGTAAAAAAAATGAACCAAAAAACTAAGTGACTGAAGCAAAGATAACCTTTGTTAACTTTCTTAGGAAAACTTTATGATTTTATTAAATAAGCAAAATGAACCAAGTAAACTGTATAAAGTGTCTTAAGCAAAGATAACCTTTATTAACTTTCTTAGGTAAACTTTATGACTTTATTAAATAAGCAAAATGAACCAAGTAAAGTGTCTTAAGCAAAGATAAACTTAACAAGTAAACAACAGTTTACTTTTTCCTCCATTTATGACAGCAGGGCGTCATCCTCCATGGGATCCTCCAAGTCTGCCAGCATGGGGAGTGCAGCTGTCGGGGGGGTCTCTGCCGTGGGGCCCTCTGAAGACACCTGCCTGGACAGGGTAGCTGGCTCCTGGCTGGAAGAGGACTGGCTGTCTGTGGGCTGTCTGAGGGAGAGGGGTCTCAGAGGGGCTGCTCCTTGGTGGCGGATCTCACCCTCCAGGAAACTGCACTTGGCCATGACATACATCTCCCGGTCAGTGAGCTTGACAGCAGCCTGCCCGGATTTCTTGAGGTGTAGCTTGCCATACCAGGTGTGCATGTGCTTCCACCATTCAAGGAGTACTTCTGCCGTGTACCCCAGGCTCTCTGCTTTGTCTCTCCAAGCTGCCTGCTTCTTCTTGGTGTCCCAATACAGTCTGTGGCCCTTTCTCCAGAGGTACTCGTTCTCCTCAGCCATTCCATCACCTCATCCTCATGCTCCTTGGAAGCAGTGTACTGTTTCTTCTCTCCCTTCTCCTTCCCTTTCCTCTTCCTCCCTCTGACAGGGGCTTGACTAAGGCCTTCAGGGGCTTGAGCAGCAGGGCCTTCAGGGCCTTGAGCAGCAGGGCTTTGAGGGCCTTGGGGCTGGTCCACCACAGCAGCAGCAGCAGCTTCAGAGTCAGTGCCAGGGGGTGGGATGTTGGTTCTGGCCTTCTTCACCTTGCCAGGGCTTGAACAAGTTGGCATGGGCTTCCTCTTCTTGCCTGACTGATGAACCATGGTGTTCCTGCAAGATGTATGTGGCAGCACGTCTTTTTCCTGTATGCTGACTGCGTGTGTGCTGCATCCTTTTATATCCATGGAGCTGACACAATTCATACCGCATGCGCAGTGAATGCTTTGCATCCGATATACATCTGCGTGGCATCCCCTTTGTTTCCTATAGGCGTCCGTGATGCATCCACTTCATCCGCTATGCATCCGCCCCTTCCGCTATGCGTCCGCTTTGAAATTCTCCCCCAGAACCCCTTCGGAGGTGTGATCCGCTTCCATCCGCTTTCATCTGCAAGTATTCTGATGAACATCTGCTTAACCTCCCCGCTACATACTACAAACGTCCGTTCTTTTCCGTTCTGTTTATGCAAATTTTTGCCACTTTTTGGAACGGATGACAACGGATGGAGCCACCCCTGAAATTTTGCTTGTCCGCTGTGTCCTTTATGCATACGTTTTACATCCGTCAGCCAGTGGGACTGGGCCTTTAGTCTCAGAAGAGAGTGTGAGTGAGTTTCTGTTTCTTCTGTTGGAGAGTTTTGCCGTTCCTCCTAAATGACTGATATTCTTGGATTTGATGTAAGTCTGATACTGAACTGTTTTTTGACACTGGTCTATGTTATTGGATTATCCCTGGACTGAAAACTGACTGATTTTACCTGTGAAATCTTTATTGAAAGTAAAAATCTACATTTACTGTACAGTGTATCTGTGTGCTGTGTGTGTATTATTCAAACACTACTCTCAATAAGTCTCCCTGTATGTGCTTATTCTCCTAATGGGGAATTACCTCAACACTGGTTATGGACCCAGGCCATACCAGGCTCAGATAACTGAGAGTTAGTCTGAATACACAGTACTGTTTACAGACAGCTGTTTACTGTTTAATTGTGAGTTACTATCCTGGTAAAGATGGCACAAGACACTTCAACAAGTCTATCACTGATAACCCGGTTGGATGGAACAAACGATGTTTTCTGGTCTATGAAATGCAGTCTACTTCTGCAAAGAGAAGGTTTATGGAATGTAGTTCAAGATCCACCGGATGTAAATGCTTGGGATCCAGTGAATGAGGATGATACCAAGAAGCTTGCTGACTTTAAACAGAACAATGAACGAGCGTTTTGTATAACTGGACTAAAACTGAGTGACCAGCAGTAAGTCCATATTCGTGGAGAAGAGTCTGCTGCTAAGTGTTGGGAGAGTTTGAAGAGGATTTATGTTCGTGACAGTGTAGGTGCACACATACATCTTACATGTAAACTTTTTAGAGCACATCTTCTGAAAGGTGAAGGTTTGTTAGCTCATTTAAACTTCATGGAAAGAACTCTTCAAGAGCTACATGAAAAGGAAATGATATTTTCAGAGCTGCATCAAGTTTACATCATTCTTTCCTCATGAGATGAAAGTTATGATGATTATGTATTTTCACTGGAAGTCCTGCCCAGAGATAAACTGACATTGATTGACATTACTGGAAGGATGTTGGAAGAAGCAGGAAGATGGCTGGATAGAAACCAACTGAGGAAGGAACAACCACAAGAAGAGGATTTGTCTTCAACTGCCTATACTATTAAGGAAATGTTTTTCTTGTGGGGCGAGGGGACATATAGCTAGATTCTGTAAGAAAAGAAAAAGACATAATATTAGTAAACACCAGAAGAAGAAGAAGAAACATAAGAATAATGTTAGTTTAGCTATGTCTAGCAATTCAACTGTAAATCATGATTTGTGGGTTGTTGATAGTGGAGCATCGCAATGCATTACTAAAGATAGAAAAAGGTTTTTAAAGATGTCCACGAGTAAACAACATGTATCATTGGCAAATGGATGGAAGATCAAAGCATCAGGTGAAGGTACTGCATATTGTTCTTGTATAAACAAACATTTAACTATGTTATATATACCTAAACTGAAATTTAATTTATTATCAGTATGGGCTTTAGTTAATCTTGGTTATGTAATAACCTTTAGGGGAGATAACTGTATTATAGAGAAAGAGGGTAAAAGTGTTACTGCTAATTTAGAGAATGATTCATATGTAATACATGATGACCAGTTGAAGATGGCTAACTCAGTTTATAACAATATCAAGCCATATGATGAATGTATACATTTACTGCATAGACGTCTAGGGCACATTAATTTCAAAATGCTCAAACTGTCAAATTGTCAGAGGGAGTAAAATTGAAACCCTGAAGCAAGTATTTAAACAGTAATGCTTGTTGCCAAGTGAACAGTAAGGTTACTCCAGCGAACAGACTAAATGGGTTTTCGACCAAAGAACTTTTGGAGGTTGTTTTTGCTGACATAATTGGTCCAAGAAACCAAGTTGAGGATGTACCTGCTATATTTTGAGTATTATGGACCATTACTCACGATACAGTTTCTGCTATCTTTTGAAAAACAAAACAAAAACATTCCTACATTTCTTTAACTAGCTAAGGTTTGCTGAGAGAAAAATAAAAAGTAAAGTAATTACTTTAGTTACTGATAATGGGACTGAGTTTGTTAGCAAAAGATTCCAAACAATGTTGAAATTGGCTGGTGTTGAGCATAAATGTTCTGCACCTTACAGACCACAACATAATTCGTTTGTAGAATGAAGAGGTCAAACATTACAAGCCATGGCTTGCACTATGTTATCTGACTCACAATGGGGTGGGGCCATAATGTGTTGCAATCATGTGTTAAACAATGTAGTTAACACAACAACTGGAGAATTGCCATTCACTCATTGGCATGGCAGAAAACCAAATTTAAGTTACCTACATAGATTTGGAGTTCCAGCATGAGTGCATATTCCCTCACAAGTAAGACTGAAAGGGCAACATAGAGCTAAGAAGTTATTTTTTGTGGGTTACGAGGCCAACCATAGATCGTTTAGATTTTGGGATCAAGACACAGCTTATGTTTATTGTAGCGCTAGTGCAAAATTTATTGAGCATGTTGGGTGGGATAAACTGGAACAGGAATCCAGCAATGATATTATTACTGACACCCAAATAGACCCTAAAGATAAAATAAGTGAACCACAAATAGCCATTAAAGAGGAAGAACAGGAGCAGGAGAACAGGCACAGGAGGAGGTAGAAGAACAGGAGCAGGTGGCACAGGTGAGTCTACCAGTAAGCCCTGTATTACCAAGATGTTCAACCCGAGTAACACAACTACCTGGTAAATATCAGGCTAGTGTTGAATGCCATGTGAACTATAGTGAACTAAAAATGTATCCTGCTAATGATCAGGCTGCTTGGCAGAAAGCAATGGATAAGGAACTGGAATCATTAAAAAAGTTGGAGGTATATGAAAATGTTAAGTTACCACCAGGTAAATATGTCATGGGATGTAAATGGGTATATAAGCTAAAGGCAGGTGTAGATGGGACTGTTACTATAAAGCCAGGTTAGTAGCACAAGGTTTCAATCAGACAGCAAATGACTATGATGAGGTGTTTGCACCTAGTCTGAAGGCTACTACATTAAGGACAGCATTAGTGTGGGCAGTAAGGAGAAATATATTGTAAATCATTTGGATGTAGAGATGACATATCTGCATGCACCATTGCAATATACTATTCATTTAAAGAAAACTTTAGGTCTCAAAAATGATAATACAACTGATTTCTGGAGACTGAAAAAGAGTCTTTATGGTTTGAAACAATCAGGATATGAGTGGAACCAATGTATAGTTAAAGAATTAACTAAGATAGATTTTGTAGCTGGCATGGCTGATCCATGTTTTTTTAAAAAGGAAAGTGATGGTATTGTGTCATTATTATTATTGTTTACTGATGACATAGTATTAATCACCAAAACTGAACAAGAAGCTACTGAGATAATTTCACTATTGGAAAAGAAATTTAAGATAAAACAGTTTGGAGAAATCAAACAATATCTTGGTTTAAAGATAGAAAGAACTTGGGAAGGATACAAAATCTCACAGGCAGATAAAATTAACCAATTACTAAAAAGTTTTAAAATGGAACTTTGTAAGCCAGCTAAAAAGCCAATAAGTCAGGAGTTTAGTCATAGTGATGTTCAAAGTTTTTGATAAGAACATTTATCAGTCCTTGATTGGTAGTTTATCTTATCTCAATAATTGGTCAAGGCCATATATCACATACAGTGTTAATCAATTAGCTAGATGTAACACAGAGCCCACTGAAAGGCACTGGCAAGCTGCTAAGTGTGTGTTAAGATATCTAAAACAAACAATGCATTATGCATTGTATTTGGAGCCGAAAGATGAACTGAGTTTAACTGCATATGCTGATGCAAGTTTTGCTACAGACATAAATACACAAAAATCTATATCGGGTACTGTAGTATTATTAGGAAAAGCACTGATTGGTTGGGGGTCTATTGGAGAGAAACATCAAAGTTTGTCAACAATGGAGGCCAAATTCTCATGTTTGTCTTTACTATGTACAGATTTAGTTTTGTATAAGCAACTATTAATTGATATGGGAATTTATGTAACAGATTCTATTGTTGTTTATGACGATAACCAATCGGCAATACAGATGGCTTCAAATATTGCTGTTTAGACAAGAACGAAACACACAGATTTAAAATATTTCAATATGAGACAATGTGTGCAAAGTTAAATGATTAAGCTGGAATACTGTATGTCAGAAAACAATGTAGCAGATCATTTTACAAAGGCCCGAGGCTCTATAAAGCATAAGGCATACTGTGAAGATTATGGACTTAGAATGTAAGGTTGTATATATCATCTTACCCAAAAGGGGAGAATGTTAGGAATATAAGTCACCTAACAGATATTTGAGTTGGAAATATATAAACCAGGATAGATATTTTAATACTGTATCTTTCAGAAAATGCAAAACTGTAATTGTGTGTGGTTTCTCAAACGGCCATAAGATGGAATCAGAAACCTGGGTTGTTTAGTTCCTGTTGTGGTGTTTCTGGAGTTTTAGTCTTAATCTCAGAAGAGAGTGTCAGTGAGTTTCTGTTTCTTCTGTTGGAGAGTTTTGCCATTCCTCCTAATTGACTGATATTCTTGGATTTGATGTAAGCCTGATACTGAACTGTTTTTGACAATGAACTTTGTTATGGGATTATCCCTGGACTGAAAACTGACTGATTTTACCTGTGAATGACTTTGGACTGAGTTTGAACTTTGCTTTATCGAAAGTAAGTATGTACATTTACTGTACAGGATAACTGTGCTGTGTGTGTATTATTCAAACACTACTCTCAATAAGTCTCCCTTTATGCGCTCATTCTCCTAACAGGGAATTACCTCAACAGCTGCCAATCAAAACTTTGACATATATGATAAAAGTGTTCAGCAGTGATTATTATCACAATGTTCATTTATTATTAATAAATATTTATAGCAGTTTAGTATACCAATGGTTGCTATATATTGGTTGTCTTGACTATAGCTACATTGGCATTTAATATTCTGTCTGAGAATCTTTACATAATTCATTATTAGTTTAGATCAATAATGTCCAGTGTTACATGCAAAGCAGTGGTGGGATTCAATTTTTTTTTACTACTGATTCTGTGGGCGTCGTTTGGTGGGCGTAGCAGGGAAAGGATACTGTAAAATCTCCAGTCAGAGGTGAGATTTGCTGGTTCTCAAACTACTCAAAATTTCCGCTACTGGTTCTCCAGAACTAGTCAGAACCTGCTAAATACCACCTCTAAAAGAAAGTTTATGTTGTTGACATTTCATGTCAGGCAGTTGGTTTTTCTGCGATTTGGTTAATGAAATTCTATTTTACTTACTGCACAATCTACTCAAAATGTATGATGTACATGCATGAGTCCAAAAACATTTTTTGAAAAAAATCCTTGAAAATATACTCCTTTTTTGTTCATCTGCATTTGCAATTGTAAGAAAGTTGGCTTTTTTATAGAAAATATATGTTGCATGAAGATAAAAAATATTGGAATATCTAAAGTTGCTGTTTGAATAATAGAGAAGGGAATGGAGATAATAGATAAGGAAGCAATGGAAAAGAGTAGGATTTCCCCCGTTCTCTTACTCCCTTGATGGAAATCCTTTTTGTCTTATATCACAAGGAAGGAAAAAAGAAATGCTTTGGATTGGAGATCTGACCTTATCCAAAAGGAGTTTGAAATTAAGCAGACAGCTGCACGTAAAGCTACCTTGAGTACCACAAGTTTTTTTATTTCTGATATTAATCCTAGTCCTCTTCAATCATTCATCAAAACAGATATTTACATTTAATCCCAAACAGAAAAACTAACCAAAGGAATGTTGAAAGGAAAACTTTATACTGAATTATACACTTTAAAGTAGTTCACTACATTTGGAATGACTGGTTAGGCAATCTGATCTCTGTGTTTGCTTATTCTTCAGTACACAAATTCTACCACTTATCTGACAACATTTTGCACTTTGAACTGGACTAAACCTAAATGATTGCACAGTTGTTCAGATAAGGAAATATTTTCTAATAGATGGACATACTTCAGCAGTTGCTGAAATAAAGAATTTTGCTCTCTTAAGTAGGATACAAGGCTCCCTTATAATCTTTCAAACATACCGTCCAGAAAGAACCACAGTGGATAAAATAGTGAAGGAAATGCCAGCTTCTTTGCAAAAAATCCCAGCAGATTAAAGTTTGGACATGGTTTAAAAAAGCAGATCTTTGATCTCAGCAGATAGCTCATACCTATATTCAGTCTATGGGACACTGTAAATGTCTGACTTTTCTCACAAGAAACCATTTGCTGCCAAATAATTTTCTTATCTTTAGGCACTAATCTTTATTCTTTCTCTCTCAAAATTCACTGGTGTCAACAGAGATGACTATAGGTGGAGAGTCAACAGCTTTGGGATTAGACATATCCAGGGGTGGGGTTCTACCAGTTCGTACCTTTTTGCTAGAATTGGTTGTTAACATTCTAAGCAGTTCGGAGAACCGGTTGTTAGAAGAAATTACTGCCCTAATCCTGTAAGGAAAGCAGGAAGGAAACATTCTGGTGTTGCTTACAGAAACTGCTTCTCTGTTAACCCTTATTACATTCTTGGCAGGAGTAGACTTCCTGTCTCTGGAACTTCTCTGGAGTTTTTTTCCCCTCCTTTGCTGGTACTTTGGTTGTGTGGAGTGACCATTCAAAGGTACAATGGTACTGAAAAAAGTGACTTATGGCCATTTTTCACACTTACAACTGTTGCAGCATCCCCACAGTCATCAGAGGCCATGCGAGGAGATGCATGCCTCGAAGTGAGTAATATTAAGTTGGCCACACCCAACCAATAACATGACCGCCAAGACACTTCACCCAGTCATATGACCACAAAGCCACCCACCAATGAAGCCATGCCCACAGAACTGGTTGTTAAAAATTTTAAATCCCACCCCTGGACATATCATTTAGTTACACAGGATGAGAAATGCAGAGCAAGTGAGATGTTGCTTCTTATTCTGTTGTTAGAAATATTGGAAGCTATTTTTTAAACTAGAAAATCTTTACCAGGTGTAGTAAACAAAAAATTAAAAGTAATAGGCATGGATTTAATATCTTTTTACTTTAATCTGCCTTGGGACATGGGGAAGACAGGACAGAAAAGTGACCAATTTTTCCCTGTTCCAAAAGATAAGCCCTTAGCTGTAGAAATGGAAACAAGAAACGTGTGCAGCAAAATATGATTAGAAGATTTTGGGTTTCTTTTTATTTTCATTAGATTTTGAACATCCCATAAAGGACCTTACTAAGACCAAGCCTTCTTTAGAGATGACCTACTTATTTTACCCATGATATTATGGGAAAAACTGTAGCAGGATCTCTGCTTTAAGTCTGTGATGTTGGTCTTATCCAGAATGAGCTCCACAAGGGTTTAGTCCTAAGCACTGCAGAAACATCTATTGAGCCCCGAAAAACAGAATTATTTATCAAGCAATGTCAGGACTGGAATATCACAAAATATATTTGCTATCACCAGGGCTCATGATGGCTCATCATTAATGCTTTTAAAAGCATAAAGTAGACTTCCACAACATGATACTTTCAGAAATGTTGGGACTGCATCTGCTAGCTATGAGTTTAGGGACAACTCTATCAGAAGGTCACCACAGTCGGTCATCTCATTGTGGGTCATGACTGATGAATGATAAGGCAATTGAGAATATTTTAAATGGCTCTAACATCTGTACCTTTAGAGATAATATACTTACAAAACAAAACAAAAAGTTGTTAAAAATATTATATACTTACAGCCTTTCTGTGAATGGCTAGATGGTAATTTGGAAAAAATATATGATTGAGTAGATATACATTGATCTGATCACACACAACTCTTCATAAATTCTTATTTTCTGTTTACTGGGAGCAATGAATATTTATAGTCCAAGACTGTCCAAACATTTAAGTTTAAAGTGTCTACTATCACTGATCATTTCTATTATTCCTATTAAAGAAACAGTAGACTAAGAGTTTTTAATTTACAGTATTTAGTCTCTATTTCATAACTGAAGCCCCCAGATCACCTTTTTAAAGTAGCCTTACAAGAATTTTTGGTCTGATTCCATGCCAAATTATCCAATAAAGGACATATGACAATTGCTTAAAGTAGTAGAGTTAGAGTTTTATTTGAAAAGCCAGACACAGAACAAAGGGTCAGCAGTTTCTGCAAAATCAGAACACTGACAGTAGCAATATTTATAGTAATGAGGGGTTTGGATTGTGAGGCATGAAGATGTGTTAACAGAATTGTTTTTTCCCTGTGAAGTCTAGTGAGGAGAAGAGAGATGTCTCACACTGCAGGATGTGTATTGATCTTTTCTAGATGTGAAATATATAGGTGTGGAATTTTATGAGGGTCAAGCATTGGGATCTGGCACTGGGGAGCAATATTGTGATTAGGGAATTTTCTTATTTTGATTTTGTTTCCTGATTGACTTGCTGGTAGTTGGCTTCTTGGGGAAATGTGCTTTGCCAAGTTCAGTCTTAAAAGTTCTTCTAATTTCCTGTCAGGGGAGGCTTTTGCCTCTGGAATAGATGGGAAGGAAGGTGATTCAAGGGGTGCATGGGTATTTTCTTCCCACAGTAGGCACAGGACTGTTAGTTGTGGAAAGCTAGAAAAAGTAGCAAAAGATAGGTTGAAAAATTGTCAAATAAAAATAATCAGACACAATTATGGGATATTGTAGGAAATAGTAAAATAAAATTGCTACAGGGACTAGTGAGGAATCATGTAACTTGGGATTTTTTTTACAGCAATTAATATAATAATTACCAGCCTTCAGCGAACTTCTGAAACCGTATTTTACAATGTAATAAATCTCCAAGGTACCTGAGGATAACACTGGACAGATCACTAACCTTCTGACAACACCTGGAAAAAACAGCTGCAAAATTGAAAAACAGCAACTATTAACTGAACAGTCTGGCTAGAACATTCTAGGACACTAATATTAACACCCTATGAACAACAGCCTTGTTTTTGGTTTTTGCCACAGCTAAATATTGTGCCAACATGTGGCTTAACAGTGCCCATACCCAAATAGATGTCTAATTCTGCCAGTCAGTGTGCATCATCTCTGGCACACTGTATCAGACTCCTGTGTTACCAGTACTTAGCAATATCACACCACCATTGATTAGAAAACCAAAAGCTCTCATTTGGCTATGGTCAAGGACACTGCACCAGGACAATGTATAGCCCATCACAAGATTGAAATCCCATAGGTCAGCGTAGAAAAGAGCTATTCATGTAACATTTACCCAGTTTAACTCCAAGAATGCCTGGAAAAAGTAATGGTCCAAGGTACCTTTTTGTGGCATGGCCATTACTGATTCCTTTACCAAATCATCTGGTTTTGACCAGCCTTGAAATTGAACAGAATTAGATGTGATACACTAGTAGAAGTGTCTCCTCCCAATATCAATGGGATGGAAATATTCCTCTTGTTGCAGATATGCAAAGCATTAAACATATTGTGCAAGATTTCCCTCTGGTTTCCTAGAAGATCTGCACGAAGCAAAGCCAGAAGTGATTATCTGGATAGTTGAATTAGACATCCAGTTATGAGGCCACTGCCTTACCCCATAGAACTTTTATATATAAATATGTGGGCTGTGTATGTTTGCGTCTATTGTGTCATGTTGTCATCAATCACTAAATAACAACAACAATAACAATAACAACATTTTAAGAAGATAATTGGTTGATACCTAGGATCTGGCAGCAATCAGTGTCAACCATCAGCCCCAGTGAATGATGTTTGTGATACATTAACACAATGTTTAAATGTTCAGTTAACTGAGTTTCATGTTTAATGAATGAAAGAGACAATGATATATTGTTTTCTAACTTTGTAAGAACTGAAGGACTTTATTTTGTCTGTAAAAAACTGCATTGCTATGAGCTTATGCTATGTCATTAGTGACATAATTTGATCACTATCTTCTATAATTATGTTTTTGTACTATTTCATTTTCAAAGCATCAGGTTCTTCTCAAATTGACTCCTGCCTTCATAATATGTGCCATATAATGTGTAAGCATTAGCTTCAATATTAGTTCTTCCTTCTGGGAGAGGGTGGCAGTAATCAGTTTAAAAAAAACCTCAATTACTAGGCCTGGTGCTTTCAAGTTATATAATCTAATAACATTAATGTGATTCCTGTTGACTCAAATATACTGTATGTTCTCTGTATCTAAGTTGATTAGCAAAGAGTGAAAGATTCATAAAAATATGACAGAGTTGGTAGAATTTATTTCTTCAGTTCAGCAATTTTTCCAAATGATATGCCTATCACTTCTAGATTTTGGTGGTGATATTTTCATATTTGTTCAAACCAAACTAAGCCCACTAAGCCCACTTTCACTTCAGTCAAGCCCAGCATTATTCATAGGCCATTTGGGACATCACATGCTTTGCCCATATTGCCTGGAGTGTTTTCATACAAGTGCAATGCAGTGCTAAGATCCTTGCTTTTCAAATTTTGTTGTGTTGATCGTTAGTCTTCTGGGAAGCATGCTGATTATTTCTGTGCACTGCCTATACACAGCTGGTGCTAAATTAAAGTTAGAAAGTTAAAGAAGCTGCCACAATGACAGCATATTAATGGATAAGGCAGAAAACTGTAATTATCATTATTCCATGTTATTTTATTTTCCAGTGTCTGCTTCACAACAAATAATTAAAATGTATACAGAAAAATAGAAGCAACTTGGAAATACATTATTTTGCTAGGAGATAGAATGCCAAATGTCTCCACATCCCCAAGCAGCTCATTTGGGCTGGAATATCCATTAGTCTTGCCAATTTTCTAATTAATGAACAATAGAAAACCGCAATATGTATCAAAATACATCATTTAATTTTGGTGAAGTCACATTACTCCAGATTCCTTATTAGTTGGTTTTATTCATGAGATATAGCTGGATCTCCCAAATTTATAAGAACTTCTTTATGCTTTCATATAAAAGGATTAAATAAGTTATGGTGCTTGCAAGGTTTTTTATTCATCTTTCTGCCTATAAATATCGTTTTAGTATTGACATTAACGTGGCACAGTTAATTGGTAAATTGTACTGTATTTCTGCATAACTGTCCCAGAGTTCCTAGCAGCCTGGATAAAGAATGAAGTTTTTTTTAAAAAAACTTCCCAAATAAATGTTAGAAGAGAAATCATTCACAGATTATGGAAAACAGATTTTTCAGATTACTATATTACAGAAAACTTAAAAATTAATTCATAATGACAAATAAATATAAATCAGTAAACCTAAATTAAATAACTATCCATGATTAACAACTATAGGAGCCCTTGTGATAGAAAATTGATAGAACAATTCAGTTGGATTAATATAAGGCCTTGGCCTTCATCAAAATTAAAAGTAATTTCCTTTTCAAGCATGTCTCTCAAAGTTTCTTTAGCAAGATTTATCAAGAAAGAGAGGTATTACTAGACTAGCAACTGAGGTACTTCTCAATAAATAACCAGTACATCACCAACATATAATTGTGGGGAAGGGTCTTCCTCATTGAAAAAAAAAACTTTCTAGGAAACCATAAACTGTCGGGTCTCTACAGTGATAACAAAGGACTTGGCAGTAACTACTTATAAAGCATTTTTAAAAATTCTTATTAGTTTAGCAACTGATCATCACAAATAATTTCCTAAATTCCTAGATTAATATCCTTCATTTTGCACATACCGTAACATGCCTAATTCTATGGTAAGATAAATCGATGGCAATAATTGGAATTTTACTGATTATGGATGATTGGAAAGAGATACAAAGCAATCTCAAAAATTCAAATGTCTTTTAGATATGTTTTATTATAATACATGCATTATTGATGTGATGGAACTATAAGTTTCCATGCTTGTTTTACATTTCAAATACAAGGATTTTTTAGACATCAATATTTCATTTTGTCATCTTATACAGGTGTTTTATAGAAGACAAAAGCTCCAAGGTAGCCTGGTTAAATCGTTCTGGTATCATTTTTGCTGGTCAGGACAAATGGTCACTGGACCCTCGAGTAGAACTCCAGCAGCTTTCTCTTCTGGAATACAGCCTTCGGATCCAGAAAGTGGATATCTATGATGAAGGATCATATACATGCTCAGTCCAAACGCTGCACCATCCCAAGACTTCTCAAGTTTATTTGATTGTTCAAGGTAAGAACTCATGTTTGGAAATGGTAGCAGAATGTTGGAAAACTACTAGCTATTGTAATGAAGAATCCCATTGTGAGATTTATTTTTAGTGTCTTGGAGAAATGTCTCAGAAATGTACAATAAAGACCTAATTTGCATCCCATTTTTCCTGCTAAGGAAATCCAAATTGAGAAAGAATGGCTGGTTTAGTCTTCTTATGGGGCAGTACACCAGGGTACTTTCTCCTTCAGTCTTCTTATGGGGCAGTACCCCAGGGTACTTTTCACCTTGTTTTTCTGTGTAACTATCTAATTTTGGAGAAAATGGACAATCTAATTTTGGAGAAAAAGACATCTGATATGAAAAGCCACTGAAAATTAAAGTTTGAACTCTGCACAATTACTTCCCAAAATAAGCCTTTATGAGAAGTTGGATCATCACAGAATTGAAAAATGCATGTTGTGAATACTAACAATAATATTGCCTCCAGTATATGAAGCAAGTTGCTGTTTAATATTTGTTGCAATGAAAATGAATGAAGAGAGTTAATGCATACATATTTCCCTATGGTTTTCCAGAAATATTTAGTTGGCAATACATTTGTGACAATAATGCAAGTATTTTTCTTCCACTGTAATACGTGATTGGTGTGACTGGCAGAAATATTGGTAATTTCTAGCTAATAACTTAAATAAAATATTATGAAACATAAGCAAAATCACATAAGTCCATGACTTCATTACTTCATGTATTTTGGTTTTAAACTTTCAAGCACAATTTTTAGCTTTTCATAAAGGCATATAGGTTACATTAAGCTAAACAATGGTTTGTTTCTCACTTAGCACATTTTGATAAATGGAGCCATAATCTTTTGTAAATGATGGTTTATGGCTTAAGACTTGCATCTTTTTCAGCAAACTTGATTTCAGTGTCTTGATTTGACATGCCATTCAGATCTGAATTCATTAAATTCTATTTCTTTGGTTTTGTCTGGCATATTAAGTCACCGTCTACAAAGTGATATCAAACAATGATTTGCAGTTTAGCAATGTGTAACTCTTTGGGTTTGTTCAGAAAAGTATATATTCAGATTATTCAAGATGTAGCATGTCATATAAATTTAGAGTTTAATGTGCATAGAGAAGTAATTGTGTTTGTATGCCAAAAAACCTATGGGTTCAGTTCCTGATATTGTCAGTCAGAAGTTTTAAGCCACTTATGTAATTTTTAACATTAAAAAACCCAAACATTCTGCTTGAGTTTCCAAAGATCCATTTCCAGACAGAATAGGTACCCCTAGGTTATTCTGTCAAGCAGTTATTCTGTCCTGGTCTAAAATAGCTTTGGGTCTTCTAAATCATATGAGGTTTAGAGAGTGAAAACAGATTCTACAGTTCTGTGGATATTTACTAAGTTCTTCTGTTCAGACTAGAATTTACTTTTGCATAAACATAGAATTGGTTTTTAATCTCCTGGTCTTTCTCTGAAGCAATACAGACAAATTATATCTTGATCAAATTTCTGTCCTTAATTTGTATCTTCTAAGATAACCAACGGTAAGCTAACATTAATCTGCAGGACAAATAATTCAAAATGGACAGGATATTCTCTTATGACTGCTAAGATGTGAATGATTGCTGATTTCACACTATATTTCACACTATACATCATGTAAAATGCTGACAGAGTAGGTGTAGATTTATCACAAAGAATATAGATGTCAGGGCAGTCACATGACTACATCTCTATAAATGACATCCATATCATTTTTAACTTAATTGAAAAGTTGAGAATTTATTAACTATTTAGGATTCAAGTTTACCCCCTCATGTTATTCCTTTTCATCTGATAATGCTTTTTTTCTTTTTTAATTAAAATATTCCCAGTTTAGATTCTGAGACTTCACTTTTCAGCGACTTTGACAAGACAGTTAGTAAGAATTTCAGATTGCTTCAAAACATTTTTCAAAAATTTAATAAATGCCTGCTGTACAGTTGCACACTTGAACAAATAAACAGTATAGTTTTTGTGGACAAATAGGGTAATTAATAAAGATTTTCTAAAATTATCCATTAAAATAATTTGGAATTAATGTCTGCAAGGCAGGTGTCTCTTTAGTAGTACTACAATTTGAAAAAGCCCAATGGACAACATCTTCTCTTGGGATTTCTCTTAACCATGGAAAGCCAGAGAGTCTGGAAATCAATGGAGACATGATTGGACAATGAAAGATATTATATTTACACTCATAGATTTTTTAAATTTATCCAAAATCATAGTTCTTCTGAAACAATGTTAAGAGCAAATTAAGTTTTATCAAACATTAAACAAGAATGTCGTACAGAGGTCCCTGAATATGTACAAGCATAGTGTTGGGATTCCAATTTTTTTTACTAACGGTTCTGTGATCATAACTTGGTGGACATGGTGTGGCTTGTTGGTCGTGGCTTGATGGGCATGGAAAGGAAAGGATACTGTAAAATTTCCATTCCAACCCAACTCCAGGGGAAGGTTACTGCATTCTCTCCCCACCCGGCTAGCCTGCTTTCCAGCTCCATTCTCCTGTGCAGGGCAACAAAAGAAGACCCAGCTGATCAGCTGGGACTTGGGAGGCAGAGAATAGATGGGGTGGGGCCAGTCAGAAGTGGTATTTGCCGGTTCTCTGAACTACTCAAAATTTCTGCTGCTGGTTCTCCAGAACTGGTCAGAATCTGCTGAATACTACCTCTGCAAGCATATTAGTAGACATTTGTAACTGTTTTTAGCTTTTGGGAATTTAGATAAATACCATCAACTTGGTCTTAAACCAGAAATGAATTGGAAACTAATAAAGACCACATAAAATAGGCGTTATATAATCATCATTCAAGTGCAGTCACTTTCTTGCTGCCAAATTTTGCACAAACTGGCATGTAGGGAGTGACTTCAATGACAGTCTCGCCATAATTTGGATAAAATGTTCATTGGGAATAGATACAGCTGAGTATAGCTGTTTTATTGTCTTTTTTAAAAACTCAGATAGAATACACAGTATGCTATGTACTTGTTCCAAGTACACTGAGATTTCATAGCCAAAAGTTGTCAGTAAAGTAGCTGAATTTATCAAGTATAAAGTAGCATAATTTGTCAGATATTTATTTATTTTTAGTTCAAAAGTTACCCTGGGAATGTTAAATACAGTAAAGTTGCTTTGTGGAACAACCCAGAGAAACCTTGCGGCAAGAGGAGGGGCAAACAAGTGTAATAAATAAATAGGAGGCCCATTTTCTCAGAATTGTTCCCATTCCCACCCTCCAAACAATGATCCAGATCTATGCTGCTGAAATCTTACCACTTTCCACAGGTATCCACTTCCTTGTCCCACTTGTAAAAATTCACCCCAAAAACACAAAGTAATCCAAACTTGAGTAATATTTCTTCCAGGAATACCAGGAAAGTCTCATATGGGCTGTTACTTTAGAACATTATTTCTTCCAATTCAGATAGATTGCCACTTCTTATGAGCTTTAGCTCCTTCTGAAACAATTTGAATGTTACTCACCTGAACTGATGGAAAATATAACAATATAATTTCTGAGTTACTAAAACTATTTCCATTTCTTGGTCCTCATCCAGTCCAACATCTATTATTTAGTTTGTTTTATCTTCAATTCCCTGAATTCTCCAGTCAGCCATAGTGGATGGAAAATTCTGGAAGTTGAAATCCACATCTAATAAAGTTGCTAAGGTTGACAAACACTGTCTTATTTATATTAAACTTTTGTTTTAAAATGGTTTTTATCCCATTTATGAAAAAAACTTCTAATTTGAAAAATTCTTAGAAAAAAAAATAACCAGGTGAAAATTTTACATATCCTTATTGATAAAATTAAAAAGATTAAACTGGGGAAGAACTTCTTAAGACACAGAACCTACTGGGACAGAGGAAAGAAAGAGCAACTCCAATTCAGCAATTCAAATATAGTTGAATAGCCAGAATAAAATGTTAGATTTCTTTTCTGGGATTGACACATTTATTCATTTTGGCTCCATTTTCATGTCCTCTGTAAAAGGTCCAGGATATTTTTTACAATTTATTTCAATACATAATTTAAATTTAGTGGAATTTGCAATTTTTTAAAAAGGAAAATAAATGTTCACTCATATGAGATATAAAATTCCAAATGAATAATGAAATATATGCAATTATTAAGGACTGGACAACACTGATATAGATGCTATGCAATAGTTAATACTATGCAAATCCATAATTAAGCATTTAGATCAGGAGTCCTGAACCACCACCACCACCACCACCACCCCCAGGGCTGCAGCTCAGTTCCAGACCATGCCCCATTCAGTACCAAGCCGCACGAGCAGTGTGCAAGTGTGCGCACGCAGCTCCATTTGTGCACATGGCAGGCACTCACACAGATCCACAAGGCTCCATTTGTGAGTGGTGGGCACTCTTTTGTACACCCACTTGTATGGAAGCATTTCCTCCCCCCCCTCCCGCCACCAGTTCACAAAGCTGAAAATGTTGGGGATCACTGATTCAGACAACACTTCAGAAGATGAACTTTAAAACTTTAAATCTTGTCTTGGACATCTTTACTACAATGTGGACTGTTAAGAGAATGCTATCCTTGATTTATAATTTGCAGCAGAAGTTCCTAACAGCCATACTAACATGTGATAGCTGTCATTAACATGCAATAAACAAATGAATGTTAGCCCTTAGTCAAACTGAAAATCTGTGTAATTTCTTGCATTCTGATTGACTTCATTGAATCTCCATCCCTCTGCTTTGCCAGAATTATTCACAATGCTATTAAAAGGAAATAGTAATTGGCACTATAAGATATGCTAAGAGTGAAGTGCCATTAAAAAGGAGACAAATTTAAAACAAGATTTTTTTTCAAGCAGGCTTTCAGTTATACCTCAGCTGCAGCAGCTCTGGCCTATAGAAGCTTTTCAGGATCAAAGTACCCTTTGAACACATGTGAATAATGCCTTTTGTGAAGGCCTTACTAATTGGAGAGATAAAATTACCATCTGCAGAGAAGATGATACATTTTTTTTCCTTCTGTGCTAACCAGCCATTTAATTATGAAGACCTCATGCCCTTGACTTCCTGCCTATCCAGCAGGATACTTCAGGACTCCAAAAAGAAAAGTCACAGAAGCAGCTATGTTCCATAGGAAATATGCCAAAACCATGTACTGTCATTCCACTATTAGAGGCAACCACACATATATTTCAGCAAATTACATATTCTGCCTGATTATAGGTAGTGCTCAACGTACAACCATTTGTTTAATGACCATTTAAAGTCATAAAGATACTGGAAAAAAATGACTTACTATCGGTCCTTACACTTGCAACTATCATAGCACACACCCCCATGGTCATGTGATCAAAATTCATGCACTTGGCAACTAGCAGATATTTACGGGAGTTGCAACATCCTGGAGTCATGTGATCATCATTTGCAACTTTCGCATCCAGCTTTTCATCAACAGAGTCAATGGAGGAAGACAGATTCACTCAATGGCCATGTGATTTATTTATCAACTTCAGTGATTTGCTTTACAACATTGGCAAAAACAGGTCATAAAATTATAAATAGAAATAGAACAACAGAGTTGGAAGGGACCTTGGAGGTCTTCTAGTCTAACCCTCTGCTTAGGCAGGAAACGCTAGACTACTTCAGACAAATGATTATCCAATCTCTTCTTTAAAATGTCCAGTGTTGGAGCATTTACAACTTCTGGAGACAAGTTGTTCCACTGATTAATTTTTCTAACTGTCAACTTAGAACTCTTTAGTTCTAAGTTGCTTCTCTCCTTAATTAGTTTCCACCCATAGCTTCTTATCCTGCCCTCAGGTGTTTTGGAGAACAGCTTGACTGCCTCACCAAGCACCTTGTGTAGCCATGGAAATTCTGGTCTCAGTTATAGTTGTAACTCTGTTTCAGAATACAATTCTAGCCGTAAATCTAAAATTTGTTGTCCGCATGACTACATCAGTTGGAATGATCATGTTACAAATTCTTGAAACTTCAACATCAAAATTGCATCCTAGTAAGATTGAACTGTTTTTAAGAACAGTAGGTCACATTTAACTTTCCATCCTCCCAACACACCTTTTCCATCTATATTCATGAATATTTCCATAGGGTGCTGTGGTTTCTATGGGTGCTCTTCAACCACTCATTCCATTTAGCTGAGAACATTTGTTGCCTTTCTAACTGAAAATAAGGTTTGTAACAAATGCAATCTCATTTTCTGCTTGCAGTATCTTTTCAGGAAGACAGCTGTGTTATCCACCAACCAGACCGTTCTAATATACTCCAGTGCATTTTTCACATGGATATTTATCATCCAAATGGTTGGGCAACTTTTGGTGGCTAGAATTCATATTAACCTTGGCAGGAGGAATGATGAGAGAAACTGTTTGTTGCTTTAGATTGAGTGATGATTCAAGACCAGCATGTTTTGTTTTTCTTGACAGAATTTGGGAGGTTAGCGTTTTTCATTTTTCTTTTAAATTGTATTACAATTATTTGAAGACTTGATGTTATCTCAGATAATGCTTTCATGAATTTCTTGCCTTAAATGTTTGGAAGGTATATGACTGATTTTGGCAACTCTGATTAAAGAGACTTCAGAACAGGGGGGAAAAGCTTCAAAGCTATATTTCTTGTTATTTCAGCAAGCCCCAAAATCATCTTCTTCCTCAGTGTTATATTTTTATTTTACATTTCTTAGGATGTTTCTATCTCAATTTTTGTCTGGGCCTTCAGTGGAAGCCTCTTCTTTAATTTTATCCTAATAATAATAAAAAACCTGCAAAGGGTGGTCAAGAATGTAGATACTGGCCTGAATTTAGCCATCTGCTTTATAAATATATGTAGATTTGGAGCTATATCTTTAATTCCCAATCCCATCGGTTAATCACTTCACCTTCCTGGATCTTCATTCTATTTCATTCAACTGTTTAACCACAAAATGAGAGCTGTTATGACTTTATACTTTATATCTCTGTCTTTATCTGCAACCAACTCCATGTATATATTGGCAATTCTCGATTCCATCTTTCATAAATAGCTCACCAAACCTTAGGGCACAACACACTTCTTAGACTTTACAGCTAGGTTTTTTTTTTTTCAACCTGGGAGAGAGAGAAAGAAGGAAAAAAGAGAAAGGTTTACATAGAAAGTTCAGAAACAGTCCCTTCTAATTTATTTATTTATTTTCTTAGAATTTATCAAACAAAAATGAGAACAAGAATAGAAGAATAAAAATACAATGACAGGGACGATAAGCACGTTAATGTGCTTATGCACACCCTTTCTATTAACTACCTAAGTATGATGTAAGGTCCACTGAAATCAACCAAGTCTATAATTCTGTGAGATAATGTGGAATTGTCCTTCAAAAACATTTTTGGTCAAATAACTTTAGTATCTGTTAAATATGCAATGATGCCTCATAAATATGCATGTATGTTGCATGTAACGTGGAGTCTGATGTCATACTCCACTCATTGGTCCATCCACTGGCGGGAATAATGAAGCCCAGTCAGCAGCTGAAGTGTTGGACAGTGCCGGCTATAAAAGCCGGTGGTGGCTGTGGCTTTGCTGCTTTTTTCCTACACCTTTAAATAAAGAGTTTTTGGCAACTCCTCTGGTCCTCTTCTTTCCTTTTCACACTCATATAACATTGGCAATGAAGGTGGAATACTGAAGAAGACAAAGGACCTCATGGCACCGCAGACATCTTCAGCTGGCCATTGGACCCAAATGGTTCAAGCCCGACCAGTGATCACAATGGCCCACCGACCACTATCCATCCCATTTGAGCCAATAAAGGAGTCTTCTTATATGGGAAGATTCAAACTGAACCTAGAGGTGAATGGACTGCAGACAGCATCTGCTGCAAAGAAGAAGGCTTTCTTCTTAAGCTTTCTTCAGAGCTGTACAAACTAGCAGAAGCCCTCGTTGCAGATGAACTCAAGAATGTCTCCTGGGACGACCTGCAGTGAGCACTGAAGAGACATTTTACCCTCCCCCATCATACTTGGTGGACCAGCATGATTTCTACATCCAAAGCCAATGAAAAGGTGAGAGCATTAACAAATTCATGGCCACCCTATGGAGATTTTCAAAAAACTGCAAGTGGGGTAATGCAGAAGACATGATCAGGGACTGGATGGTCCTAGGTCTCAGGGACTTAACCCTACAAGAGACTGCTTGCAAGAAAGGAATTCTTCTTCAAAGAAGCATTGGAAGAAGCCAGACCCACAGAAACTTCTGACAACTCCACAACCCAGATCAAGGGGAACAGCAAGGTGCACACCACCCAAGCCAAGAGGATATTGCCTCGAGGCCCATCCATATCAGAAAGCAGTGAGGAAGATGAAGAAAATGTGCACCAGGTGAGGTCCAGCAAGTCCAGGACCACCAAAGGAACCAAGCCATGCAGAGGGAATCATCCTCGTTCTACCTGCAGATTTAAGGGGACCATTTGCTGGCTATGTGAGAGGAAAGGCCACATTGCAGAAGTCTGCAGAGCCAACTAGCCAACAGACAACCTGAACAGAAGGGCCTATTCCCCTGCCAGGCACCACAATCAATACAAAGGCAAGAAGCACCCTGGCACAAAATTCAAAAAACAAGATGGCACCCGGGAAGAAAAAACCCACTGCACCATCATGGGCTATGCACAAACACAAATCAGGCACACAGATGTCTTTGAGACCAACAAAATCCTCACCAAGGTGAGAATCGATGAGACCCTATGCCAGATGGAGGTTGATTCAGGGTCTGACCTCCTGGACTGCTCTCTGAAAGATTAACCCTCGCATCACCCAGAACCAGCTACAGCCACAAAGGATCATCCTAAAAGACTATCAAGGCTACAGAATACCGATATTAGGAAGGAAGATCTGCATTATAGCGTATGAGGACTTTAAATGACAGCTACCTCTGACTATTGTGGACTGAGACTTTCCCAGCCTACTGATCAGGGAATGGTTCATCCCATTACAATTCAAACTCACTGGCATCCATAAAACAGTGATGGTCCGAACGAGCAGCGGAAGCTACCTGGAAGCCCTGGAGAGAGAATTTTGATATGTCTTGAGCAGCAAACTGGTAAGTACAAGGGGACCCACATAACTTTTAACTTAGACCCCAATGTAGTCCCTGTCTGAATGAAGAACATTCACACCGGGAGACCAGGTTTGTGCTCATGACTACATGGGAGGAGTTACCTGGGTCCCAGCAAAAATAATAGAAAGCACCAGACCCAGATCATACAGACTAGAGATAGAAGGGGGGGGGGAATATGGAACCGGCACATAGACCAGCTGCAGGGCCGCATAACACAACCTCCACACAAAGTCAAACAACAGCAAACATCCCCAGCGATAATTAAACTCAGGGAACCAGAAACACCACTAAGGCCTCTATTTGCCAACTCAACCTCAAACAGAGTAGCAGGAAATTTAGCTTCAGGTGGAGAAGTCTAGCATAGTACTTCTGGGGCCTCCAGCTCAACAGAGTCTGCCACACCTCTGGGAACCTTTGAGGCATTTCCAATGGTGGAGTCTGGAGCAGCGGTGGACTGCCTCAGGAATACCTGAATCGTGCAGGCCCAGTCTAACCCATCAAAGCCCCGCCTACCTGCGTGACTATATTTGCCAAACAGTTTGTGATTGGTTGGCCTAAGCTAAGAGGGAAGGGGTGTTAAATATGGCCGCGGCTTTGCCACTTTTTTTCCTGCATCTGTAAATAGTTTTCGGCAACTCCTCTGGCCCTGTTCTTTCCTTTTTGTGCCCACATAACAGTATTCCCACATTTATTCTTGTTTGACTCAGTCTGAGGAATACACATATATAGTAAACAAAACACAAGAGGTTAGATAGTTGGTGTTTTTTTCTGTGCTTTGCTATGCACTATACAATTTTTATATTTCTTTTCATCATAATGTTTGTGAGATTATTGTAACTTCTTCCATATTGCAGAGATAAATAAAAAATTAAAGACAGAAAGACCAGCTTTGACAGTAAAATATTGATTGTCTCTTCTCAGTCATCTTCAGTTTTTCAGTATCTTTGGGTAGTATCTTTGGGTGCTTTATGCTTTACATATGAACATATTTCTGTCTGTCCTAAAAAATTTACTGCGCTGCTAGCTAATCATTGACTACTTTTAAAAAATTTCATAACTGAATAGAAGCATGAATTGTTTACTAACATAAGCATATTCTTAAAAAATCTAGTTGGATACAAATAAAAAAAGAAATATAAGAATTTGGTACCGAGGCATTGACCAGGAAAGAATTGTTTAGAAAGGAATGTCCTGTATCAAAATTTAAAAAAAAAAAATCACAAGTCCTACAACTCTATAACTTTTGTACAATTGCCATTTGAGAACAATCTTGCAGGCAGGTAGAAATGAAGGCCAGGCTGACTTAAAATATTTGAATTACTTCAGGCATGGGACTTCAAAATCACTTTAAAAATCCCCACCATTATATTTCAATATCTCCTTCCTTTTCTCAGTTTGTCAAAGGACTATCCAGAATAAAAATGAATGGATTTGAAGGATAATTGAGTAGTGTTAATGAGATAAAAATAAATACTCAAAATTCTAGAACATGGTTACTTTTGCTGAACTGATTGGAAATTCTAGAATATACATTTTTAACTTGATTTAGATGTAACCAGATGAGAGAAATTGTGAAGACTTTGGTGGTCCCTATGTTATTTGCTTAATCTAAACTAACCAGACTAACTTACTCCCTGTGTCTATAGGAGTTTGTCATGCCAGTGTGAGTGGGGTTGCCCCTTTCTCCTTGCCAGTTCCTTGGTTAGGGTTTTTCTGCTTCATTGTTTGCTTGGGTGAATCCTTACTGTTATGACCATTGGCTGCTTGTTTATTGTTCTTTTTTTTTCTTCTTAACTTTTTAGTTAATATATTCTCTTAACTTTTTAGTTAATATAAAATATTCTCTTTGGAATATTGTGTAAATAAGGTTTATTTCTGTATGTCTATTGATGGATGGAATGCATTCCCTAGTATTTTTGGATTTGGCTTGGTCTAGGATGCTCATGGTTTCCCAATTGATATTGCATACAAACTAGCAGTCCGAAAACATATATGGACTGACTAAACTATAGTTTCACCAAGAAACTGTAAACATTGTAGAAATAAACCTTAATAAACTATTAAGGATAAAACCTCACCCTCACC